>CM067170.1:144864406-144910506 GCA_034093135.1 Erigeron breviscapus | reverse complement strand
ATCTTACAAGTTATTTGTATTATTGCATTGTTCTTTACTTATTGTCTTTTATTTAAGTAATCTATCTAGAACTTGGTATATACACACTGTAACTGGTCGTCTCTAGTTCAGTGCATATATTGCAAAGTAACTCCACCATCGACATAGAGGTGTCTTCAGTAGTACCATCTATCGAGTTGGGACTTACAAGGATTTTGGAGAAAACTGTTGGAGATAACCCCAAGGTTTGGTCAAAGAAGTTAGATGACGCCTTGTGGGCGTTTAGGACGGCTTATAAGATGCCGATTGGCACCACGCCATACCGGTTGCTCTATGGCAAAACTTGTCATCTTCCTATTGAGATAGAGCATAAGGCGTATTGGGCTTTAAGGAATTTGAATTTGGATTTGATGGAAGCACGTGAACTTAGAATGTTGCAACTTCATGAGCTTGATGAGCTTAGGTTAGGTTCTTATGAGAATTCAAGGCTATATAAGGAGAAGACCAAGATTTGGCATGATAAGAGGATTCGTAGAAAAGAGTTTAAGGTTGGAGCTAAAGTGTTGTTATTTTTGTCAAAATTTAAGATTAAGCAACCTAAACTAACTTCTAGGTGGATTGGACCGTTTGAGATTAAGCATGTATACCCATCGGGTTATGTTGAGTTGTTTAAGCGAAATGGTGAAGGATCGTTCATTGTCAATGGTCATCGACTTAAGCTATATTTGGAAGAAGAGCAGGTTGAGGGGATATTTGATGAGATCCCCGTGTTTGAATTTGAAACATGAAGGTTGGTCGAGTCAAGCTAAAGACTCGTTAATAACTTAAGCGCTTCTCGGGAGGCAACCCGTGTTTATTTTATCGTATTTCATTTTTCTTGAATTAGTTAATTTTAATCGTGTTTTAGTTGGTAAGTATAGGTATGTTCTCGATTTGATGCGGTTTGTTTTGAGCTTTGACATAATATTTGTGAAGGGAAAGATTTTCAGAAACTCCCTACTGCGCCGCAGTGGGGGTGGTATAAGCTGACTGCGCCGCAAGTGTCAAACCACTGTCCACTTGTGATATATATCCCACTGCGCCGCAGTGGGAGTGCATATTACTCACTGCGCCGCAGTGGAAGGCCGGGTAGGTCAAAGAGAGTACAAGCCAAGTAAGTTTGTTTTCTTTTACTCTTTTACACTTACACTCTTTCTTTTTCTTTTCTCTCCTTTTAAAAACAAAAAATACCCATTAACCTACTTCAAGATCTTCCATTTTTCTTCCATCTTTAATCCTTTGTCCAGATTTTCATCTTCATACATTGCATAATGGGAAGAAGTGTAAGTTTTCTCTTTAGTTTCTTTGTATTTTTCTTTTTATTTTGAATTTTTAATTTCTAGGGTTTATGCTAGCTTAATCTTTCGAATTAAATTAGGGGTTTTGATGTTTGTGAGCAATAGAAGCTAATTGGGTGTTGAATCTTGCATCTTTATTCATCCATTAGTGATTTTGATTTTGAAATTAGGATTTTGAAAAATTTGGGGATTTGATTTGAAGAACAAGTATGGGGGAATGTCGATATAGGTTGTTTTAAGTGGAGATTACTGGATCTTTTCCCTGAATTTGTTTGTTTGATTTACCCCATTTTGTGCCATATCATGATGAACCCTAGAATTGTTGCCCAGGATTTTCGCCTCACTGCGCCGCAGTGAGGGGGTTAATGCCTCACTGCGCCGCAGTGAGGATACTCTGGCCGTTTTGTCTTATTACCCCACTGCGCCGCAGTGAGGGTGAAGCATGCCCACTGCGCCGTAGTGGGGGCCTTTCCCTGCCAAGATTTTTGTTTGTTTTATATGATTCCCAACTTTGCATTCTTATTACTCACATTTGGTCGCTTTCATGTTTGTGAATGCACGGAGTGGGAGCTACAGATAAGGCCGCAGGAAAAAGGAAAATGGTTGAGGGGCAATCCAGTGAGGCTGTTGATGTGCTGAGTTCAAAGCAACAAATGGAGGTGCCGCTCACATTTATTGAAGAACTGAACGAGAGGCATGCTTGGCTCTCATTTGAAAGTATTAGGCAGCCCCAAAAGAACATATACAAGAACAAGTTGTATAAGCTTTCTAAGCATGTGGTCCTTCCCGCGAGACATTTAACTCCTTTTCAAGCTCAGGTATTTGGAGTACAGGAGGACATTCGATGGTGGTTTAGTATGAGTATGAGAGTTGGAGGAGAGTCGAGGGGGCATGTTGTAAATTGTGATATTTGGCGGCGGGTTTTTGCTAACCGTGAGCCCGCATACCGTGAGTTGTGTCTGGAATTTTATTCAACTTTGAAACTGAAGAAGGAATTGGGAAAAGTCAAAGATATTTTTGAGGAGAGGTAGTCTCATTTTATTGTGGGGGACAGCAGAGGAAGCTGTCAATTGCTGAATTTGGTTACTACTGTGGGATGTATACGAGAGAGGAGCTTCAGAATGCGGAGTTTAGGGCTATTTTGAAGAAAGGGTATAGGACAGGAGCCGATTTGGGTGATGGTGAGTCTATAGAGGAGTATTTCACCAGGATCACGGGGGGAGAAACTTGGACATACACTAGTGGTGTGTCAAAGATTAAGAATGTTCGTTTGAGGTTACTCCACCGTATGATGGTTACTTTCCTGGTACAGCGGTCTACTCATTGGGAGAAGGCGTACAAGAATGATCTTTGGTTACTTAAGTTATTTTCTGAGGGAGCTCCATCCAGGTTTGCTTTGCCTCCTCTTGTGCTTTTAGACCGAATGTGTAATCATTCTGATTCGACTCTGGTTTTGGGACATTTCATTACGGTGATCTATAAGAGGATGAGGGTCTTTACTTCTGATGATTGCCAGACCTATCTCTCATTACCAGTACATCAGAAGGATTTTACGTATCAGGAGCTTTGGAGGGCAAAGATTTTGAATAAAAAGAAAGACAATGAGCAGGAGCGGTTGTTAGATGATGAGGGTGAGGTTGAAGGACCACCTCCTGTACAGGAGGAGGATGAGGAGGCTGATGTTGAGATGGCTGATGCTCCACAGGAGCCCCCGAAGGAGGACTGGACGTAACATTCCCATCCCTCGCTCGTTTGATTTAACACTCTTGGGGAACACTATTCAGAATATCTATGAGTCTCAGCAGAACAGTCAGAGAGAGTTTGATGCTTACCAGCGGAGGATGGACCAGGATTTCACCTGGATTGGATCATAGCAGGCCCACACTAACTATATCCTTGATTATTATCAGCCTATGTGGGATGCTCAGTATCATGGCCGGGAGTTTGTTCGACCTGACCCGATTCCTCCATTCTCTCCACCGCCTATTTATGTCCCTGATTATCGTCAGGGGGGTCAGTCATTTTTCTCTCGTACGACTGCCCCGGGGAACATGTCACCACCACCCCATGATTTAGGAGGTTCTCTTCGAGGTCCAGTGCAGTTTGGGGTCTTTCAGGGTGGCCATGTTGGCGGTGATTCTTCATCTTTTGCAGGTTTGGATGCAGGTGCTCATTCTGGATTTGATGTTGGTCAGTCAGGAGGAGGTGCTGGTGGTTCGGGTTCAGCTCAGGAGGAGCAAGATTGGGTGACGAGTATTTTTGGGAAACCTGGACTACCCTATGGCTACCATGGACATCAGGAGTGAGAGGAGATGATTCCCATCCGGTACCGTGGGATGGAATCATATGATGTTTGGTTATTTTGGTATTCTCATGTCATTACTTTATTTATCATTGTCTGGTATCCACCCTACGGGGTGATGAAACATTTGTAATTTCCTTTGTTTCTTTTATTTTCTGCATGATACTGTTTTGGTTTGCATTTAGTATGGATATTTGGGATTTGTTCTTGTGATGTGTAATTGAGCAGGTTTGATCCGAATTGATGGAAATACTTAGTGGAAACCAAGTGTGGGGGAGGACCCGTTGGATTCTCATTCTCACCTACATTCGTTGGCATCGATTTGTTTGTGTTAGGTCCAGATTTACTGGACTCGCTCCAGACTCGACTACTGGAGCCTTACTGAAGATCTGTCCAGAAACGTTTTCTACTGGACCTACTCCAGACTTGGAATCTGGAGTCTCTTTGAAGATTTTTCAAGAAATAATGGAAGACCAGTGAGCAAATACTTGTATAGGAAATCTGGAGTATTCTCCAGATTAGCTCACTGGACTTCACCCAAGTCCAGATCTACTCTACTGAAGACATTCTCACTGAAGTCAGAATAAAGAAGACTTACAAATGGCGGAGTCCACTAGAAGTCTTACCAGATCTGTACACTAGAGGATTGTCAGTGTTCTAGACCTTACAAGTCTGAACACTGATATCGAGTAATTGACTTTTGCCTTTACACACTTTCCAAAGAACATTCCACTTGTTCTTTACCAAAGTATACGTGTGTAAAGGTGGTTGGATAAAAGGATACAAAGTCATTTGATGTGACTTTATCCTTATTCCTTATCCAATGCATTTAATGTTCTTGTCGGATCATTAAATACATGCAACCATATTTGTACGGCACAAAATTCACTGGTGAATTTTGTTGCCTATAAATACAAAGTCATTTCCTGTGACTTTATCCTTATTCCTTATCCAATGCATTTAATGTTCTTGTCGGATCATTAAATACATGCAACCATATTTGTACGGCACAAAATTCACTGGTGAATTTTGTTGCCTATAAATACAAAGTCATTTGATGTGACTTTATCCTTATTCCTTATCCAATGCATTTAATGTTCTTGTCGGATCATTAAATACATGCAACCATATTTGTACGGCACAAAATTCACTGGTGAATTTTGTTGCCTATAAATACAAAGTCATTTGATGTGACTTTATCCTTATTCCTTATCCAATGCATTTAATGTTCTTGTCGGATCATTAAATACATGCAACCATATTTGTACGGCACAAAATTCACTGGTGAATTTTGTTGCCTATAAATACAAAGTCATTTGATGTGACTTTATCCTTATTCCTTATCCAATGCATTTAATGTTCTTGTCGGATCATTAAATACATGCAACCATATTTGTACGGCACAAAATTCACTGGTGAATTTTGTTGCCTATAAATACAAAGTCATTTGATGTGACTTTATCCTTATTCCTTATCCAATGCATTTAATGTTCTTGTCGGATCATTAAATACATGCAACCATATTTGTACGGCACAAAATTCACTGGTGAATTTTGTTGCCTATAAATACAAAGTCATTTGATGTGACTTTATCCTTATTCCTTATCCAATGCATTTAATGTTCTTGTCGGATCATTAAATACATGCAACCATATTTGTACGGCACAAAATTCACTGGTGAATTTTGTTGCCTATAAATACAAAGTCATTTGATGTGACTTTATCCTTATTCCTTATCCAATGCATTTAATGTTCTTGTCGGATCATTAAATACATGCAACCATATTTGTACGGCACAAAATTCACTGGTGAATTTTGTTGCCTATAAATACAAAGTCATTTGATGTGACTTTATCCTTATTCCTTATCCAATGCATTTAATGTTCTTGTCGGATCATTAAATACATGCAACCATATTTGTACGGCACAAAATTCACTGGTGAATTTTGTTGCCTATAAATACAAAGTCATTTGATGTGACTTTATCCTTATTCCTTATCCAATGCATTTAATGTTCTTGTCGGATCATTAAATACATGCAACCATATTTGTACGGCACAAAATTCACTGGTGAATTTTGTTGCCTATAAATACAAAGTCATTTGATGTGACTTTATCCTTATTCCTTATCCAATGCATTTAATGTTCTTGTCGGATCATTAAATACATGCAACCATATTTGTACGGCACAAAATTCACTGGTGAATTTTGTTGCCTATAAATACAAAGTCATTTCATTACTTTCTGTCTATTTTGCTTACCCCTATTTACCTTTGTTTTGACCGAATACTGGACATTGAGGGCAGTGTCCATCTTAAGTGTGTGGGGGTGGCAAATAGGTTTAAGCTACCGGATATATCTCTTTTGTTATTTTGCCATTGAGATTTTGCCGTTCTTGTGGATGTGTCCCTCTCGTAGGCTTTTGGGTTTTATCCAAGAGTAAGGGTTCTATCTTGAACTCTGAACTATGATGTGCATGTTTGAGATTGGTGGCTTTGATTTGGTAGGATGATGGAAGATGATATGATTTGAAACTTGTGTTGAGCTTGTCCTTGTGGTAAATTGCTTTTGTCACTTAATTCATAATAACTTAATGAGCAATTTTACTACAAAATTTTTTCCTTGGTATAAATTTAATCGGCGAAATGTGTTCTGAATGGTTGTTGGGCTAATCCTTGTGGATTGATAACATTACTTGCATACTCAAAATTCCCAAACACCTAAAAGTTGTGAGATTCATCATACATTTATAGATGTGCTAGGTGTTTACGGTTTTGGTTTGATTGCCTTGTAATTTGTCCCTCTCTTAGGCTCTTGGATTTATTCGGGAGTAAGGGTTCCATTTTGAACTTTGCACTAAGATGTGCGAATTTGAGGTTAATTTATTCCATTTCCGGGTTACTTTCTTTGATATGAGTGTGCCGGTAATGTGTTGAGCTAGAACTTGGCCTGGTGATCGTTACGAGACCGCAGTGAGATCACTTTTGTGATATAAGTACATTGGATGACGAATTGGCATATTAGGTTTGACCCATATTTTCTTTCTATTCACCTCTTGCTTATGTATATTTTTACCTTTAGTATACATACTTTTATACATGTACCTTTAGCATATATTTTCCTTTCTTTGTAAACCTTTGTTGCACTCATCTTTAGTGCAAGATATACTTAGACACACTTTTTGAACTTAGCCTTTTCCTTTGTATAAATCCACTCAAATATGTAAACTTTACCTTGCCATACCGATAGTCTAATTTTGGGGGGCCATTGATTGTCATTGGTTTGTTTGGACGGTTTGGGAGAGCTTCAATGGGTTATCGGTTGGAATATTCTTGGTCTATAGGAATACGTCGATTGGTCAAGTTATTGGGGAATGTCTTGGATTGTTCAAAGGAAGTATATTGTTATAGACATTGTTCATCATTGTAAGAGGGTGCCTACTAGTAGAGTAAAAATGGTTCATGAATAAAAAAAAAAGAAAGAAAAGAACTTGGGCTACTAGTAGGTGCTTCTCATTTTTATATGTCAAAAGAATTGTTGTATCATGTGGTTCGTGAATAGAATGGAAGATTTGGTTGTTCCTAAGTTGTTTGAAGTTGATACACCACAATGGTGTCAGGTTTGCTTGTTACTTTTGAGGTGTGTTCAAGGGATAGCATCTTATGGGTTGGTGGCAATCAATGGTAAGGGTTTGATTAGACTATTTTGTACATAACTTATACTTTTGTTACTTCCTATCACTAACCTAAATTTCTCAAATCCCATTGTAAATACCCTTAGCCTAACATTACAACCGACTTATATGCCATATTTTGATGATGTACTTGGTGCTCATGCCATGTCGGTGAAGCTATGATCCTTGTTCAAGCCTATGGTAAGATATGCATCACGACCGTGCAATGAGTGATTATTCATATATATTCAACCCCCAATAGTAAGTTCGTTGGAGTAGGGTGATTTTGAGAGGCTCATTTGTTTCACTTTTGCTTAGTCGTGTTATTGAGGCTTGTGGATTGTTCAGATATTGTCAAACATTTCGGATTTTCATTTATGATTAAAACTGCTTCACCAAAGTCCTTGTCATCGACATACTTGGTTTGGCTTCTTTTTGGAAATTTGTAATGTGTTTTATGTAGCTTCGTGCCAAGGAATGCTTTTTGCTTAATTTCCAGATTTGCTTGAGGGCAAGCAACGCTCAAGTGTGGGGGGATTTGATGTGACCAATTTATATAGATCGCCCACATCATTATTGGCCTTCTTCGTATGTGTTTTGAGTCGATTTTGTATGCATTTGGCGCGTTTATGGTGTTTGTTAGTGCTTTCAGGTTCTTAGCAAGTTGCGCGTCCATTTGGTACATTTTCTGACGATTTTTGGCCAAGAAGTTGACCCGAGTGTTCGAGTGATGTTGATAAAGAAGAACCATAGATTCCAGCAGGATTTAACTGCGTCGCAGTGGGAAGACTTATGCCCCACTGCGCCGCAGTCGTTGGGTGCCAAAGATACAAGATTCCAGTGGTTTAGTACTGCGCCGCAGTGGGAGTGTACTTGCCCCACTGCGCCGCAGTGGGAGTGTACTTGCCCCACTGCGCCGCAGTCAAAGGTCGAGAAAGAATAAAATATTCCAGTGGATTACCACTGCGCCGTAGTGGGAAGACTTATTCCCCACTGCGCCGCAGTCACCTTATGATCAGAATTCCAGGGACTTTCCACTGCGCCGTAGTGGGAGCGCATCATGCCCACTGCGGCAGTGGATTTAACTGCGCCGCAGTGGGAAGAACTTGCCCCACTGCGCCGCAGTCGTTGGGTGCCAAAGATACAAGATTCCAGTGGTTTAGTACTGCGCCGCAGTGGGAGTGTACTTGCCCCACTGCGCCGCAGTAGGATTTAACTGCGCCGCAGTGGGAAGACTTATGCCCCACTGCGCCGCAGTCGTTGGGTGCCAAAGATACAAGATTCCAGTGGTTTAGTACTGCGCCGCAGTCGTTTGGTGCCAAAGATACAAGATTCCAGTGGTTTAGTACTGCGCCGCAGTGGGAGTGTACTTGCCCCACTGCGCCGCAGTGGGAGTGTACTTGCCCCACTGCGCCGCAGTGGGAGTGTATTGCCCCACTGCGCCGCAGTGGGAGTGTACTTGCCCCACTGCGCCGCAGTGGGAGTGTACTTGCCCCACTGCGCCGCAGTGGGAGTGTACTTGCCCCACTGCGCCGCAGTGGGAGTGTATTGCCCCACTGCGCCGCAGTGGGAGTGTACTTGCCCCACTGCGCCGCAGTGGGAGTAAAGTATTCCCCACTGCGCCGCAGTGGGAGTGTACTTGCCCCACTGCGCCGCAGTGGGAGTGTATTCCCCACTGCGCCGCAGTGGGAGTGTACTTGCCCCACTGCGCCGCAGTGGGAGTGTATTCCCCACTGCGCCGCAGTGGGAGTGTACTTGCCCCACTGCGCCGCAGTGGGAGTGTATTCCCCACTGCGCCGCAGTGGGAGTGTACTTGCCCCACTGCGCCGCAGTGGGAGTGTATTCCCCACTGCGCCGCAGTGGGATTATTCCCACTGCGCCGCAGTGGGAAGACTTATGCCCCACTGCGCCGCAGTCGTTGGGTGCCAAAGATACAAGATTCCAGTGGTTTAGTACTGCGCCGCAGTGGGAGTGTACTTGCCCCACTGCGCCGCAGTCAAAATATTCCCCACTGCGCCGCAGTGGGAGTTATTACTGCGCCGCAGTGGGAAGTACTTGCCCCACTGCGCCGCAGTCGTTGGGTGCCAAAGATACAAGATTCCAGTGGTTTAGTACTGCGCCGCAGTCGTTTGGTGCCAAAGATACAAGATTCCAGTGGTTTAGTACTGCGCCGCAGTGGGAGTGTACTTGCCCCACTGCGCCGCAGTCAAAGGTCGAGAGTGTATTGAGCACTGCGCCGCAGTGGGAGTGTACTTGCCCCACTGCGCCGCAGTAAAAGGTCGAGAAAGAATAAAATATTCCAGTAGATTACCACTGCGCCGCAGTGGGAAGACTTATGCCCCACTGCGCCGCAGTCGTTGGGTGCCAAAGATACAAGATTCCAGTGGTTTAGTACTGCGCCGCAGTGGGAGTGTACTTGCCCCACTGCGCCGCAGTCAAAGGTCGAGAAAGATTCCAGTGGATTACCACTGCGCCGCAGTGGGAGTGTACTTGCCCCACTGCGCCGCAGTAAAAGGTCGAGAAAGAATAAAATATTCCAGTAGATTACCACTGCGCCGCAGTGGGAGTGTACTTGCCCCACTGCGCCGCAGTGGGAGTGTATTCCCCACTGCGCCGCAGTGGGATATTCCCACTGCGCCGCAGTGGGAGTACATGCCCCACTGCGCCGCAGTCGTTGGGTGCCAAAGATACAAGATTCCAGTGGTTTAGTACTGCGCCGCAGTGGGAGTGTACTTGCCCCACTGCGCCGCAGTCAAGGTTTACATTCAACGAATATTGGTACAATATGTTCTCTTTCTATTCCGTTTGTTATTTTCAATTTAGCATGAGTGGCTAGATTTATAATCATCCACTTTGATGAATCTTGACAAATGATATGATTGCAATATTTTAATTCAAGAGTTGATTCAATTATCGTTGTGTCGTGATCTTTATCAATTAATTCCTTGTGATTTATTCTTTTGATGTTGATGGTTTATGTGTTCATCGTTAGTGGTACTAGGTGAATATGTTTATCGTTTCAATTCGATTGTCTATGGTCATTTGTCACCGGTTCATGGTATGACGGTGAATGTCAAATCTATAATAGGAATTAATCGGTAAACGTGTTTAGAAATGGTTGGTGGTACCACGTTTTCATTCACATAGGCATAATTGGTAATTGGATAATCAAGAAAACTAATTGTTGGGGAGATTTTCTAGGCATTGGTGGTACCGGCTTGGGTAATTAAACTAGCAATTTAGGTGTTTGGGTGATTTACGAGCGGTTGGTGGTACCACGTGAGCATTTCTATCCTTTCACGGTTATTTTGTCAACTCTAAAGAATTGGTTTTTAAACGTGTGCAATCATAACTGAAGTCAAGTGGATTCGAAGTGGATGATCTTTATTCACATTGTTTGAACTTTCTTTACTTTCAATTGTCTTGTCGTTTCAATTTCTTTAATTTCATATTGTCAAGGTGAGGTAGCAATTTGGCTACGGTTCCATCCTTATTCCAAAACCACTTTAGCTGACAACTATTTCAAAACCATTCCCCGTGTTCGATCCTGGACTTACCTTCTAGCTATACTATATACGAACGGGTCCACTGCCCGCAAGTGTGTAGTAGTCAGTTTTAGGGTATTTCTTGTTTTAATTTTTAAACTCAATTTACACATCAGTGTGATTTATCAAGGTTTTAAAATTTATAATTCAAGGAGCTACTAAGTCTAGATTATCACACAGCTAGGGCAGTGTACCCTGTCTAGTAATAGTATAGTCTAGGTAAGTGAAAGGACTCAACCCAATTAGACCTTAAGTATTGAAACACAAAACTTTTATGTCTTATACTTGAAAAAATACGGTCATTTTTTGCGAAAATTCAAAATGTTCCAAATCGAGAAAAGACACTTGAAATGTTCTTAAAATGATGTAAATAGACTACTATGCAAGTTTCAGGACCCAAAAAGGTCAAACGAAGGCTCGGCAAAAAGTGAGCGACGAAGTCAGTAGAGCGCGTTCGATGGGGAATTACATCGACCGTGCTTTGTGTCTCAGCGAACACGCTTTTGACACATAACACGCGCTTTCTGCTGAACTTCAAAAACTTCCTTTATGACATTTTAAAACATTTCTACTCAAATCCAAACTTCCCATTACCAATCACTGATACAAATAGGACATAATCACTTCACTAAACATTTTAAAAGCTTTCAAAAAGTTCAAGAGCGAGTTTACAACGAAATGGGTCATTTACCCGTTTTGCCAAACAACCAAAGTCAAAGTTTACATCAAGCTTCAAATGACCACCCAAGACATATCATATTACTGAAATTCTTACACATTAAACTTTCCAAAACATATGTTGGAATATATAACTAAATATCATTATTCACGAGTACGCAACGGAAGCAAATCAAACCATGTAATCAAATAATTAACCTTGAAATAGGATTAAGGAATACCTCTTAATGTAGATGATAAAGTAAAGAAACTTTAAAAGGATTTGAAGTAAATTCCTCTACGATTGCACACACGATCCACCGATATAGGTGTGCTAGCACTTGATCACGAACCGAGCAACCTTTGGCTTGATCTCCTTCTTCAAAACCGAAAACCAAAAACCCAAAAGGGTTTTCCCTTGGTTTTGGCCGTCCAAGATAAGAGAGGAGAGGGGGAGATGAGAGGTTTTTGGAGTTACAATTCTTATGTGTAATTGTTAAAGAAAACCATAAGCCTACCTATAGTATTTATAGGTAGACCCAAACTTGGCCATCAAGTTTAGGGTTTCACTAGGAAACCTAGTAGGGATGTTAGAAATCCAAAAATAGTGATAAATTGTAATCTAGAATAGAAGAATTTCTTGTTGTTAAGTCATAGATAAATGATCACTAAGGTTGAGGGGCTAATTGTGACAATTAGCATAATTGAATAGTTAGACTATAAATAGCCCTCTCATACCTTAGAGATATAGATCGAGACATAATTTTCACATACTTCATAACTTTAATTCCAGATTTACACACAGTCACACAATTCTCTCTCAAAACACACACAAACACCAAGAACACACACTCACCAAATCCACCATTGATGAATCGAATTCAGTAGTTAAAATCGTGTTATAACAAGTGGTATCAGAGCGAAACATCAATCTGATGACGATCCATACCTGAATTCAATCACAAATTCATCAAAATCAAATTTAATTTCAAATTCTGTTCGTAATTTTTCACCTACTGGTTCATCAAAATTCATACATAAAATCACATAAAATCACAATTATTTGTTCATCAATAGTTTTGTGGTTGTTGAAAACATAATCCTGTCAAGTTCAAGTTCCAATTCAATCTAAATCTCGAGATTGAATTTTGAGTTTTGGCGCGAATTTTGAGGGATTTGAAGCTGTTGTGTTTTGTGTTGAAGTTTGTTCATAATTTGATTGCGGACATGAATTCAAACAGTTTGCCAGTTATTTCGTGATCTAACTCCTAGTAATTCAAAAGATATTGAAGTTTTAAAAAGTTGTTAATGGAGTTTTTCTGGAAAACTGTTGAGATGAAGAAGATGACCAAGACGATCTTCACTAGGACGATCTTCCTAAGACCGTTTTAGTTCCAGTGATTTGTGACTTGTTAGACGATCCTCACAAGATCGTTTTAAACAAAAGTGTGTTGTGTAAGTCCCTTAATTAACGAGATGGTTAACCAATAGAAAGTGTAAATACAACAAGTCTAATAATCACTAGATATGGACTAGTATTACTTGTAAATAAAGATGCAAGATATATAAACAAAGTAATACAAGACTTAAAGCAATAAACAAATAAAGTGGACCATTACGTATGTTTCATGGGTATTTCATTTATTGATGTTTAAATAAAATACAAGGTTGTTGCGGAATCAAGATAACACAATTAAGTGAGTATCCTAACAACCTATGAGTTACAATATGATCTATGTTTGTCAAATAACTCTTTGGGATCGAGATACTTAAAGTTATGAAGTATCCCTGTTTAAGATCGAGAGTATTTGGACAAATTCACTTAAATGCAAAAGGAATGCTTAAAAGTATTTTTATCAAGGAAATGACTTTGTATTTATAGGCAACAAATTCACCAGTGAATTTGTGCCGTACAAATATGGTTGGCATACATTTAATGATCCGACAAGAACATTAAATGTATTGGATAAGAATAAGGATAAAGTCACATCAAGTGCAAGTGTATCCTATTATCCAACCATATTTGTACGGCACAAATTCACTGGTGAATTTGTTGCCTATAAATACAAAGTCATTTCCTTGATAAAAATACTTTAAGCATTCCTTTTGCATTTAAGTGAATTTGTCCAAATACTCTCGATCTTAAACAGGGATACTTCACAACTTTAAGTATCTCGATCCCAAAGAGTTATTTGACAAACATAGATCATATTGTAACTCATAGGTTGTTAGGATACTCACTTAATTGTGTTATCTTGATTCCGCAACAACCTTGTATTTTATTTAAACATCAATAAATGAAATACCCATGAAACATACATAATGGTCCACTTTATTTGTTTATTGCTTTAAGTCTTGTATTACTTTGTTTATATATCTTGCATCTTTATTTACAAGTAATACTAGTCATATCTAGTGATTATTAGACTTGTTGTATTTTACACTTTCTATTGGTTAACCATCTCGTTAATTAAGGGACTTACAGTGTTGTGGTAGTGTTTGTTTCTGGCTAATTAATCCGAAAGGATTGGTTGGGTCATTTCAAATACTTAGAAGTTTTGGGGAAGAAATCTAAAACGATCTTCATTCGAGATCGTTTCATTTCTTAAAACCTGAGACGATCTTCATTCAAGACCGTTTCATACCTTCAAAACCCAAGACGATCTTCACCAAGATCGTCTCATTTCTCATACTTAACCAAATTTTCACAAAATTCCAAGACGATCTTCATTCAAGACCGTTTCACATCAAGATCATTTCATTTTCAGATCATTTTCATTTCAAGACCGTTTTATTTTTCAAAACCGTTTCATTTTTAAGATCGTTTCATTTCTCATACTTAACCAAATTTTCACAAAAGGTTCCAAGACGATCTTGCTTAGAACGATCTCTTCCAAAACGATCTCATCCAGGACGATCTTCACAAGATCGTTTCATTTCCTGTTTCTCAAGATCGTTTCATTTTCTACTTCTCAAGATCGTTTCATTTCCTGATTAACTCAAGATCGTTTCATTTCCTGATCTTACCAAGATCGTTTCATTTGATCCTTCTGGATCTAGAAGGGGAAGGGAAAAGAGGGAGGAACATTGGTCAGAAGAGGAGAGGAGATTGGTGAATCTTGACACCCTCCTTAAAAACATGATCCTCGGGGCCGTTCCAGAAACCCTAATTCCCACACTAGTTCTTTTTCCTAGTGCCAAAACCATGTGGGATGAGCTTCTTAACCAACATGAAGGAGGAGATGACACCATTGTCACCAGAAAGGTCTCCTTAAACAAGAGGTATGAGTCATTTTTTGCTCAACCTAACGAGTCTGTCACTGGTACTTACACCAGATTTATGAGTATCATAAACCAATTGAGAGGTCTTGGGGTTGAGAAGGACAAGGATATACTTCTGGAGAAATTTTGTGACATTCTGCCCACCAAATGGTCTCACATGATACTTGTTTTACGACAAGGTAAACTCTGCACACACACACTCTCTCAACTCTATATGGAGCCTTCAGGTACACTGAAGAAAATCAAGCTCAGAGAGTGGTTGCAGAACAGGATGCTTTTAACCATGCCTCCAGTACTCCTAAAGTGGTTAGTTATTCTGAACCACAAAGTACAGCACTGATATCTTCTGAGAATGTATTTTCTATGAAGAAGATGGTGTCTGAACTAATGGATTCTGGAGAGTCCAGTCAAATCTCTCCAGACTGTTGTGATGAAACTGAAGATGATGACCTTATTGCAATGATTGCTAAAACGTTTAACCGTTTCAAAGCAAGAGCAAATAAGCCATCTGGACAATTTGCATCCAGTTCTTCCACTGACAAGACCAATTTGACATGCTTTAAGTGTGGCAAAAAAGGGTCATTTCATGAAAGAGTGCAGGTCCAACCAGTTTGCATCCAAGCCTGGTCCATTCTCTTCTAATAATAAGCCTGATGATAGCTATAAATTGAAATATAAAAGCTTAAGGCCCAAATTGCTCTCATGGCACAACAAATGGAAACAAATAATAAGTGCATGATTGCTACAACTGAAGAGAAGTGGGTTCCTTCTGATGACTCATCTGTTGATGAAGAAGAAGAAAGAGATTGCTGTTACATGGCTCTGGAAGTTGATGAGCACCTGGTGAAGGAAAATGTCACATCTGGACGATGGGTGGACATTGTTATTAAAAAGGTTAGTGATTATGATAATGCAACTGACCAAGAACTAAAATTGGACATTGATGAAGCTTTAAATTCTGATTTGATTTTTGTAGAAACTGTTAGATCTGATTGTGTAAATGGTCTAAAAACAGATTCTTCTGAAATAAATGCTTTAAAATCAAAATTAAAAGAGCTTCAAGACATTGAACTGGCATTCAAGCCCAGGTTCTGGTAACTGAACAATTGATTCAAGAAAAGCAAGATCTTGAGATCATTCTAGAGAAAGAAAAACTGGTAATAAAGTCATGGCTAGAAACTAAAAAGCCATATGATGCTTCAGTTAAATAATTTCCTGCTCAAAAACGTGCATATTTAGATGGAAATACTAATGTTGCATCATTAATACCAGTAATCGATCGATTACCAGAGGTGTTAAGGCCCACAACTGTTTATGATATGCCTGTAACACCCAAGACCTATTTAGACCCAGTTCAATCCCCAGAGGTTAAGACTGGAGCTGTCCAGATGACTGCTCCAGTTAAAAAGGTGAAGCAGAATAGACCTTTACCTCAGACCAATTCCTTACCAAAGCCTTTGACTGGAAAGGCTAAGGTATCATCTGAAGAAAATATTTTGTCCAGGATAGAGAGCCAGATTCAAATTCTGACTCGTCAATCACAAAGTTTTTAATGCAAGATTAAACTTTCTTGAGGGTACTTCATCTGGACCCTAGACAAAATACAAAACCTTTTTCAAAGAAAGACAAATTTATTTCTCCAGTTGAGAAAAATGAAAAAGGTTTTAAAACCATCAACCCCAGTGGTCTTCTCTTCTAAGACCACTATTGAACAAAGTGAACTAGACCAGATTGCCCCAGGGACCTATAAGGGAGGGTCCAGTGAACCCATCAGTCGATGGGTTCCCAAATCTAACTGATAAATATCTGGTTTATGTGTAGGGCGATCGAAAGAAGCTTATCTGGTATCTTGACAGTGCAGCTGGCAGGACGATGACCGGATGTAAGACCCTACTGGAGGAGTTCACCATTTCTGATGGACCCTCCATCACGTTTGGAAATGATGGTTGTGGGAAGACTGAGGGATATGGTGTTCTGAACAATGGACAAGTCAAGTTCAGACGAGTTGCATTTGTGAATGGTTTGAAATATAACTTGATCAGTGTAAGTCAACTGTGTGACGATGGCTATCAAGTCTTATCCAATGTTGCTCAGGGCATCGTATTCAACAAGGACTGGAAGGTAGTGTTGATTGCTCCCAGAAAAGGGAATGTGTACGTGATGGATATGGAAGGCTCTCCTTCAGAGCAGTGTTTCTATACTCAAGCTGATGAAGACACAAACTGGTTATGGCACAAAAGGTTATCCCATTTAAACTTCAAAAACATTAACAAGTTGTCCAGAAAACAACTTGCAGATGGGATACCTTCAGTCTCCTTCAAAAAGGAAAGACCATGTCCAGGATGTGAGATGGGTAAGCAAAAGCGTACCAGTTCCAAGACCAGACAGAATTTCAGCATTACTGAACCTCTTCACATGCTTCATATGGACCTTTTTGGTCCAGTGAACGTTCAGACTCGTGCTGGTAAAAGATACACCCTGGTGATCATAGATGAGTTCTCCAGATATTGTTGGGTGATCTTCTGAGGTCCAAAAGTGAAGCTGCTGCTGAAATCATCAGTCTTATCAAGCAAATTGAGCTCAAGTACAGTCGAAAAGTGTGTCAGTTAAGAAGTGACAATGGAACAGAATTCCAGAATGCAACTCTGGAGTCATTCTGTACTGACACTGGCATCTCCCAGAACTTCTCTTCAGCCCGCTCTCCAGAGCAAATGGAGTTGTGGAAAGGAAAAATCGAACGCTGATAGAAGCTGCCAGGAGTATGCTTGCTGAATCTGGACTGTCTACCAGTTTCTGGGCGGAAGCAATTGCAACTACTTGCCACACCCAGAATCGATCAGTGTACATTAAAAGACACAAAAAGACAGCCTATGAAGTCTTAAGAAATAGAAACCAAACATTGGTTATTTTCACGTTTTTGGATGTCCAGTTTACATCCTGAACGACTCCAGTCAGCTAGGCAAATTTGATGCCAAAGCTGATGAAGGTATTTCTTAGGCTATTCAGCCATTCGCAGGGCCTTCAGAGTCTATAACAAGAGACTGGAGAAGGTCCATGAGTCAATTCATGTAACATTTGATGAATCAAATGCCTCAATCAACAAGAAGCCAGTCCCTGACACTCCCCAGTAACACCAATTGTCTTTTGTGAATCTGATCCTATAAACGACAAATTTGAAGATCACCAGACACAGTTTCCAGTCATCCTGATCTGGAACCTGTTCAGAAAAAGAAACTCTCCAGTAGTACTCCATTCTATCCCTCTATTATTTTCAAACTACCCTCTGAAATTAATATTGGTTCAGATGTGCGTACTACTCCAGTATCAGTGTCAGTTGAGATTTACCAGAAATGTCTTCTGGTGAAGAATTTCATACTGAACCAGTACTTCAGGAAATGCCTTCAAATGAAGAATTTCATGATGCAAATCGTGATTTAAATGACTCAGATGAAGATACTGAAGTAATTTGGCAAGACCCTCCTCCTGAATCAACTTCAGAGGAGACTCAACTGAATTCTTGCACTGATATTGTTGTCAGTAACAATCCTGGTCAGTACTCCAGATGGACAAAAGCTCACCCTATAGATCAGATCTTAGGTGACTCCAGTCGTGGTGTTCAGACCAGAAGAGCCTCCAGTAATCAATGCTTATACGTCAGTTTTCTATCTTTGATAGAACCTAAGAAGATTGACGAGGCTCTGGAAGATCTAAACTGGGTGACTGCTATGCAAGAAGAGCTTCACCAGTTTGAAAGGAACAAAGTATGGTATCTGGTTCCTTTCCCAGTTGGAAAGAAGAACCAATTGGAACAAGATGGGTCTTCAGAAACAAAGTAGATGAAGATGGCCACATAATAAGAAACAAGGCCAGACTGGTAGCACAAGGCTACTGCCAGTCAGATGTCGACTTTGATGAATCTTTTGCTCCAGTGGCTAGACTTGAAGCGATCAGAATTTTCTTAGCATTCGCTGCTAATCACCAGTTCAAGGTCTACCAGATGGACGTAAAGAGTGCTTCTTGAATGGGAAGCTTGAAGAAGAAGTTTACGTCAGACAACCTCCAGGTTTCGTTGATGACAAGCATCCACATTGGGTATATCGTCTGGACAAAGCGCTATATGGCCTCAGACAAGCCCCACGTGCCTGGTATGATACTCCGACTAAACATTTGTTGAAAAATGGTTTTAAACGAGGTGCAATTGACAATACCTTGTTCATTCTTCATGAGAAAGGTAATCTGTTAATGGTACAAATTTATGTTGATGATATAATTTTTGGGTCTACTGATGAAAACATGTGCAAGAAATTTTCTAAAATCATGTCCACTGAATATAAAATGAGTTTGATGGGTGAATTAACATATTTTCTTGGACTCCAGATTAAGCAAAACAAAGATGGAATTTTTATTAATCAGGAAAAATATGTTAGGGATCTTTTAAAGAAATTCGATATGAATTCTTCACCATCTAAACCAACTCCAATTTCTGCACCACTGACACTGGACTCGGATCCAGATGGCAAACCAGTAAACACCACTGTCTATAGAGGCATGGTTGGTTCACTGATGTATTTAACGGCCAGTAGACCAGATATTATGTTTTCAACATGTTTATGTGCCAGATATCAGTCTAATCCAAAGGAATCTCATATGCTCGCTGTAAAGCGCATACTGAAGTACCTTAAAGGTGTCCCCAGTCTAGGTCTTTGGTACCCCAAAGGCTCAGGAATGGATCTAATGGGTTATTCATATTCAGATCATGCAGGTTGTAAGATAGATAGGAAATCCACAACTGGTGGATGTCATTTCCTAGGTGGCAAACTGGTCAGCTGGACCAGTAAGAAGCAAACTTCAGTTTCATTATCCACTGCTGAAGCTGAATACGGTCTGCAGCCAGTTGTTGTGCTCAGATACTCTGGATGAAGAACCAGTTGCTTGATTATGGTATTAAATATTCAAAAACTCCAATCTTTGTGATAATACCAGTGCCATCGCTATCTCCAACAATCCAGTCATGCACTCCAGAACCAAACACATCGATCTAAGCTACCATTTCATTCGCGATCATATTATGAAAAACAACATTGAACTCCATTTTATTCCACTGACAAACAACTCGCTGACATTTTTACTAAACCACTGGATGTAAAAACTTTGAATATCTTGTTGGTGAGTTGGGAATGTTAAACCCTTAAATCTGGAACCTTGGTATTGAACGCCATTGTCCAGGTTTAGTCCAGACTTACTGGACTGGCTCCAGACTGGACTACTGGAACCTTATTTAGGTTTGTTAAGAAACTTGTTTTGCTGGTCTCGCTCCAGACCCGACTACTGGAGCCTCACTGAAGATCTGACCAGAAAATATATTCTACTGGACCTACTCCAGACTTGGAATCTGGAGTCCCTCTGAAGATTTGTCCAGAAATAATTGAAGACTAGTGAGCATTTACTTGTATAGATAATCCGGAGCATTCTCCAGATTAGCTCACTGAAGACTTCACCCCAGTCCAGATACTACTCTACTGAAGACATTCTGACTGAAGTCAAAGACTGAAGTCTGAAGGAAGAAGACTTAACAAATGGCGGAGTCCACTGGAAAGTTTTACCAGATCTGCACACTGGAGGATTGTTAGTGTTCTAGATCCTGCAAGCCTGAACACTAATATCGAGGATTGACTTTTGCCTTTAACACACTTTCCAAAGAACAATCCACTTGTTCTTTAACAAAGTTTACGTGTGTTAAGGTGGTTGGATAATAGGATACACTTGCACTTGATGTGACTTTATCCTTATTCTTATCCAATACATTTAATGTTCTTGTCGGATCATTAAATGTATGCAACCATATTTGTACGGCACAAATTCACTGGTGAATTTGTTGCCTATAAATACAAAGTCATTTCCTTGATAAAAATACTTTTAAAGCATTCCTTTTGCATTTAAGTGAATTTGTCCAAATACTCTCGATCTTAAACAGGGATACTTCACAACTTTAAGTATCTCGATCCCAAAGAGTTATTTGACAAACATAGATCATATTGTAACTCATAGGTTGTTAGGATACCACTTAATTGTGTTATCTTGATTCCGCAACAACCTTGTATTTTATTTAACATCAATAAATGAAATACCCATGAAACATACATAATGGTCCACTTTATTTGTTTATTGCTTTAAGTCTTGTATTACTTTGTTTATATATCTTGCCTCTTTATTTACAAGTAATACTAGTCCATATCTAGTGATTATTAGACTTGTTGTATTTTACACTTTCTATTGGTTAACCATCTCGTTAATTAAGGGACTTACAGTGTTGTGGTAGTGTTTGTTTCTGGCTAATTAATCCGAAAGGATTGGTTGGGTCATTTCAAATACTTAGAAGTTTTGGGGAAGAAATCTAAAACGATCTTCATTCGAGATCGTTTCATTTCTTAAAACCTGAGACGATCTTCAATCAAGACCGTTTCATACCTTCAAAACCCAAGACGATCTTCACCAAGATCGTCTCATTTCCTTGAATAATTTCAAACCAAAATCACTTTTATTCAAGACCGTTTCACATCAAGATCATTTCATTTTCAGATCATTTTCATTTCAAGACCGTTTTATTTTTCAAGACCGTTTCATTTTTAAGATCGTTTCATTTCTCATACTTAACCAAATTTTCACAAAAGGTTCCAAGACGATCTTGCTTAGAACGATCTCTTCCAAAACGATCTCATCCAGGACAATCTTCACAAGATCGTTTCATTTCCTGTTTCTCAAGATCTTTCATTTTCTATCAATCACAAGATCGTTTCATTTCCTGATTAATTCAAGATCGTTTCATTTCCTGATCTTACCAAGATCGTTTCATTTGCCATTATAAATTCAATTCAATTTTTCAAATCAAATCAATCTCTAATGGCTTCTCGTGAAGCATTGGCATTGGGTTCAGATACAAGACCTCCAGTTCTCTACCGTGGTTCTTACGGACTATGGAAGAAACGATTTATGGACTATGTGTAAAGTCAAACAAATGGTCATATGATGAAAGATTCCATCCTTAATGGACTTGCCGTTCATCGCCATCCCACTACTGATGCAATAATTCTAACTCCTGATCTTTTGAATGCTGAACAAAAAGGTCGAACAGCTGCAGATAACAGAGCTAGGTCATGCTATACAAAGCTCTACCGGATGAAATCTATGGCTCTGTTGATTCTTATGATACAGCCAAGGAGATATGGGATGAGGTGGCTAGACAGATGAAGGGAGCTGACGTGACTTCGACCATAAGATTGACAAATATTCTGACTGAGTTTGACAACTTCTCCAAATTGCCTGATGAATCTCTTGAAACTGTCTACTACAGATTCTGCAATGTCATAAATGAGATAAGGAAGAACAATGTCAAGAAAACTGAGATTGAGCTAAACATCAAATTCATCAAAGCTCTTGGTCCAGAATGGGAAGATTTTGGAACACAGATCAAGCAACATCAAAATCTGACCAAGTTCACCATTCATACTCTTTATGAATCCTTCAAACTCAATGAAAACCAAGTCCTAAGACAAAGCTTCATCAAACAAAATGCCAGAAGTTGTATCTTCTGATCCTTTGGCATTGATAGTTGAGAAGAAGATTTCTGAAGCTCTTAAGAGGCAAATGGTGGTTGTTTCTTCGTCTGATGAGGAGGGAGATGATCTGATGGCTACAAGAGATGGTGTTTCAGATGAACTATATCAAGCTCTTGCTGCGGTAACAAAGCATTTCAAGAGGAAATTTTACAAAGCGAGGCCAACAAACAACAATCTCCGCACCTCTTCTACAAGTGCATTTCCCAAGAAGGAACACTATCATCCAAGAAGCAATGAGCAAGGTGAAGCTAATGGATCAAGGTATGGTGAAAAGAAGGAAGCCTATGAGAAACCAACTGTTGAGAAGGGTAAGGCATCAGACAAAAAGTGCTACA
This sequence comes from Erigeron breviscapus, assembly GCA_034093135.1. Taxonomy (NCBI): domain Eukaryota; kingdom Viridiplantae; phylum Streptophyta; class Magnoliopsida; order Asterales; family Asteraceae; genus Erigeron; species Erigeron breviscapus. The sequence goes on along the minus strand of CM067170.1, from coordinate 144,887,780 downwards.
ATTGTGGTATTCCTGGACATTTTGCCGTTGACTGCAAACAACCTCGAAAGCGGGACTATGAGTACTACAAGCAGAAGATGCTGTTAGCCAAACAAGTTGAAGCAGGACATGCATTGCTTGCCGAAGATGACAAATGGCTGTTGCTCACTGATGATGAAGATCAAGATCTCTCCGCTAATGTTTGCTATATGGCAAGATTGGCCAAAAACAAAGTCCTTGAAGCAAAAAGCACTGATGATGAATACCCAGATGATGAGGTAAATCTCGACTCTACTTTTTCTTTGGTTAAAGACAAAGAGTCTTGTAGATTAGCTTTATCTAATTTAACAACTCATATCAATTCTTTAGCCAACAAAAATAAAAAGTTGACAAATAGCATTTCATTTTCTAAAAGTGAATTTACAAAACTTCTTGAAGAACATTCAAAATTACTTTTTGAATATGATGCTATTAAACAAGATTTTCAAGCTTACAAAGATAAGATGTTGGTTAAAGAATGTGAGTTGAATGTCTCTCCTGATTTTAAGTTATTACAAAAATGTCAAAATCTAGAAAAAACCATTCAAGATCTTGAAAAGACCAATCAAGATCTTGAAATTCAAAAGACCAATGAATGGCTTCGGGCAAATGCAAGACAAATGGACTGTTGATATTCTCAATAAAAAGCTTCAAGAAGCTAAACCAAACAATGTTGACTCGAAAGGAAGATTTCTGATTTAAATCATAATTATTTTCTAAAAGGCATTGAGATTGAGAATCTTGAAAAACAAGTTGAGGAATTTAAAAAGAATATACTTTTCTATCAAGAAAAGCTATATAAAGTTGAACAAAATCCTTTCTTGAATTTCACTGCCTATTTCAACAAGTCAAAAATTGACAAAACAGAACTTCTTCTCGGGTTGGGATTTGAGAATATCACACCATTGCAAAAAGCCAAAGAGGAAATTGAACCCTTGTATGATGAAAAATTTCTACGACTTGGTATGATACAACAATTTATTCGTCCATTGAATGATGAATTTGAGACTGATGACGTTGAGAGAACACCAAAACAGGAATTTTTGGTTAATTATGATGCAATAAATGATTCATACAAAACAAAAAAATCTTCAATTTTCAAATTGGAAGAAATTGAATCAAATTTTCAAAACTAAGAATCTGTCGGTAATCCACCCAAACCAACTAAAATGTACTTTCCAACCACATTTTTGGAAAAACAAATAGAGGGTTTACAACAAAAGGTGGAATCTCAACAAAAAGTTATTAATCACCTCAAGTCTCAAAGTCCGAACTCAGAGGATAAATGTATTGCTGTTGATACTAAGAAAGTTTGTGAGAATGTTTCTACTCAAACTGACCAAAAAGCCTCAGTAGAAAATTCTACCCAAACTACTTGTGATTCATCCACCAATACCTCCACTCAGACCTTGACTGATTCTCTTGAATGTACTTGTCAAAATCCTGCTACTTTTATAGCTGATGATTGTGTGCAATCTGATCTTTCTGATGAAGAACTTGCACATAGTTAGTTTTGATATGGTACTTCTATAGGTTTTTCACATGCAACACTGTTGATGAGTTAGTTGTCACCCTAAGCCTAGTGCTAGTATAGGTGTTGATACGTCTACTCAATTTTCTTGTGAGACCAAAGATGTGTCAGTTCAAGTTGACCTAATTTCTGAGAATACCCATGATGTGAAGTTGGACACCAAGATTCCTGATTATTCAAAGCTTTCAAATGAATCTGAAACTAATCAATCTCCATTGAAATTTTCATTTTCCAAAGATTTCACAAAGAATGATTTTGATAAATTCATGGAGGGAGAATATGTTTTTAATTCAGAAACTGAGAAAAAGATTGAATCTACCAAAATCAAAGTGGAAACAAAAGTGGAATCTCAAAAACCATTGTCCAAAGCTCCAACTTCATATTACTCAAAGAAACGAGTTAAGACCAAACTCGTCAAGACTGAACCAAAGACCATTAAGTTAGAAACCTTTGTTGCTACCCAGTGAAACATGTCAAAAAGGAACAAGATGAAACCCCACACACGACAAAGTACACCAAAGTGAAACTTCCGAAAGACTATCCTAATGCTTCTCAATCTAGCTCTCAATCTAGCTTTTTACCTAAGGTGTCTAAGTCTAGCTCAGTTTCGCTAACTAAAGATACATCAAATGGTTCAACTAGATATAGAGATAGATATGGGTGGTTTTCTCATGATAAACCAAAGAAGCAAGAAGTTTCCTCACCTCCAAAAGATTCCAAAAAGATAAGAGTGTTTAAAACTCTAGTTCTAATCTTCTTAAATTTCAATTCAACAGGTGGAAAGAGTTTAACTAGTGGTGCTAGATGGGTTGCTAATACTTTAGTACCTAAGATCACTAGTAATCTAAAGAATGTTGAAAAAAAGATGAAAAGAAGGAGGAGAAAATCTGTCAATGGGAGGAAAGGTGTTACTGTAAATCAAAACAATTCATCTTTGTATAAAAATGTTGAATGTGCCAAGGCAAGGCCTTGTGAGCTTGTAAACAATTTTAATTCGTGTGGTTGATGTGAATGCTTGTAGACATGTTACTTTTAATTCTAATGTGAATGTTCGTACCTTTTATTCAAATGTGTTTGTTGATAATGTGCTTGTCAATGCTTATGTTGATTCAACAACATGTTTGAATGCGAATCCTAAGTTATATACCCTGCCTGTTTTAACTAACCATAAAGGACCCGTCTTCAAGTGGGTACCTAAAAACGGTTAAATTTCATTGATTGCAGGAAATAACCATCTGTGTTTGGATACTCGATTTCGGGTGTTCGAAACACATGACTGGAAATAAATCTTTGCTCAAGAATTTCGTTGAAAGATTCATGGGAACAGTTCGCTTGGAAACAACAATTTCGCTCCTATCTTAGGTTATGGAGACATTGAACGAAATGGAATTATCATCAAGAAAGTTCACTATGTTGAAGGATTAAGTCACAACTTGTTCAGTGTTGGACAATTCTGTGATAACAATCTTCAAGTTCTGTTTCGAAAATCTCTTTGCAAAGTCCAAACTCTAGATGGAGTTGATATTCTTTGTGGTGATCGTGATGATAACCTGTTTACCGTCAATCTTGATGATAACAAACCAACTGATAATATTTGTCTCATTTCAAAGGCTACTTCAAAGAATTCTTGGTTATGGCATAGAAGGCTCTCTCATCTGAATTTCCAAACTATCAATACTTTGGTCAATAAGCATCTGGTTGAAGGCTTACCTGACTATAAGTATGAAAGTGAGCATGTTTGTCCTTCTTGTGCTGTTGGGAAGATCAAAAGAACTTCTCATAAACCGAAGAAATCTCCAAATTCTTTAGCACCTCTTCATTTGCTTCACATGGATCTTTGTGGGCCGATGAAAGTACAAAGCCGAAATGGGAAGAAATACATCTTGGTTATTGTTGATGATTATTCAAGATATACTTGGGTCAAGTTCCTTGCATCCAAAGATGAAACAACTCAGATGATGATAGATTTCATCACTAATACTCAAGTAAATCTTCAACTTCCAGTTCGTTACATCCGTTCGGATAATGGAACTGAGTTCAAGAATGTTGTTTTTGATGAATTCTGCAACTCCAAAGGAATCACTCATCAATTTTCAGCAGTTCGCACCCCACAACAAAACGGTGTTGTTGAAAGGAGAAATCGATCGCTGGTAGAAGCAGCAAGGACAATGCTTGCTTATTCTAAATTGCCATCCAATATGTGGGCTGAAGCTGTTGACAATGCATGTCACACTCAGAATCGGTCCATTATCAATCAGCGTTTCGAAAAGACTCCTTATGAGGTTATTAACAAACGCAAACCCAACATCAACTACTTTCACATATTTGGGTGTGTTTGTTACACATTGAATGATCGGGAGAATCTTGGAAAGTTCGAGAAGAAAGGTGATGAAGGATATTTTGTTGGTTATTCCAAAACATCAATTGCCTATCGAATCTATAATCGTCGAACCAAAACAATTCAAGAAACAATGAATGTTTGGTTTGATGAGATGTCAGGCATGATCTTTGAGCAAGAAAGTTTGCTACCAACAAGTAATGATCCAAGTGCTTCAAGTCCTTCTACAAGGAATACTACCTTAGCTTCTAAATTCAAGAAGTTTCCAACTCCTACAAGTGATGAATTAGATATTCTTTTTGAAGAATTCTATAATTCAAAACCGATTCATGATCAAGAACCTCAAGTCATCGTTGAACCAATTAAACCCAATGAACCTCTTCATAACAACGATCCAGTTCCTGACAATATTCATGAATCTTCTTCAAATTCTTCAGAGCAAGAATCCTCGTCTCCTGATACTTCTCCACCATTCTCTAAGGATAATTCTTCTCAAGTGAATGTTCAAGAACAACCTTCTCGATTAACTCAGACAACAAATCCATTGAACACTCCAAGTGTGTATGTACCACTTGACTTTGATCATCCAGCTTATGAGGAAAGAATTACACCAAGTTATGATAACATCTCTCAAAATAACTCAAGCTTTAATGATGATGATGTTGATCTTCAACAACAAGATCTCCTTCCTCATGATCACAAGTGGACACGTATGCAGAAATACCATCCTACTGAACAAATTATTGGAGATCCACAAGCAGGAGTAACTACTCATACTTCAGTGAATGAGTGTCTCGTTGCACTTTCTCTTAGCAATATCGAACCCAAAACAGTATCTGAAGCTCTTCGAGATCCAGAGTGGGTTAAGGCAATGCAAGAGGAACTCGCACAATTTGAAAGACTGAAAGTATGGAGATTAGTTCCAAATCCTAGAAAAGATGATCCAATCGGAACGAAGTGGATATTCAAAAACAAAAAGGATGAGAATGGAGTAGTAGAAATAAAGCTCGACTTGTTGCAAAGGGTTATTGCCAACAACCTGGTGTTGACTTCGACGAAACTTTTGCTCCAGTTGCAAGAATGGAGGCCATTCGGATATTCTTAGCTTATGCTGCATTCAGAAACTTTACTGTGTTTCAAATGGATGTGAAGACTGCTTTCCTGAATGGTGATCTCAAAGAAGAAGTTTACGTTGATCAACCAGAAGGTTTTTTTGATCCTCAAAGACCAAACCATGTCTACAGATTGGACAAGGCTCTCTACGGTCTTAAGCAAGCACCCCGAGCATGGTATGATTCTTTAACTACTTTCTTACTAAGAGGTGGCTTTACCAAAGGCACAATTGACCCTACCTTGTCATTCGCAAACAAGGTAAGCATGTTCTACTTGTTCAAATATATGTTGATGACATTATATTTGGGTCGACCAGTCAAACATTTTGCAGAAACTTTTCATCTCTTATGGTTAATCATTTTGAAATGAGCATGATTGGGGGAAATGAATTACTTTTTGGGTCTTCAAATCAAACAATTACCAACTGGTATTTTTATATCACAAGGTAAATACATAAATGACATGTTGAAAAATTTTGATATGACTTCATGTTCTTCAATTTCTACCCCAATGGCTGCTCAAACAAACATAAATGCTGATACAAATGGGAAACCATTTGACCAAAAGAGATATCGAAGTATGATTGGTTCGTTGTTGTACCCAACAGCATCTCGCCCAGATATAATGTTTGCAACATGTATGTGTGCTAGATATCAAGCTGCTCCAACTGATTTACATTATCAAGCTGTGAAACGAATATTTCGTTATCTGAAGGGGACACCCGATTTAGGTCTCTGGTATCCAAGGGATACTGGATTCAATCTAACTGCATTCAGATGCAGATCATGCAGGTTGTAAACTTGATCGCAAGAGCACTTCCGGTACTTTACAATTTTTAGGCAATAAAATTGTGAGTTGGTCTTCCAAGAAACAGAATTGTGTGTCACTATCAACGGCTGAAGCTGAATATGTGGCTGCGGCTAGTTGTTGTGCTCAGGTTTTATGGATGAAGACACAACTAACTGATTATGGTCTGCAATATGATCATATTCCTATCTATTGTGATTCTCAGAGTGCCATTGCCATTGCAGTCAACTCAGTAAACCACTCTCGCTCAAAGCATATTGATGTTAGATATCATTTTCTCAAAGATCATATTGAGAAAGGTGACATCGAGCTCTACTTTGTGGGTACTGACTTTCAACTTGCAGATTTGTTCACAAAACCATTGGATGAAAAGAGGTTTAACTTTCTTATCTCCAAGCTTGGTATGTTAAATCTTAAACCTTAATTCTTTTTTTTTCCATTTTGAAGGAATTCTTGATACATTCCAGAAAACCAAAATACAAAATTTGAAAAGAGAAAATCAAAAACAAAATATAATATTTTTTCAAAAATACACAAAAAGATATTTATTTCAATGGCTTGTATATACTATGTATGCAACCCGTTCTTAAATGATATATTTATTTGTAGAGGGTTTTTACATTCTAAGATATTGTTATTATACATATAAATTGATATAAGATAACAAGGAATCGAACGCCTTTGTGTACTTCCAAGTGTTCTTATATGAATATGTATGTGTGATAGCAATCAAAGTTGTTCAAATAACATTTTCAAAACTCTCAATTGTTGATATGCGACGCAAAGGATCGAACGCCTTTGTGTACTCCCTTGTTGTCTCATTCTATACAATTGATTGGATTTTCAAATTGCTTAAATGTTTTAATTGCCTCTAATGTGTTGTTGTAAGTTGCGACGGATTGAACGCCTTTGTGTACTCCCTAGCTGTCTTACATTCAACATTGTTGTTGAAGCAAAACTTTTCCGAAATATCACAACAAAGATTTTACTCATGTTTGATCTCACAAAACCAATTTTTGCTCCACCTTTCTATGAACATTTTCGATCTATTCTTGCATAGCTTAAGGAGGAGTTTGTGATTTCAACAACCTTCAAACCTTCAAATGTGTTTCAAATTTTTTTTATGCACACATTTGATGTTTTTCCAATGATTTTCAATCAAATGGAGTTCGGTGATTAGTTTGCACATGAGGGATAAGTATTTCTCAAATTATACTCCATGAATTTCATCTTCGCCGATGAGTTCTAACCCCGGAGTATTCACTTCTTTCATTAGATAGTGAGGGTATTTTGAGTGCTGTTGTTTCGTGCAAATAGGATGGAGGGAGTAAAGTCGAAAAGTGAGAGGTTAAGGTGATATGTTGTGCGAAAAGGGTTACAAAGAAATGATACCTTTCCCCAAATTCTCAAAAAGCCGGGTAAAACACGCTCCTATCAGATTTCATTTGTTGATTTCTTGATATTGAAAAAGTCTTCATGGACCCAGTGAAGCGATGCACATTTTTACCTAACCACTCAAGTGTTTCTTAACAAATACTTGTTTCATTTCTCACGGAGATTTTCACATTTCTATTGACTCTTCTTTCGGAAGATGTTGATATTGAAAAGGGTGACATTCTGCTCCAGTCCCCGACTTCATTTGATCACGATGTGTCTAGAGCTACTTTGATTGATCATTGATTTGATTATCATTCATTTTTTTTTAGGGCACATTAGCGTCATGTCTTTGTGATATTATTGCTTATCTTTGTGATATAGCCGGAACATTTGTAGTGATATCTTAATTGATATTCCACGATGATCGAATGGAAATCCTACCAATGCTAACATCCTTCCAACATTGAACGTAGGTCTCACATTTTCATTTATGAATTTGTTGAGTTAACGAGTAGTCTATGTGACCTCGGATGTTAGTTCCCAAAAAGTCTTTAAGGATAAAATTGTGGTTATCAAATGCTTCGGTAGTGTTAACCATGATTTATATTCTTTGAAGCAATCTTGTGGTTGCAAAGCCGCAGATCGAACTATGTTAGAGACTTGTTTTGTGCATATCTCAATGATACATAGGAAATCCGAAAAATGTTATACATTTTAATCGGTCATTTCATTAATCCTTTTGATTTTTGAACATGCTAACGGATCATTCTTATCTGGTTTCATTTCTCATCACACGAACACAGAAAACACCAACACCATGCTATAACGTTTGTCCCAACAACTTCAATCTTCCATTTTAGTCACCCCTAAGATTTCTTGGGTTGGGCTAATGGTTCGGGTTGATGTTTTGATGGTTGATATTTCTCCATGTGTACATTCGATCATGTTATTCTTGTTGACAATGAATCAATCAATATGTCCATAATGAGATTGGTTCCCAATCTTGTCATTATGAGGGGGAGAAAATTTTATGATTGATTTACTGATTGATAAGGAAACAAGGAGAAAAGTTCGTGTTTGGTTTGGTTGTTTCACTATGTGTTAGGCTTATCAAAGTTCTAGGATTATCAAAGTTTGTGTATAGAGGGAGAAAATTCTTCATGATGTGTCAATAGTTTCAGATTTTCACTAGATTTTAGTTGATTGAGAAATTGATTTTAAAAGGGGGAATCTGAATTGATGTCATAGATAAGAATGAAACCAAAGATGAAAAGATTTTCACTCAAGATGCTTCAAAAGTTCAAAAATGCTCCAAAATGTGTATACTCATGGATTAAAGGGGAGCATGATTACTTCATAAGAATTTCATCCAAACTTCATTCAATTGCTTACTCTCCAAAGTATTCAAGTTGATGTGACAAAGATCAAAGCTTCAAAAGAGTCTTCATCAAACATACTTCATTCAAGATCTTCAAGTCATACAACAACATTTTGTCAAGAAACTCCAATGCATACATCAAGGGGGAGAGTTCATATTCATGAAACTTCATTTCAAGAAGATGAGATTCATTCAAGAATTAAACCGAAGAATCAAAAAGTTGAATCTCACTCGAGAATCGAAGATTGATACAGTCGAAACCAAGATTTATACCTTCCGCATTTCAAAAGACAACTCTGGTTCATGATTCAACAATTCTTGAAGATTCAAGTCACACACTTGTTCGACTTCATTATTCTCTTTCTTCAAGACTCACACGCATTCATTATTCTCTGTTCTAAAAGAACATTGAGAATCCTCACATGATTTAACTTCAAGAAGTTCAAGACCAAGACCAAGACTGAATCAAGTTCTCCAAAGACAAAAGAGAAAGCTTTGAAGACTTGTTTCTACACACCAATTGTCTTAACCACCAGGCTCATCAAATTCATTCCTACAAGACAATATAACACGTATTTCATTCATTACAATATATCACTAAGGGGGAGAATGTTAGAAATCCAAAAATAGTGATAAATTATAATCTAGAATAGAAGAATTTCTTGTTGTTAAGTCATAGATAAATGATCACTAAGGTTGAGGGGCTAATTGTGACAATTAGCATAATTGAATAGTTAGACTATAAATAGCCCTCTCATACCTTAGAGATATAGATCGAGACATAATTTTCACATACTTCATAACTTTAATTCCAGATTTACACACAGTCACACAATTCTCTCTCAAAACACACACAAACACCAAGAACACACACTCACCAAATCCACCATTGATGAATCTCAAGTTTAGGGTTTCACTAGGAAACCTAGTAGGGAGGCCGGCCCCCTATGGCTTTTCTAGAACCTTCCTTAATCGTTTTATCTCCTTACTTTAACGACCGTTAGCTAGTAACCGTTAAATATTAACGACCGTTCATTAACTTATTCGTGATCCATATTAATTAATAAATCAATTAATATTAACTATATTTGAATCGAGACGTGTGACCCCGTAGGCTTAAATCATTTCCGGACATACGTTCATTTTACGTGATCACATACTAACAACTCCCACTTGAGCTCGTAACAAATGAAGGTAATAACATTGGTTAGCGTCTTGCAACACGCCAATGCTCCCAGAAATATTTAAGTATAGTTTCTTAAAGTATATTTAAATGGTTGAGGCATTTATTATCCTTTGTTCAGATACCGTGTTAAACATGAATATGGATCAATGTCATTTCAATGATTTAACGATTCTGTTTCTCATTTCATCACTACTTAAGATTACCAAACATAATCCAGACACATCTGGATTCATTTGGACATGGCCATGTAAACATCTTAAATAGTCCCAATGAGGGGCCCAATGGTATCATTCAGCAACTATTAGTTGGAGGAACAAATCCTGTATTGACTACACGTGTCAGTCATCATACTTCACTACACTTTCTGAAAATAGCCCTTTATGTACTCCCTTATTCAGGAGAGTTAGAACTATATCTAGTAAGTGCAATCCATACATGCTGACCTGCTTGTATCTCAAGTCAAAGGATCAATAAAGTAACCATTTACGAATTTCACTTAATGACGCCGATCTATAAAGTGATAAATTCGTTAGTGGGGTAGTCCGATATGCATCATATGGATACCATGTGAGTTTGGTGGGACCAGCCATTATATATTCAAAGAATATAACCAATCACTCAGATTTGTCTTAGTTTAATTATATTCCCATATAATTAATCGACAATGGACAATTTAGAATATTTAATAAAATATTCAAGGATTAAACATGCAAATATAGGATACAATTAATATTAAATGAAATCAAACATATCAAGTACTTTATTTCATTATAAAAAATATAAATTGTTTAACATCCCTTATCCAAATACCGAAACAACAGATTTACATGAAATAACTAGCTAATTTAAGTCCTATGCCCTCGGCATGCCTTTCAAGCTTGGGCCTAGCCAAAGCTTTTGTGAAAGGATCAGCTAAGTTAAAATCTGTGTGAACTTTGAGTAATTTTATCTCTCCTAGTTCGATCTGCTCACGAACATAGTGATATCTTCTAGCATAATGTCTGGCACCTTTCTGAGCTCCGGGCTCGTTGGCAATGATTAATGCACCAGTGTTATCACAGTACATATCAGTGGGTAAGTCACTTGAGGGGATCACGTCAAGCCCGCTAATGAACTTCCTTATCCAGACTGCTTCCATTGCAGCTTCTGAGGGCAATGTACTCAGACTCTGTTGCAGACATGGCAACTGTGGTTTGCTTTTAGCTCATATCATTCCACCGTGCCTTCATTTAAATAATGAAGACGTATCCCGACTGATATTTTTAATCATCTTTATCAGTCTGAAATCCAACACCACAGTATCTATTCACTTTGAATTCTAGATCAGAATTTCTTCCATACACCAAGAATAATTCTTTAGTAGCACACATGTACTTAAGAATATTCTTTACAGCAATCCAATGATCCTCTCCAGGATTTTGCTGATAATGGTTAACTATATTTTGCGCGAACGCAATATTAGGTCTAGTGCATCTTACCGCATACATGATAGATCCCACCGTCGAAGCATAAGGAACTCTTTGCATACGCTCCACCTCATTAGGTGTAGAAGCACCGTTCTTGCTAGATAAATTAAGTCCTTGCATGAGTGACCTTATCAATATAAGCACTTTGACTTAGTCCAATTAACCGCTTTGATCTATCTTGGTAGATCTTGATTCCAAGAATAAATGACGCTTCTCCTAAATCTTTCATGGCAAAAACACTTTCCAAGATGGGATTTAACATCTTGCAACATTGGAATGTGTTTTCCTATGATATGTCATCAACATATAAGACAAGGAAAGTAACATTACTCCCACTAGCTTTGCGATATACACATGGCTCATTGGGATTTTGAACGAAACCAAACTTTTTGATTTCTTCATCAAACCGCTTATTCCAACTTCTTGATGCTTGCTTTAGTCCATAAATAGACCTTTGAAGCTTGCATACTTTTTTGGGATGTTTTGGATCAATAAAACCTTCAGGTTGATCCATATAGACTTCTTCATCCAAGTAACCATTTAAGAAGGCAGTCTTAACATTCATTTGCCATATCTCAAAGTCATAGTACGCAGCTATGGCTAAGAGAATCCTAATAGCTCTAATGTCCGCAACTGGAGAAAAGGTCTCATCATAGTCAACACCGAAACATTGAGTATAACCTTTTGCCACGAGACGAGCTTTATAGGTGTGTACATTTCCATCCATGTTCGTCTTCTTCTTGAAGATCCACTTACACCCAACAGTTTGAGCATTTTGTGGAAGATCAACCAAGCTCCAGACTTGATTGTCTTTCATGGATTTTATTTCCACCTTCGTAGCTTCAAGCCATTTGTCAGATTCCGGATCTGATAATGCAGCTTTGAAATTTGGAGGCTCATCGAGATCTCCTAAAACGTTTTCTTCTACCATCAGACATAATCTGTCAGTAGGACGTCTTATCCTTACGGACCTATGAAGTGGAATCGCTTCATCATCATCGACTTGAGGTTCATCACTTTGAACATTTTCCCCCCAAGTTGATGATTGCTGGGAGCTTCAGAAGGTGACACATCTTCTTCTTGAGTCTCATCAAGTTCTACAACCCTCCCACTGTTCGGTTGAGCTAAGTTCTTTTCAAAGAATTCAGCATATCGAGCAACGCGAACAGTGTTTTTGACAGGATCATAGAAGTCGTAACCCATCGTTTCCTTAGGGTATCCGACAAAGATGCACTTAGTAGTTCTGGGTCTAAGTTTGTCAGGCGTATCGCGCTTCACAAGTGCCTCACATCCCCAGACTCTTAAGTAAGACAGATTAGGGATATCTCCATGCCATAATTCATATGGTGTCTTGTCAACCTTCTTTGTTGGAACCATATTGAGAATGCGTACATCAGTCTCTAGAGCATAATCCCAAAACAAAATTGGGAGAGTTGTAAGGTTCATCATAGATCTCACCATGTCTAGCAAGGTTCGATTTCTCCTTTCAGACACTCCATTATGTTGAGGAGTGTATGGAGGAGTAAGCCGTTGGACAATTCCACACGCTTTCAGATAATCCTTAAACTCTTGGCTTAAGTATTCACCACCTCGATCCGAACGAAGAATCTTGATGGTTTTACCGAGTTGATTTTCTACTTCATTTTAAACTCTTTGAATGTTTCAAACACTTCATGTTTATGTTTAAGCAAGTAAACATAACCATAACGACTGAAATCATTCATAAAAATGATAAAATAGCTAGCATCTTTCCTTGACTCATGTCTAAATCGGCTACATACATCCGAATGTATTAGTCAAAGTAGTTCCTTAGCCTTTTCTGATTTTATGCGAAAAAAGGTATTCTTGTCATCTTGCCGAAAACACAAGACATGCATTTTTCAAATGATTCATCATTTGATTGTAAGATCCCTTTACGTTGAAGTCTTTCAATGCTTTTCTTGCTAACGACAATTCAAAAGACACGCATTTATCAAATGATTCATCATTTGATTTGTAAGATTTTTTCACATTGAAGACTTTTAATGCGTTTCTTGTCAAAACCACGCATTTTTTAAATGATTCATCATTTGATTTGTAAGATTTTTTCACATTGAAGACTTTTAATGCGTTTCTTGTCAAAACCACGCATTTTTTAAATGATTCATCATTTGATTTGTAAGAATTCTTCACGTTGAAGTCTTTAAATGCGTTTCTTGACAAAATTAAACAAGATGACAATGTCAAAGATAGATAGAGTCCAAGTTAACTTGACTCTTTTGCTATTGAATTATCATTTGAATCACAACAACACATATAATTCAATTATGAAGATACTTGAAGAACTGGTTAAACCAACTTGCTTCTTCTTCTTGTTCAACTCAGCTAGATACTTAGGACAATTCCTTTTCCAGTGTCTCACTTTAGCATAGTGATGACAAGACTGGTCTTTAGCCGTATGCTCCTTTTTCCAAGGGGTCTTTTAAGGTTTTGAGACTAAATACTTTGTTTTCTCTTACCAAAGTTCTTGCCCTTAGCTTTACGGTTGTTTTGCTTTCTAAACCATTCCCCCCTTGATCATAAGAACTTGGGGTATCTCAGATTTCTTAGGAAGGTTTTTCTCATACTCAATCAACTTGATTATGAAGTCCAACTTATGCTATGGAAATTGTAATTGTGCACAAACTTCTCAAAGTCTCTTATGCCAATAACAATCGGCAGAAGATACGCATAGTTTAACCTTTCCAAAATGCTCAAAGTAACTCTTCATCTTGAGTACACGAGCATTCACCGGTTTCCCATACTCGTGTTCAAGTTATGGAGTGACTCAATTAGCTCAAGTAATTTCACCTCCAACTTGTTTTCCGTACATAGACTTGAGTTATTTGATCATATCACACGGATTTTGCAATCCGAATTGCTTTTTGAAGCTCGGGAGACATGCTTCTAGCATCAAATAAGCAACCTCAATATGTCTATAGTACTGAGTATTTTATGCTTCCAACTGCAAAGTAGTGGCATTCGCATTAGGAATAGCGATATCTGAGTTTCAATGACACGGGTTTTCTTTTCAACTTTTAGAACAATTCTCTATTGACAAAACAGCCATTGAAATTGGTTTTAGAAAGTTTTCCCTTTCTAGCATCGACCTAAAAGCCGATTGGTGTATGTTTTGTGAAGGATTTGTTGCCTTTTACAAAACAGATTCAAGTTCAATTATCGGTATTTTCGATAATAATCCTTAAGAAATCAATTACCCAATGTTTACAAAATAAACAATTAATTTCATTAAGGCTAGGATCCAATTGACATATAATCATTTCATCAGTTGATCTGCTAGAAATGATTGTACTCAAAAGGTAAGTGACGAGCAGTAATTGCATTACATGTGCAATTCCTAGTAAGAATGGGACCTACAAATTACATTTGATTCATCAAGTGATTTGTAGTCATGTTTTGTCCCATCTTTTGCCATGGGTCAAGGTCTCACCGCTTAACTCGCTTTAAGTCGTCCAACCAAGAACGCACAAATTTATCCACCACTGTGTACCAGTGAGTGGGATCTGCCATGCAACTGCCATTTCACCACTGTGTACCAGTGAGTAAAACAACAGCCACAAGTGTCCTTTACAAGTTGGATGGCAATGACTTAAGTTTATTGGGTCAATCAATTTGATGTGTGATCAAAAAATTATGTTTGAAGATTCATGCATATCTTCTAAACATAATATGTTTATAAAACTCATTTTTATTGCCTTTAAATACAAAAGAGCTCGGTAGCTCCATTTGAACGCACAAAGAAGCGCAAGGGCAAAGGTTTGCGATGGACGCAATTAAAAACCCGCTCTTTTAGAAGGCTAACGCACTCCGACTTATACCTCTCTTAGAGTTTGTTCAAATGGGTGAGCCGGTGTATCTTTTGATTTTAGGGCACCAATTTTATAAACAAAATCATTATTTCAATGTAGTTTAGTCAAGTTTAATTTTCGAAAAACAATTTTGCACACAATTTTCTTAAAGGGCAAAACTAAACATACTAAATATAACCACGTAACAATTAGGTATCCATCCTCGGTTAGGCCACTATGGTTTAAGATTGGCTCCCTTTCTCAAGGAAAAGGACCACATACATCAAGTAAACTTGATTGCGTAAGCCAAATTTTAATAACAAATTTATCACATAAACACATAAGGTGCTGATTTGAAAAATCCAGCAGCTTCACGACCCATTTAGGCCTAGAGGATGGACGAACTGGACTTAGCACAGAACTACAAAGTTGTAGCCCTATGAGTCAAGTATCTACTGTTCAAGGACGACTTCTAAACGGATTAAAAGATATGGTCGTTTTAGTGGACTGGTGTCAAGCAGCAACATTAACAAATAATTATCACATTGTCAAACAATTAATTATTTTAATTATCCACCTAAATAGACCTAGTGATCAAGTAATTTATCATTATAACTAAGTAATAATCATGAATCAATTGCATGTAAAAACTCATGATTATTACTTCTTTTTAACAATTAAAATAGAGGTAATCCATAAACGCATGCAATTAACACATTAATCATGCAATAAATCAAAACTTGCAATTTGGGTTTCCTAAAAAAAAAAAATTATTTTATTTCCAGATTTTCGAATTGGGGTTTATCAAAAAATAATTTTATTGTTTATTTCATTATTTTATTACAATTAAACCAATTAATTAATAAAATAATCAAAATAATTACATAAAAAATTCAAAAAATATGAAACCTTAACCCCCTTCAAGTTTTGATTTTAGGTAATTAAAAATCACATGGGTGGCTCGTGATACCACTGTTGGAATATATAACTAATATCATTATTCACGAGTACGCAACGGAAGCAAATCAAACCATGTAATCAAATAATTAACCTTGAAATAGGATTAAGGAATACCTCTTAATGTAGATGATAAAGTAAGAAACTTTAAAAGGATTTGAAGTAAATCCCTCTACGATTGCACACACGATCCACCGATATAGGTTTCCTAGCACTTGATCACGAACCGAGCAACCTTTGGCTTGATCTCCTTCTTCAAAACCGAAAACCAAAAACCCAAAAGGGTTTTCCCTTGGTTTTGGCCGTCCAAGATAAGAGAGGAGAGGGGGAGATGAGAGGTTTTTGGAGTTACAATTCTTATGTGTAATTGTTTAAAAAAACCATAAGCCTACCTATAGTATTTATAGGTAGACCCAAACTTGGCCATCAAGTTTAGGGTTTCACTAGGAAACCTAGTAGGGAGGCCGGCCCCCTATGGCTTTTCTAGAACCTTCCCTTAATCGTTTTATCTCCTTATTTTAACGACCGTTAGCTAGTAACCGTTAAATATTAACGACCATTCGTTAACTTATTCGTGATCCATATTAATTAATAAATCAATTAATATTAACTATATTTGAATCGAGACGTGACCCCGTAGGCTTAAATCATTTCCGGACATACGTTCATTTTACGTGATCACATACTAACAACATAAACTTTGTACCAAGAGCCATTGAGGTGGGATGAACTAAGTCTCTAACCAAAAGAATACCATTCCTTGGTGAATGGCCAAAATACCTTCAAAGCACTAGCACTTCCAAAATCAACAACTTCAATCAACTAAGCTAGTTCCTTCTCCCGGAACCACCTATAAAATGGTAAATAACTAAAATGGTATGCGAATGCTTAGTGAATATGCTTGCATACAGTTATATAAACGAAGGAGGGCAATGCACAAAGGTCTATTGCATATAGACTATGGCACCGTCGTGCCATATCTATAATACTCACCTTTGTGCCAACGCATTACATGGATCCATATAAGCAAATGATTACAATCACAATCAAATTATAACAATAACAATGCTCCACATGAGCTATGGCCACTACTTAGGCCCGTAATTAAAGACGGCCCCTACTTAGGCTCAACGCCAAATCAATTACCACCCACGGAATCCACTATCGTATGGTAATTGACCCGACGAATATACAAAGGTATACAAGTATACTCACCTCCTTCGCGACACAACAATCAAATCAATATAACCGCAATGCACAACATGCTTTAACCTATTCAAATCATCACAATACGCATATAAGGTAACATTCACTATTTTGGCTTCACAATCTAGCCTTACAACATTTCACTAGCATTTCCTAACCCAAATCATCTCATTTTGTCATTGAGTTGCATTTTATACCAAAATTCACTTGATGAGTTCAATTCATCAATTCCATCATTATCATATTTAACTAGAAAAATCACCATTCTTTCATAATCAAAGTTTCATTGCCAACATTCAAATTCTTAATTAAATTCATCATGCAACTCAATAACTAACTATAATATACAAGAACTTCGGGAAAAATCATAAATAACTCAACTCTAGCAAAAACCCCCAAATTTGGAATTTCCAAGAACCCTAATTCAAAATAATGAATGAAACTAGGTTAAGGGAATCATTACCTTAAGGATTTCAAGAACAAATTTCAACTCTCTTAATCACAAATTCTTCTCCTCCTTTTTCCTTTTAATTTTCGGCCACACACACATACACTCTTCAAACCCTCACTTTTAATTACTTGAATGGTAGAAGATTGTTATTATTCTTATTGATAGTTAGATATTTTGATTTCTTTGAAGAATTGGAATTTGATTGAGAGAAATGAGAAGAATGAAGATTAAAGAAATAATAGATGAAGGTAATGGAAACATGACTCATAAACTTGGGAGGATGGCTGGCACTCCCATTGAGTGCCACACCCTTTTTTAATTTTGTGGGTATTTTTACCCGCTATCCGCTAAATTTCCAACTAAATTAACCCCCTTAATCAAAATAAAATACTAGGAACTTATTTTAATGTCAAAACTACAAAAAGGGTTAATTTTTTACCTTAAAATTTTGGGGCGTTACAACTCTCTGTAAGTCCCAACTCAATAGATGGTACTACCTGAAGACACCTCTATGTCGATGGTGGAGTTACTTTGCAATATAAGCACTGGACTGGAGACGACCAGTTACAGGAGTATATACCAAGTTCTAGATAGATTACTTATTTAAGTGACAATAAGTAAAGAACAATGCAATAATACAAAATACTTGTAAAGTAAATTGGTGAGACAATATGTAATTTTCAAGTATAATTTATTTATTAACTTTAAATAAATTACAAGGTTGTTGCGGAACCAAGATAATACAAAGATGTAAATATCCTAACAACCTATGAACTACAATTGATCTACACTTGGAATTTCTAAACAATCGAAACACTTAAAGTTGTGAAATGTTCCTTTTTACGATTGAGAGAAGATTGCACAAGTCACCAAGAATATTGCAGGTATGCAAAGTGTGAAATCTTTCGAAGTGTTGAAGAGTTATCTTGTTATGCAATGCCTTGTATTTATAGGCAAAGTTAACATTGGGATGTTAACTTTGGCCGTACAAATATGGTTGAGAGCATTTAAGGAATAGCATTTAATTCCTTAAAATGCTGTGTAAAGTTGCAGATAAAGCAACTTTATTCAACCAGCTTTATGTACCTTTTTGTACTTAAATAGTAAGATAAATCTTATTATCCGGGTAAAAGCACATAAAGCATAAAAGTCAATTCCTCGTAATCAGTGTAAAGCTTTGTAAGAGCTTTCCACTGATGGTCTCCAGTTTGTAACTGACTAGAATGTCAACTGGGCTTCGCTGCCATTGTCATTCTCTATCTTCCACTTGTTGTCTTCGACTTCAACTGGAAGAATTCTTCAACTGGTCAGTTCTCAACTGGAGGAAGTCTTCAGTTGCGTTAACTGTACTATGCAACTGGACTTCAATATATTTCTGGACAAATCTTCTGGGTCTCCAGTTTCACTGGGTCTCCAGGTGCAACTGGAGACTGGCCAGTTTCACTAAACTGGTCCTAACAAATTCCCCCTATTTGTCCTGAAATATTGCCAAGTCTTTTTCAGTTCTTGTATCTATACAAGTATGAACTGGAAAGACTTGTTCGATTAAATCTATCTAAGTTTTCCAAGGCATTTTTATAGATCAATAAATGCCTTGGGTTTTTCTTTTAAGTTTGTTAGATCTAATCTATTATCTACCTTGTGGTTACAAACTGGTAACTTCATTTATACAAGGAAATGAAATTTACAAGTTACAGAATGTAAATAAAATTACAAGTAGATACAATGAAAAGAGAACTTAATGAGATGGCCTTCGCCAGTTCTTCTTCTCTTGGTCACTGAAGAGATAGGCTGAGAGTCTTCAGGATCAATATTCAACTTTAGCTCCAGATTTTCTTTGTGTTGAATCTTGCCCTTTAAGAAGTTCACCCATGCTTTCTCAAACCTATTCTTTTGTGCCTTGGCATCCAAAACATTCACCATTTCAACCCATTCAGTGAACCCATACTGCATTGCACCAGGATTGTCAGTTTTAACCAGTGGCCCTCTGGTATAACTAACTTCAACTTGAAAGTGCTTGGTGTCTGGCTTAATGGTTACATTAACATCATTGATGGTCCCACTATGTCTTCTGGTTGCCATGATCTGGGAGTAATAGCTTCTTGCTTCAGATTCATTTGTTATTTTAATACTCCCAGCTCCAGCAGCCAGTACAGCAGACTTGATGTCTTCATTTGATACTTCGCCAGTTGGTTCAACAAACGTGCTAAGGTCAGCATCTCTGGTCAGTGGTCTTCTTGGTTGAGGAATCCTTCTTGGTGGATTCAAAACCCTTTTCACAACCTTCTTTACATGTTCAATTCTTTTTAGAATCCCATTGGCCCTGTTCACCTTCTTTACCTGTTCTCCTTCGCCTTCACCAGATGTCAAACCGGCATCTGGTGCTCCTAGTAACACTTCGCTTATCAAACTCAATCCAAATAATCCGATGGCGAGTTTACAAGGATCTCAAGGGTCCAATACCCTTATTGGAAGAATTCAAATTTTTTTGAAGGATTCTCCAATTGGACCCTCATTCTCTCTAAACCCACGCAAGATGTTTCACGACTAC
This sequence comes from Erigeron breviscapus, assembly GCA_034093135.1. Classification (NCBI taxonomy): domain Eukaryota; kingdom Viridiplantae; phylum Streptophyta; class Magnoliopsida; order Asterales; family Asteraceae; genus Erigeron; species Erigeron breviscapus. The sequence continues at coordinate 144,867,574 of CM067170.1, read as the reverse complement.
TTGTGTGAGTTTTGGTACACTGCTACTCTTTCTTCTGATTATTCTTCCATCACTTTCACATTAAAAGGTGGAACAATCCAGTGTACCTTGTCCGCTGACGTATTGAGGAATGCCTTACACCTCAATTACTGGAGAGAGGGTGAATCTCCAGTTGTCTTACCCCCAAATATTAATTCGTCAAGTCCTTGAAATGGGACATAAGGAGTGCTTGGAGAAAGGGGTTTTGAAGACGAAAGGTGCGATGACCATGAAGGGTCTTACACCTTCATGGAGGTATTTTTTCATCCACCTGGTGGAGAGTATGGGTGGGAGTTATGGCGGTCTTGACCAGATTAACTCCGCACAAGCAGAGATGGCATACTGCTTGTGGAATGGATTGAGAGTAGACTTTGCTGATATCCTGTTTAGAAGCCTGATACAAAAACTGAAGGGCACCAGGGGACTTTGTATCCCCTTCTCAAGGTTTCTCTCTCTTTGCTTTTTACAAATTCTGGGCAGTGAAGCATATTTAAGCACAGATTCACCATACACCGTGCCAGATTTGTTGAGGAATTTAGACTCTCTAGTATCTGAAGCTGGAGAGGTCGAGATTCCAGATCGAATGCAGCTGGCATTCGCAAAAACTGATGCACCAATCGAAGGTGAGTCAGAAAGACAACCGGGCGGGCCTCAAAATAATGAGGGACCCTCCAGTTCGTCTAATGTTATGGTTAAGGATAGAGCAACCATAACTGAGGCAACTCAAATAACATCTATCCCTGGTGAAGATAGCTCGGTATCTGATCCTCCAACAGATGCACCCAACCAGGAAACTGGGGAAGGTCATCTGGAGACTGACCCTTCTGGTCAGCCCTCAGTTACATTCATGGATCTGGACATGAATGTTAATGACGAGGAAATCCTTATTGAATCTTCGGATTCTAAAGGTACTGCTTCAGACTTGGAGATTTTTGATTCTGCTGTACCAGATCAAAACCCTTCATCTCCAGTCTCGCTTCCAGATGCTTCAATTTCACTTTCACCATCCCAAGAAAATGAGCCTACTGATATACCATTCCCAACTTATAACTATATGTCTGGAAACAGACGTATGGCACCACCATCATCTGGGCAATTCTCACTCCTTCGAGAAATGCCACCCCCACCGCCGCCGTTGTTCACACCTGAGCATTCTCAGCATGAACAACACATTGAAATTCCAGTCCTTTCTTCTACCACCACTCCTACTATTTCTTCAACTGCTGGCTGACAACTGGGGAGACTTCTATAAGTTTGCCTCCTCCAGTTGCTCCAGTAGTAACTGCTAGTGGTCCAGTGACACCTTCTCCTCACTGGACAGTCAAGTTGTCTCTGTACAAAGCCGATCTCCAAAACCTTCTCACCAGGGTGGAGGAGATTCAAAAGACACTTGACAAAAACACCAAGTCTTTCTCCAGATACCACAAGGATCACTTGACCATTATTAAAGTGGTTGATCTGGGGATTAACAAGTTTTCATCTAATGAAGACTTGGTGTTGAAGAAGCTGATGATTGAAAACTGGTCAGGAACAAGTTGCATCAAATGTTCTGACCCAGTCAAAAGAAACCAACCACCTTTGGAGATCTTTCAGGATGATGTGCACGATATTCAAAGAATGCAAGAACATGCAATCGTGGCAGCCTCTTGACCGGTTGCCAGCTCACCATTCTGAATGGGAAGCTATTCGGGCAGGTCTAGAAGCTGCCAAGGGGGAAAGAAGTATAGTCCTTGCACCAGTTGCAACTGGAAGAACTCCATATGGAAGAGAATTGATTGTGGCTACCAGTACTGAAGCTGGTGAGCAAAGAAGTCTTTAAACTGGTGATATAAGTGTTAGGGGGAATGTTGTGGATAAAGGAAAAGGTTTGGCATCGATGTATCTGCCTAGCCAGCCACTGATGTACCAATGTTAGAAACTGGCAATGCTGATGTACTTCCTCCAGTTTCTGAAAGTGTGAGCAAACAACTGGCTAGACTTGGCAATGAAATTAAGAAAGAAAGATGATGAAACAAAATCAATTTTGTAGATATTTTTACAAGATAAGTTTGAATTTTGAAATAAAATCATAATTTACCATGTCAGCATTAAATGTTACCATGTCAGCATTAAATGCTACGACGGCTTATCTTACCCACGCGCCCACTCACTTTTTATTTTCCCAATACAAACAGTTGTCAAGTACTAAAATTAAACACGTCAGATGATATCAAGTGGTTAAAAACACTCGAGTACCATCACGTGTCACAAATATTGACCAGGTATTTCTAACGTTATAAAAAATTAAGACAAGACTGAATATGGTCACTGGAGGATTAGTCCAGTCGCCAGTTTCCAACTGGAGAGTTCTCCAGTTGCCATTTTCAAACAAAACGAATTTTAGTCAGAAAATTATTTTGAGTCTTTCCCCCTAAAATGATGATCCAGAAATCGATTAGTGCCAGGATAGTATCACAAAGGCGTTCGATAGCCTGGCGAGCAAAGATTATCTGGACCTCCTCAACTGGAGAACTTCATCAGTGTCACTGAGGTGTTCATAACAAAAATCTCCAGTTTTAAGGATTTAACATTCCCAGTTCGCTGATGAGATGTTTAAAGGTTTTCTCATCAAGAGTTTTGTAAAAACATCAGCGAGCTGTTTGTCAGTGGGGATGAAATGTAATTCAATGTCTCCTTTCATAACATGATCACTAATAAAATGATACCTGATGTCAATATGCTTTGTTTTGGAGTGCATCACTGGGTTGTGAGATAGCAATTGCACTGGTGTTGTCACAAAAGATTGGGGTCCTTGTATACTTTTGACCATAATCTAGTAACTGGTTCTGAGATTCGATCTAACAATGGCGGTTTTCTAGTGTGTGTTCTTGGTGTGTGTGTGTGTGTTTTTGAGAGAGAAAGATCGAGATAACTGAAAGCTTGGAATTAATTGTGTAAGGAATGAAATGATTTTTTCTGTTCTTGTTATGATTTCTAAGGTGTGAGGGCTATTTATAGTCTAACAATACAAATTTGCCAATTATCACAATTAGCCCCTCAACCTTAGTAATCATCTATCTATGACTTAGTCTTCTAATCTTTATTACAATTTTCCTCTTTACCCCTCTATCCTCACACCTCGTCTTTCATTATTTTTTGCTTCCTGTCCTT
>CM067170.1:144810972-144863406 GCA_034093135.1 Erigeron breviscapus | reverse complement strand
AAGTACCATTTGACAACTGTTTTACTTGAAGACCAAGGAAAAAATTTAATTCACCCATCATGCTCATTTCAAACTTTTTGATCATTAAAGCAGAAAAATTCTTGCAGTATTTAGGATTAGTTGACCCGAAAATTATGTCGTCAACATAAATCTGGATTAGAATGATGTCACTCCCTTGTCGTTTGATAAACAAGGTAGTGTCAATCGAACCTTTGCTAAAACCAGATTTTACAAGATAAGAGGATAGAGCATCATACCATGCACGAGGCGCTTGTTTCAGACCATATAATGCCTTGTCTAACCTGTAAACGTAGTTGGATGTTTGGAACTCACAAAACCTTCTGGTTGTTCAACGTACACTTCTTCTTTGAGAATTCCATTCAAGAAGGCAGTTTTAACATCCATCTGGTAGACTGTGAAGTTCTTGTAGGCAGCATAGGCAAGAAACATCCGAATAGCCTCAATTCGTGCAACTGGTGCGAACGTCTCATCGTAGTCAATTCCATCTTGTTGGCAATATCCCTTTGCAACCAATCGTGCTTTGTTGCGTACAACAACTCCATTTTCATCCTTTTTATTCTTGAAGATCCACTTGGTTTTAATTGGTTCCTTGTTCTTGTAAGGATTGGGAACCAATTTCCACACCTCAAGTCGTTCAAATTGATTCAGTTCCTCCTGCATAGCTTTCACCCAATCTGGACAACTTAGAGCTTCATTCACTGTCTTTGGTTCAACAATGCTCAGGAAATTGACAAACAGACATTCATTCGCGGAAGCAGATCTTGTCTGAATTCCTGTTGTTGGATTTCCAATGACTTGAGATATCGGATGAGCTCTAGTCCATTTGGTTGTGTGAGGAATTGGATCAATTGGATCACCAGATTCTTCAGAATCAATAAAATCAGGAGTATGTTGTTCTGTCAATTGTTCAAGTGAAGTAGCAATTGGTTCAACAAAGTGATCTTGATCATACGCTTCTGGATTGGTCGAAGGATTTGTCACTTGAGAGATAACATGAGGTTGAGTATGCATCTCTGAATTATCAGAAGGTGGAGGAGAATCAGATGGTGAACTTTCATCTGATGCTTGTGTTGGTGAAGACTCATTGGGATCCTTCTCTTTCGAATTTGAACTTGATGGTTCATCGATATGTACTTCAGATTCAGGATCTTCTTTGGAAACTTTGAAAAATTCTTCGAACAAGATATCCAAATCTTGTGGTGTTGGAGTAGAGAATGATTTGACTTTTGATGTAGGTTTAGGTGCGGAAGCTTGTGGACTTTGAAGTTCGGGTCTTGAACTGTGTTGTTCAAGAACCATCCCTGAGAGTTCATCAAATCGAACATTCATACTCTCGTCTATTCTCTTGGTTCTTCGGTTATATACACGATATGCAATGGATTCTCTTGAATAACCGATGAAATATGCCTCATCGCCTTTTGGTTCAAATTTGCCCAGATTTTCTCGATCATTGAGAACATAACATACACATCCAAAATGTGTAAAAAGTTCACATTGGGCTTTCTTTTGTTGATCACCTCATACGGAGTTTTATCAAACCTCTTGTTTATAATTGATCTGTTTTGTGTAAAACAAGCAGTAGCAACAGCTTCAGCCCATAGATTCGGTGGCAATTTCGAATATGCAAGCATTGTTCTAGCTGCTTCAACAAGAGTTCGATTTCTACGTTCAACTACTCCATTCTGTTGAGGTGTTCTGACAGCGGAAAATTGGTGTGAAATACCCATGGACTTGAAGAAAGAATCAATTGTTGAATTCTTGAATTCAGTTCCATTGTCTGAGCGAACAATTCTAACAGATGATTTGAGATTGACTTGGGTCTTCTTGATGAAATCAATAATCACTTGCGGAGTTTCACTCTTTGCATGAAGAAAGAATACCCAAGTATAACGAGAATAATCATCTACAATCACTAGAATGTATCGCTTTCCATGGATACTTTGAACCTTCATTGGGCCACACAAATCCATATGAATAAGGTGCAAAGGACCTTCTGTACTCAGGTGCTTCTTTGGTTTGTGTGATGCTTTCTTCATCTTTCCAATTGCACAAGCTGGACAAACATGTTCACTTTCATACTTGTAGTCCGGAAGACCTTCAACAAGTTGTTTATCCACGAGTGTATTAATCGTTTGAAAGTTAAGATGAGAAAGACGGCGATGCCATAACCAAGAGTTTTGTGCAGTTGCTTTCGAAAGAAGGCAAATATCTGAAGAATTGGAAGGGATGTTGTTGAGATCAATTGTGAACAGATTATTGTCTCTTGTTCCAGTCAGAATATCCACACCATCTTCAGTCTGCACTTTGCATTCATATCTCCTAAATAAACTTGAAGATCATTGTCACAAAATTGACCAACACTAAAGAGATTGTGTCCAAGTCCTTCAACGTAGGAAACTCTCTTTATAGTGACTCCATTTTTGACAATGTCTCCATAACCAAGAATAGGAGCGATATGATCGTTTCCGAATCTGACTGTTCCCATAAACTTTTCAACAAAGTTCGAAAGAATTGATTTGGTTCCAGTCATATGTCGAGAACATCCCGAGTCGACATACCAAACACAAATTAGAAATTCCTGCAAGGACAGGGAATATGGTTTAGGTACCCATGTAGATTGGGTCCTTGCAGGTTAGGTGGATAACATGCAAGTACACATTAAAAAATAAGCAATATAACACACAAATAAACAATTTATTCAAATGACAAACAAGCACGCACAAATGTTCAAAATACAGATACGACATACACACAAACAAAATGTAAAATGTTAAACTCATGTTTTGATACAAGCAGGACTAGTCCTAGATGTAGAAACATTATCTAATGAAGTTGATCTACGGACAATCCACACTTGTTTGACTTTTACAGGTTTTCCATCAAGCTGAACTTTACTAGAAGCATTCAAAAATCTATCCTTAGGGATCCATTTACTGCTACTAGCTAAGCACACGTCACCTGAAACACGAACATGTTTTGAGTTAGCAATCACTTTGTCAACTTTGTTCTTAACAGGTTTCTTCTTGATGGGTTCTGTGGTCTTATTCACTTTCTTAATGTTATTAGGTGACAACCATCCATACTGGTCTTTGTATTTAGTTATGCCTGTAACAGTATCTCTAACCCTATGAAAAGTGCATGTAGGATTCTTCTGAGAGTACCTAGGGAAACTAGAATACTTAACCTGCTTAGATTGTTTGTTACCTAACGAGAAAGTTTCTTTCTTAACAGTCTTCGGACCACTGTTTGGTTTGACTTCTTTTTGTGCCTTGGGTTCAGATTTGACCTTGTACATCTGTGTTTGTGTTTGCCTAGAAATCTTTGATTTCTTTGAGACATTTGGACTTTTGTTTGGTTTTGGACTTGAGATAGTCTTTGGTGATTGGGTGGTCTTGGGTTTTGAAACAGTCTTTGGTAATGGACTGGGCTTTGATTGTTGAATGGTCTTTGGTAATTGGTTGGACTTTAGTTTAGAAACAGTCTTGAGTAATGGGTTGGTCTTTGGTCTTTGGGTGGTATTTGGTCTTTGAGACTTATCGGATGAAGAATGTGAATGAGTGTGACTTTGAAATCTTCTTTAGATTTAAATCAAGTTTTTCCTCCTTTTTGACAAACAGTTTTTCAAATTCGGGTTCAAACTCATGATTATCTTCCAAAAATGTTGACATTTCATCAGTTTCCAACTTCACACTCAGTTCACATTTCTTTATCGGACATGAACTTCCCTTGAATGGAATTGATGCTTTTTCTTTTTCTTTGTGAAATTGAAGTGCTATTTTCTGAAATTCGAATTCAACTTTTAAATCATTGAGTTCCTTTAGCACATTTATTCTCTGTTCTCTTTCTTTTTCAAACTTTTGTTTGAAAGCATCAATGTCATTCAAGTACGACAGAGTTCCTTCCGAAAATTTGGTAAAGGTCTCAATTTCAGAAGTGATTGGGAAAAAACAATCATCAACATCATGAACATCATCTAAATCACCTTCAGTTTGCACAGAAACATGCACAACATGACTCTCAACTTGCACAGATGTATTCATGATTTGGTGAACTTGACTTTCAGAACATGCATTTTGTGAAGTTTTCTCATTATGTCTCACAGATTTGGTTGGTGTTGGTGGAATTGGAGTGGCCATCACTTCACAAATAGGACAATCGGGGTGGTCACAATCATTTTCATGATTCTTGGGTAGGTCTTTGACATAGTGATTTTGAGATTGTAGATTTTCTATCAAAGATTGCTTTTCATCAAGTGACTTTTGCAAATCCTCTATTACCTTTTCCAAGACAATTTGTGGAACATAAGGTCTCAAATTCTCAGGTCTTGGAATAGGAATAGAGTTTTCCAAAGGGTTTGGAGCAAAACACTCAAGAATTTCAGGTATGACTGCCTCATGATTTTCTTTGATTGACTTTTGTGTAGAGTTAGCGAAGAAATCATATGACTCATCCATTAACTCATAGTTAAAATAGACTTTTGGACACTTGTCTAGAAAATCCTCAGCCTCATAATCACTATCAGTCGGTCTAACAAATTGGTCTGTCAGCCCACATCTCAAATAAGATTCATTATATAATGGTGGGACTTCTTGTTGTGCTTCGAGCAAATTATTTGGATTGACATAACCTATCCCTGAATTGAATAAATTTTTCAAATTTCTTGGCCTATTCAGAAAGATTTGTTGATATGAACGATTGATCTTATACAACTTTTCTTGATAAGACTTGATTTCAGTTTTCAGTTCATCATTTTCTTTATCAAGTTTTTGTTTAAGAGAATCTTTGATACAACATTCATATTTTAGATCAGAAATTTTGTTTTCAAATTCAGTCACATCAGGGATTGATTCTGTCAATTTCACATTCAAAGACTGAATGTCCTCAGCTAATGCATTTGCTCGAAACATCTCATTGGTCTTTTCCACTTGAAGTTGTCGGACAGTCTTGCTCAGTTCAAGAACTTTGGTCTCAAGTTCTTGTTTTTCAAGATGCAGTTTGGAGTTTTGAGTAAAAGAGACTGCAGATTTTTCAGATTTCAAATTCTCAATTTCTTTTTGAAGTGAATCAATTTTAATTTGAAAATCCTTTTCTTTGTCCTCCAAATCTTTCTTTAATTGCAAATTCTTTTTACTCAACTCCCTGCAGTCTTTTCTTGCAGTATCAGACATATTCATGTAATATTTTAAAACAGATTTGGGAAAAGAAATTACCTCATCCTCGACTTCAGAAGAGCAGTCTTCATCTTCCTCCAACTCCTTCGACTTCTTTATTTTCGTCATGAAGCACACATTTGCTGCAAGCTCATCTGTCTCTTCATCTGAAAGATGTAACCACTTGTCATCTTCAGCGAGTAGTGCAATTCCGCTTTCCTCTTGTCTTGCCAGCAACAGTTTGTACTTGTAATAGTCGGAGTTCTTCTGTCGAGGTTTGGTGCAGTTGATTGCAAAATGTCCAGTCAAGCCACAGTTATAACACTTTCTGTCATCAGATCTCTTATCCATGACCTTCTTCTCAAACTTTTTCTGATTCTCAAACTTCTTTTCACCACCAACAAAAACTTTCTTCTGATCATACTTAGGAGCATCCGCATTTCTAGCATAAGAAGACACTGATGATGTCCTAAGTTGATTGTTTGTTGGTTTCTTCTTGAAAAATTTCTTCTTGAAAAATTTTCTTGAAATGATGATTTGCCGAGCTCTTATCTCTGCAAATAAGACAAATCGTTCAACACTTAGAACAATTTTCTTGAAATGATGATTTGCCGAGCTCTTATCTCTGCAAATAAGACAAATCGTTCAACACTTAGAACAATTTTCTTGAAATGATGATTTGCCGAGCTCTTATCTCTGCAAATAAGACAAATCGTTCAACACTTAGAACAATTTTCTTGAAATGATGATTTGCCGAGCTCTTATCTCTGCAAATAAGACAAATCGTTCAACACTTAGAACAATTTTCTTGAAATGATGATTTGCCGAGCTCTTATCTCTGCAAATAAGACAAATCGTTCAACACTTAGAACAATTTTCTTGAAATGATGATTTGCCGAGCTCTTATCTCTGCAAATAAGACAAATCGTTCAACACTTAGAACAATTTTCTTGAAATGATGATTTGCCGAGCTCTTATCTCTGCAAATAAGACAAATCGTTCAACACTTAGAACAATTTTCTTGAAATGATGATTTGCCGAGCTCTTATCTCTGCAAATAAGACAAATCGTTCAACACTTAGAACAATTTTCTTGAAATGATGATTTGCCGAGCTCTTATCTCTGCAAATAAGACAAATCGTTCAACACTTAGAACAATTTTCTTGAAATGATGATTTGCCGAGCTCTTATCTCTGCAAATAAGACAAATCGTTCAACACTTAGAACAATTTTCTTGAAATGATGATTTGCCGAGCTCTTATCTCTGCAAATAAGACAAATCGTTCAACACTTAGAACAATTTTCTTGAAATGATGATTTGCCGAGCTCTTATCTCTGCAAATAAGACAAATCGTTCAACACTTAGAACAATTTTCTTGAAATGATGATTTGCCGAGCTCTTATCTCTGCAAATAAGACAAATCGTTCAACACTTAGAACAATTTTCTTGAAATGATGATTTGCCGAGCTCTTATCTCTGCAAATAAGACAAATCGTTCAACACTTAGAACAATTTTCTTGAAATGATGATTTGCCGAGCTCTTATCTCTGCAAATAAGACAAATCGTTCAACACTTAGAACAATTTTCTTGAAATGATGATTTGCCGAGCTCTTATCTCTGCAAATAAGACAAATCGTTCAACACTTAGAACAATTTTCTTGAAATGATGATTTGCCGAGCTCTTATCTCTGCAAATAAGACAAATCGTTCAACACTTAGAACAATTTTCTTGAAATGATGATTTGCCGAGCTCTTATCTCTGCAAATAAGACAAATCGTTCAACACTTAGAACAATTTTCTTGAAATGATGATTTGCCGAGCTCTTATCTCTGCAAATAAGACAAATCGTTCAACACTTAGAACAATTTTCTTGAAATGATGATTTGCCGAGCTCTTATCTCTGCAAATAAGACAAATCGTTCAACACTTAGAACAATTTTCTTGAAATGATGATTTGCCGAGCTCTTATCTCTGCAAATAAGACAAATCGTTCAACACTTAGAACAATTTTCTTGAAATGATGATTTGCCGAGCTCTTATCTCTGCAAATAAGACAAATCGTTCAACACTTAGAACAATTTTCTTGAAATGATGATTTGCCGAGCTCTTATCTCTGCAAATAAGACAAATCGTTCAACACTTAGAACAATTTTCTTGAAATGATGATTTGCCGAGCTCTTATCTCTGCAAATAAGACAAATCGTTCAACACTTAGAAAAATTTTCTTGAAATGATGATTTGCCGAGCTCTTATCTCTGCAAATAAGACAAATCGTTCAACACTTAGAACAATTTTCTTGAAATGATGATTTGCCGAGCTCTTATCTCTGCAAATAAGACAAATCGTTCAACACTTAGAACAATTTTCTTGAAATGATGATTTGCCGAGCTCTTATCTCTGCAAATAAGACAAATCGTTCAACACTTAGAAAAATTTTCTTGAAATGATGATTTGCCGAGCTCTTATCTCTGCAAATAAGACAAATCGTTCAACACTTAGAACAATTTTCTTGAAATGATGATTTGCCGAGCTCTTATCTCTGCAAATAAGACAAATCGTTCAACACTTAGAAAAATTTTCTTGAAATGATGATTTGCCGAGCTCTTATCTCTGCAAATAAGACAAATCGTTCAACACTTAGAACAATTTTCTTGAAATGATGATTTGCCGAGCTCTTATCTCTGCAAATCACACTAATCGTTTTTTTTTTTTTTTTTTTTTTTTTTTTTTTTTTTTTTTTTTTTTTTTTTTTTTTTTTTTTTTTTTTTTTTTTTTTTTTTTTTTTTTTTTTTTTTTTTTTTTTTTTTTTTTTTTTTTTTTTTTTTTTTTTTTTTTTTTTTTTTTTTTTTTTTTTTTTTTTTTTTTTTTTTTTTTTTTTTTTTTTTTTTTTTTTTTTTTTTTTTTTTTTTTTTTTTTTTTTTTTTTTTTTTTTTTTTTTTTTTTTTTTTTTTTTTTTTTTTTTTTTTTTTTTTTTTTTTTTTTTTTTTTTTTTTTTTTTTTTTTTTTTTTTTTTTTTTTTTTTTTTTTTTTTTTTTTTTTTTTTTTTTTTTTTTTTTTTTTTTTTTTTTTTTTTTTTTTTTTTTTTTTTTTTTTTTTTTTTTTTTTTTTTTTTTTTTTTTTTTTTTTTTTTTTTTTTTTTTTTTTTTTTTTTTTTTTTTTTTTTTTTTTTTTTTTTTTTTTTTTTTTTTTTTTTTTTTTTTTTTTTTTTTTTTTTTTTTTTTTTTTTTTTTTTTTTTTTTTTTTTTTTTTTTTTTTTTTTTTTTTTTTTTTTTTTTTTTTTTTTTTTTTTTTTTTTTTTTTTTTTTTTTTTTTTTTTTTTTTTTTTTTTTTTTTTTTTTTTTTTTTTTTTTTTTTTTTTTTTTTTTTTTTTTTTTTTTTTTTTTTTTTTTTTTTTTTTTTTTTTTTTTTTTTTTTTTTTTTTTTTTTTTTTTTTTTTTTTTTTTTTTTTTTTTTTTTTTTTTTTTTTTTTTTTTTTTTTTTTTTTTTTTTTTTTTTTTTTTTTTTTTTTTTTTTTTTTTTTTTTTTTTTTTTTTTTTTTTTTTTTTTTTTTTTTTTTTTTTTTTTTTTTTTTTTTTTTTTTTTTTTTTTTTTTTTTTTTTTTTTTTTTTTTTTTTTTTTTTTTTTTTTTTTTTTTTTTTTTTTTTTTTTTTTTTTTTTTTTTTTTTTTTTTTTTTTTTTTTTTTTTTTTTTTTTTTTTTTTTTTTTTTTTTTTTTTTTTTTTTTTTTTTTTTTTTTTTTTTTTTTTTTTTTTTTTTTTTTTTTTTTTTTTTTTTTTTTTTTTTTTTTTTTTTTTTTTTTTTTTTTTTTTTTTTTTTTTTTTTTTTTTTTTTTTTTTTTTTTTTTTTTTTTTTTTTTTTTTTTTTTTTTTTTTTTTTTTTTTTTTTTTTTTTTTTTTTTTTTTTTTTTTTTTTTTTTTTTTTTTTTTTTTTGGCGGTTTCTAGAGAGAGAGTAGAGAGAGAGAGTAGAGAGAGATTCAGTGAAAGATTGGATTGTATTTAGTGTCAAAAGGTTACATAATGCATGTGGAAGGGGGTTTATATACAAGAGCACAATTTACACTATGCCCCCTTCCATATTAACAATGTTATATTCTAAGTACAAAGTTACATAAGGTATACAAATCGTTCAACACTTAGAACAATTTTCTTGAAATGATGATTTGCCGAGCTCTTATCTCTGCAAATAAGACAAATCGTTCAACACTTAGAACAATTTTCTTGAAATGATGATTTGCCGAGCTCTTATCTCTGCAAATAAGACAAATCGTTCAACACTTAGAACAATTTTCTTGAAATGATGATTTGCCGAGCTCTTATCTCTGCAAATAAGACAAATCGTTCAACACTTAGAACAATTTTCTTGAAATGATGATTTGCCGAGCTCTTATCTCTGCAAATAAGACAAATCGTTCAACACTTAGAACAATTTTCTTGAAATGATGATTTGCCGAGCTCTTATCTCTGCAAATAAGACAAATCGTTCAACACTTAGAACAATTTTCTTGAAATGATGATTTGCCGAGCTCTTATCTCTGCAAATAAGACAAATCGTTCAACACTTAGAACAATTTTCTTGAAATGATGATTTGCCGAGCTCTTATCTCTGCAAATAAGACAAATCGTTCAACACTTAGAACAATTTTCTTGAAATGATGATTTGCCGAGCTCTTATCTCTGCAAATAAGACAAATCGTTCAACACTTAGAACAATTTTCTTGAAATGATGATTTGCCGAGCTCATTCAAAATATGATCAAAAGTGGAAATTGAAGTCTGAAATTGATACCGAATGTTGATTTAGTATCAATGAATCGATCGGTGAACAAAAATTCTTATCAAAACACACTCAAATTGCAGAATTAACTTGAACAGTTAACTCGGCAATTGACAGTTTCAGAAAAACTCAAATAATACCAAAATTAAGCACAAAACCAGCTGGATTGTTGCTTGTGGATCGTTCAGATATGCTGATTGTGCTCTGATACCAATTGTTAAAGATAGAATTCGAGCTTTTTATGTGTGTTTAGAGTTTATCAATGGCGGTTTCTAGAGAGAGAGTAGAGAGAGAGTAGAGAGAGAGTAGAGAGAGAGTAGAGAGAGAGTAGAGAGAGATTCAGTGAAAGATTGGATTGTATTTAGTGTCAAAAGGTTACATAATGCATGTGGAAGGGGGTTTATATACAAGAGCACAATTTACACTATGCCCCCTTCCATATTAACAATGTTATATTCTAAGTACAAAGTTACATAAGGTATACAAATCAACTACTACAAATTATATTTCTAACAGATGTGTTACGGTCATAGTAGTTCTGTCGATGATGCCCTGAATTTGCATTTTGTGATGATTGACCAGATCTATTTCTAGGGGAAACATATCTTGGTGAATCATTTCTTTTAGCCACAGGTGGAACAAATTTACCATAAGTTTGATTACCCATCCCATTAGAACTACTTGACACATTCTGTTGTTTACCATTCCCTCGTTCAAAGGGAACATGGGAATTAGGAGATAATCCTCTATTTTGATTTGACTTAACAGGGGAAACTGACTGTCTAGAGGACTTTCTAATTCGGTTGGGACAACAACTATACACATGTCCCTTTTCAAAACAAGCAAAACAAGATCGTTGTGCTGACTTGCTAGAAGATTGTTGAGCTGATGGTTTAGATGGAGGGGTATTCAAGATATTCTTAATCTCCTGAGTCGCTATCTCTTCCACAGTAGGAGCCTTAGTCTCAGAAGTTGAGAATGATTTGGTAACACTAGGTTCAGGTTCAGTAACATACTTAACCTCAATTGAATTAGTCTGAATTCCCTTCTTGACAAACTTCTTACTTAGCTGTGGTATATCATGGTTTTGGTCCTCAGTTGTCTAGGAATGAATTTAAGTTGCTTAGGTTCAGTGGAGACGGATGACTTAGGATAGTCAGTAAGCACTGGTTTAGCAGAATCAGACTCAGCCAAATCTTAGGATAGTCAGTAAGCACTGGTTTAGCAGAATCAGACTCAGCCAAATCTGGATAAACATGGTCTAAGTTGTTGTTAAAAGGAGGTCTTACATCAGCGTAATCAGCTCCTAGTCCTGTTTTATCCTTAGGATGTCTAGGTTTACCTAAAGAAGCTACAAGATCACTTCCTCTCCATTTAGCTAAAGTAGTCTCATGTTTAGTAATGGTAACCCTAGCATCAGCCAAATCCTTCTCTTTCTTACCGATTTCACTAGAAAGAAAAACTATCTTTTCATTTGCTAGATTTCTCTAAAAATTGATTCTTTCAGTTTGTCTTTTAAGGCAGCATTATCATTGTCAAGTGACTTAATCCTACTCTTAAATTGACGTTCTTGATCAAGTAAAGCACTATTCTTAGAGAAAAATGAACTACGTTCCTTGCTGATAGTTTCATAGCTAGCGGCTAACTCTAAAGACTTGGATGAGGCAATACTATGTTGTTGCATCAAATCTTTAACAAACATGCAAATACGATGAACAGTCAAATAAGAAAAAGTTACCTGTTTCTCTCGATCATCGCAGTCAGCCATATATGCAACAAAGTCTGATATTGTCATACCTTCAGGAATATCAAAATCATCAGCTTCTGTAGAAATAGCCTTGTCCAATTTTGCACTTGAGCTCATCGATTGATTATCACTCTGGCTGGTTGTCTTATCAGTAGATTCATCGATCTTCTTATCAGCCTTTTTAAGCCTCACTGCTTCATCTGCATCCTTTTCATCATCAGAAACTTTTAATGCAGCATCAGTAGCAGCAGCCTCTTCACTTGTATAAAGAGCATAATCAAACGTAGCACTTCCGTCATCAATCACATTAGCTACTTCATCATAAATCTCAGCTAGCAAAGCATTTTCAGGTTCATTCTCCTTTGTCCAAAGGTAAGTACCATCTTCCTGTCTTGCCACCATGGCATTTTCAGGATTTTGAACTTGATTTTCTGTAGGAAGTTCCTGAATGATCATTCCATCATGCTCTGTAGCTTTGGTTGATTTGATTTGATTTCCAGCTTGCACACCTCCCTGATTGTAATTCTGACGATTAGCTGTAGAATTATCAAAATGCTTTGGTCTTTGACATTCCTTAGCAAAATGACCAAAACCATCATAATTATAACACTTAACCTTCGACTTGTCAAATCCTCTATTCTTGTCAGATGCAAGATTTCTTCCAGTTCGTTGCATAAAACGACGAGCTTTTATGGTGAGCATAGCCATTTGCCACTTCAAGTCCATTTCCTCTAAATCATCAGGATCAACTTGTTCATAATCTTTATCAATCAAACTTGGATCTGAAATTTTGCCATTGATAAATGCCTCATGAGCAGAACACATTGCAGCAAATACTTGCATACGTCCTTCAGCAGATTGCATACTCATTGGCATCGGCGAACAGTTGTATTTCCACTGTTTCTTGATCCACTGCTATTCTTAGTTGTAGACGAATTGTCATAAACCATGTATCCAGCAATTCCATCAGGATCCATAACAGGATGAATGGTTTCAGTGGATAAAAGAGCAGTAGTTCCACTTCCAGAAGTAGAGGAAGATGAAGACAATAGATTATCAGTATTAGCATGATAAAGACTCGGATTTTGTTGAAAAACAGAAAGCTCATCTTTTGCTTTACGCTTCATTTCCCTGTTCTTTACTTTTGAGACAATCTCTGCCAAGGTATAAGATTCATAATTTTTCTCTTCTTGAAGACTATGCACAAAGTCATTCCATTTGTTCGGCAGAGAATCCAAAAATTTATCTACTAGTTTATTTTGTGTAAATGTAACTCCAAAATATCCCAGTTCAGTAATCAGATGATTAAAACGAGTTATTAAATCATCTAAACTTTCAGATTTCAAACCGTTAAAGACTTCATATTGTCTGTTCAGCAGTTTAATTCTTCCCTTTTTCATCAACTCATCACCTTCACAGTATGCGTTTAAAGCATCCCACAAACCTTTAGAGGTCTTATGTTCTCCGAGAAGATGAATTGCATCCCGAGGTAAACACATTTCTAAGTTCGACAAGGCCTTTCCTTCAACGGCATATTCTTTCTTCAACACTTCAGTCATATCCCCAAGCCTGTATTGGACCTCATTTCCATTAACATCTTCATGAGTTGGCCACTCATATCCTTCAGTAATCATCACCCATTGGTTGAAATCAGTAAGGCGAATATAGGATTCAAAGCGTTTTTTCCAACTCCAGAAATTCTCAAGTTTTATCAATTTAGGGGGTGAATTGGTACGACCGACTTCATGATCGTGAAGAATTAATGCATTAATGTATTGGGCCTCTTTTGATGAAACTGTAGGTATTCCAGACATCATCGAAATACGACAAAATAAAAAAATTTAAAAAAAAAATGAACAGGTGCACGTGTTTGAGATAAACACGTGTTTAGAACAAAAAGAGAACACCACGAGTTTGACACTGGAGCACGAGTTTAAAAGTCAAACACGTGTTAAGGTAGCAAACACGTGTTAAGGTAGGGCTAAACACGAGTTTAAAAACACACCACGGCTTTAAATAGCAAACACGTGTTACACAGTCAAACACGTGAAGAATTAGGGCTAAGCACGAGTTTAATTAGACACGAGTTTATATGTCCCCTGCACAAAATTTTGCACGATTTTAGGCAAAATTAAGCCAAACAAAGCGATCTCGAACCTTCAGATTGAAAAATCTATTGGCTCTGATACCACTTGTAGGTCCTTGTAAACTGATCGTCAACGAGAACGCTTATAGTTATGACGAGAGTGCGGAATCCTCTCGTGATAACCTGTTTGCTTAATTATATTATCGTCTTTCGTTGTTTATACAACCTAAGACCTTAAACGCGCGCGGGTTTGCAATTTGACAGAGTTTCGATGTATTATCTTAATTAACTGTTAATCGATACGTATTATGTGTGTGTATTTATACTATACTGTTCATAAACGCGTGCTAATATGGACCGTATATCTTAAAGCCCATAGCCCATTAACAAACGCGTGTTTATATGTAAACACGTGATGACCACGTGTTTAGACAAACTCGTGTTACTGTAGCACGAGTTTAGGCAAACTCGTGTTACTGTAGCACGAGTTTGTACACACTTCCTTTTGTCATCTTTTGAGTATACTTTAATTACTCAAAACGTGACAAGTTTATCACTTGTATCTGTATGTTATTTATAATCACATTCATACAAGTCGTAAACATTAAACATACCAAAACTCTGATCAATATGTAATCATTCACATTACTTAAGTCCCAATAACAAGTTTAAACATAACATAAGTCTATGATTACATATTACAAAACATGAACATATACTGATCAAATCGCTGTTGCTGTTGTCAACAGAATCATGCACTTACAGTTGAATTTGTGAGTGAATTCAGTTATGGATCTTCATCAGAATGATGTTTTGCTCTGATACCACTTGTTATAACACGATTTCTATCACTGAATTCAATTCATCAATGGCGGTTTGGATAGTGTGTGTTCTTGGTGTTTGTGTGTGTTTTGAGAGAGAATCGTATGTAACTGTGTGTGTATATTCAGGTATGAAAATTATACAAAGATTATTTGTAAAGTTATGTGTAATGTTATGATCTCTAAGGTATGAGAGGGCTATTTATAGTCTAATTCTACAATTATGCTAATTGTCACAATTAGCCCCTCAACCTTAGTAATCATTTATCTATGAATTAACAACAAGAAATTCCTCTAATCTAGATTACAATTTATCACTATTTTTTGGATTTCTAACAGTTACTTCTGTTCAGAGTGCAGTCACTGATGGACTGGCAGGTCTGAAAGAAGAGGTTCAGAATTTGGTTTTCAGGGTAAGCTCTCTGGAGAGTAGGCCCACACTGGACCAGAGTGCAGTTGTTAGTACTCTAAGTGATGAATGTACAAGGAAGTTCAGAAACAACATGTTAAAAGAATTATGTGAAGAAGTTTCTGGGACTGTCCTTCGTAGTATTTATGATGGGGTGTTACCCCAAGTAGAGAAGCTACTGGATGAGAAGTTGCCAAAGCACTTGCCCAAAGTTGTTGCAAATGTTCAGAAGGAAGTGCAGGAACTTAAGAAAGTTGTGTCTGAAGCAACTCCAGTAGAAGGTACATCTTTTGGTCCACTGGACAGACTTATGCTTGAACAAATGTGGAATGATCTCAAGTCAAGAACTGGAGATCGTTCCAAGGGGAAGAGTTGTCTGGTGACCAATCACAAAGAGCATATGGCACTGAAGCCGGGCTTACTGAAGAGGCTGCTGGTACTGAAGCCAATGAGCCCCAGTTTGAGACCTTCCTAGATATACCAACAACTTTGAAATCTGTAAAGAGAAAAGGAAAAGAACAGGTATCTGGTGAAGAAGAAGAGCAAACTGAAGATGTTGATAATGACACCTCCAAAAAGTTACAACAACAATGCATCATGATTGAAATTTTCAAGACAAATCAAAGAGATGAACTGCTGGCCCATCATAGGGATATGGCTAATCATGGGACTCTGGACTCATACAATGCTAGAAGGTTAGGCATTAACATTGAAGTTTTCAAGAAGATGAAGGATGATCCCAGAGTTCATCAATGTCTAGATGCATTGAATGATGTTCATATACGCTCGTTCTACGCTGAAGAAGAACAGGTATACGATTCATTAATTTATGGTGTCACTATTCCAGAATTGATAAGGCAGAGAAGGGAGGAACTGGTGAGTCTCCAGAGAAAGATAAGGAAAAATGCTGGTGCTCTGGAGTTAGAGTATAGAAAAAGATTGACTGGTCTGCCGAAGCTTACTGCCAAACAAATCAAGGCAATAAAGGATGCTGATGTGAGCACTTTCATTCCCCTGGATACTTCTCTAAGAATTAATCGCCAACAACTCCAGTCCACTGAAGGACAACAGAGTGGTGTATCCAAGGAAACTGAATATATGGTCCAGATGGCGAAGCAGAAAGCATCTTATGATCAAATGATGAATTTCAGGGATAATGCCAGAAGGATTGTTGATGCTGAAATTAAGTTGGCTGAAAATCATCAAGGAATGACCAGATTTAATATAAAGTTGACCAGGGAGGGTAACTTTATAGATGAAAGGAAAGATACATCAGTCCAAGCTTTTGGATGGACTGAACTGAAGGAGATAGGATTGACATTTAAAGGTAAAACTGATTTATCTCCAGATGTTAAGGCCTTTATGAAGAGAATTGAGAAGGTCTGGAGAAGAATACAACAAATGGAAGCTGTGTTGGGTTTGAGACCACCAGTGTCTGTTCCATCATCTCCATCACCAAAGAGGAAGACTATTGAAGATGCACCAGGGCAGTCATCAAAAAGAAGGGCCTGAATCTTTTATCATGTACTTATTGTAATTAATCGTTTGATGAAAATTGTAACTATTTTCCAGTTGATGATAGTAATATTAGTTGCAATTTTTAATTTCATATAAGTAAATGATCAGATTTAGTCTAAGTTAGAACTTAAAAGATGAAACTGAAAACACTCATGATCTATAAAGTGTTTTCCAGTAACTTAGATTTTTTAGACTTAAATCGACCAAGTGTTTTCCAAGCATACAAATTTGTATATCTATAAGCCTGAAAATACTTGCATTATTTCTAAACAAATAGGGGGAATTTGTTAGGTCCAGATTTAGTCCAGATTTACTGGACTCGCTCCAGACTCGACTACTGGAGCTTACTGAAGATCTGTCCAGAAACGTGTTCTACTGGACCTACTCCAGACTTGGAAACTGGAGTCCCTCTGAAGATTTGTCCAGAAATAATGGAAGACCAGTGAGCAAATACTTGTATAGGAATCTGGAGTATTCTCCAGATTATCTCACTGGACTTCACCCCAGTCCAGATCTACTCTACTGAAGACGTTCTCACTGAAGTCAAAGACTGAAGTAAGAATAAAGAAGACTGACAAATGGCGGAGTCCACTGGAAGTCTTACCAGATCTGAACACTGGAGGATTGTCTGTGTTCTAGACCTTACAAGTCTGAACACTGATATCGAGGATTTGACTTTAAGCCTTTACACACTTTCCAAAGAACAACCCACTTGTTCTTTACCAAAGTATACGTGTGTTAAGGTGGTTGGATAAAAGGATACACTTGCACTTGATGTGACTTTATCCTTATTCCTTATCCAATACATTTAATGTTCTTGTCGGATCATTAAATGTATGCAACCATATTTGTACGACACAAAATTCACTGGTGAATTTTGTTGCCTATAAATACAAAGTCATTTCTTTGAGAAAATCACTTTTTAGCAAATTGGTGAACTTGTTTAAATACTCTCGATCTAAACAGTTATACTTCACAACTCTAAGTATATCGATCAAAGAAGTTTATTTAGCAAGTATAGATTACTTGTAATTCAAAGATTGTTTAGATACTTACATACGTGTAATATCTAGGTTCCGCAACGATCTTGTATTTTGTTTATACATCAATAAAGAAAGTACACTTGAAAACTACATTTGTGTTCCACCATTTATTTACTTGTTTAAATATTGCTTAAGTCATTTATTTACTTGTTTAAATATTGCTTAAGTCATTTATTACTTTGTTTATATTCTTGCATATTTATATTGAAGTAATACTAGTCCGATTCTAGTTCATACTTATCTTGTATTTTACACTCGTGGGTTAAACCATCGTGTGAGGGACTTTATATATACTAATATAGAATAGCCCATCTTTAAATAGTTAATGATTTTAACATTTTTTAACAAAATGCATAACACGTGTTCCCAGCCATTACTAAAATAACATTTTAATTTTAATACAGTAAATTATAAAGTCATAGCCACCAAGGCCTTGTTATGATTAAGAACTTGAAGCACATATATCTTTTTTTGTTTCCCACGTAACCATTAGTTATATTTCTTTTTCTTTTTTTTTTCGAAAAGAAAAAAAATCACAATTGAACCTTAATGTTATGGTCATAGATGCTTTTAATGTAATTCCATATTTTTAAAAATACTATGTTAATTAATTATACTCTTAATCTACTCTTCTAAAAAAAGTTGTCAATCACAATTCACAACCTTCTTTATTTTTTCCCATAAAATTCACACTTCTAAAACAAACCATGAAATGTGTGTATATAAAGTTCGATCCAAATAATTTAAATCAAATCATCTATCTAGCGCGAAACTAAAAATAAATAAATTAGTCCTTTTCAATAAATCTATACTTCTATCTATACTTCTATACTCTCTTATAATGCATATTGGCCTCTCCTTAATTTAATATTTTTTTTGTACCCAAAATACCCCTATACACAAACAAAACCATCATACACGCTCCTCCATTCCCTGCCAACACTAAACAAGTAAACATACACACAAACACACATTTTTCTCTCCTCATCATCACCGCCTCTGATTCCGACCGGATTCAGAGCCGGCCCAATAGTAGTATTGGGTTAAGCACAAGCCTAAGGCCCACCTACTATTAAGGCCCCCATAATTATAAGACATTATTAAGCTAAGACTATATATACTGATTTTCTTTGGTTAGTTTTATACTTAGGTTTCTTTCCCTAGAAGTATTCAACAAAACACCGCTTCAATATCTGTACCGTTTCAACCATATCCTTTTTTTTTTGAAAATTTAAGTTCATTAATCTCCTAGAAATTTGAAGTCTCTACGGCTTATAATCACATGGCACACGAACTTGAAATGAGAAGGAGGATTTGTATTAATTGTCCAAGCTGATATTTACTTGAAATAGTGCAAAATAATATGCATGTCTATGACTTATCAAGTACACCATTTGATCTAAGAGTTATCTTTGTAGTTTTTATTATCTCTTTACCCACAATAACACATAAGTGAATATGTGGATACAACATATCCTTCACAATTGGTAGCAAGTCACATTAAATTGGATAAAAACTTTATAACTATTTGACATGAAACTAGCAGAATGCAGCACATTAGATACCTTTTTTTTTCTTTCTTTCCTTAATTTAGTTTCGTATGCTAATTAACTACGCCCCTAAATTTGATCTCGCTTAAGACCCCGAAAAAGCTTGAGCCGGCTCTGACCGGATTCTACCGCCATGACTTCCGACAAACATCACCACCACCACCATAAATTCCGAAAACCATCACCACCGTCGTCGTCAATCACCATCGTCCATCACGACCGTCGCCATCAATCCCCAAAACCATCACCACCGACCCCGTCAATCACCACCGCTGCCATCGACTCCTAACACCGCCGCCGCCATCACCATATTATGTATCCTAATCACTCCGCCCATGGTATATATCTGCACCATCAAATACTTTGCATAAATGTGATCCTCTTATGTATCCTAATCACTCCGCCCATGGTTTCTAAGTTGATATGGAGTTTATTGGATCAATATATTAGCTAGGTTTGTGTGGATTTTAATACCACAAAACATTAATGTCAAAGGTAGAGGGAAATAATATAAACTACCGGCATCTAAGTATTTAATCCTTAATTTCTTTTGTTATGTAGATAGTCAGACAATAGTCAACACGTGATGCATTTTGATGACACAAAGTCGGTTGCTGAAGCTGCTGCTGTCTGTCGAGTCGTCTAATATGACAATTGTTGCCGCAAAAGGTATATGAGATTTTCTTATCTTAAGGTTGCCTTTAGAGTGGTAACAATTACTTATTTGTTGTTTGTGTGTTCCGTTTATTTGTTATTTTGAAATTGAAAGTTGGGACTATGAAATTTTGGTGCTGAAACTCATTTTTGCAACAAACAAAGGTGAAATTATTTTGCTCCTATTTAAAGTGATTGGAATAGACCATTGAACTCATAAGTCATAAAAATATATATACCCAACACTCATGATAATGAAGATTTTTATAACTTTATATAACCAAAATCCTGTACAACTTTCTTTCTAATTTAAGTATTGACGAGTTATAAATAGTTACTGTTGTATCTAGATTTTCATGAATTAGAAATTTGTGAATGGTCTTACTATAGGTTTTCTATATCTTTTGTATTGTTTTCGTTTCTCACGGTTAACTCAAATTTGCATTTAGTTATGCATGACATTACCTTTTTTTTTTGAAAGGCTAACTTTATATTCAAAATTACATCCTCTGCGAATTACAGAGAACAAAACAACTTACAAGAAAGGATACTTACAAAATATTAAACAAACACCAATTTTCCCAACTTAAATCTCTAAATTTCGTTCTGTTTTTAAACCACAAATATCCAAGCGTCTTGATCTCATGAATAATCTTTTCCGGGTTAACCTGCTCTTTTGAAAACCTTTTGCTATTTCTAGCACGCCACAAACACCAACACGCCACAAAAATTATCCCTTTTAAAGCTTTCTTTTTGTGTCTGCCCATTCCTACATGTTTGTGTACTTCAATCAAGTCTTTGATAGAGAAGAAGAAGAAATTGTTTGCCTTACACCACGACTTGATATGCTCCCAGACGTGAAAAGCCACCCTACACCCGCAAAGAAGATGTTCAACTGTTTCAATGAATTCCCCACATAGACTACACCAACTATCTTCAATCTCAATATTCCGTTTAGCAAGAGCCGTAACTGTCGGAATGCCATCCATTTCGGCCCTCCAGACGAAAATATTACATTTCTTTGGGGTCCATTTAGGCCATTTAAAAACAAACCTGTTGCTATAATCTTGATCACTTATTAGGAATTCTTTTACGACTTTCACCGAAAATTCTTTTGTTTCGCCATCATTCCAGCTCCACTTGTCTACCTGATTATGCAGCTTGATCGAGTTGAGTGTCGTTATAAGCCTTCTCTTTTCATCTAACTCGAGACCACCATTTGGTTGATTGCACCAATCCCATCTTCCGTCGAAACAGTCAGATATATCATTATATCTATCCTTTACTATACATTTTTTATCCTTCTCGATTTTGAAAAGGACTGGAAATTCCTCCTTTAGAGGTTTACTTCCCACCCAAAAATCCAACCAGAATCTTATGTTATTACCATTCCCCACCTCGCCTTTAAACGCCCTGTTAAATTCGACCCCGCCCACCTTGATCTTATTTATATCCTTAACAATAGATTTCCATGTCCCAGATATAGCTTGTTTTACTGGAATAGGGGTCCAAGATCTAATACCATCATGAATGGCAATAATTACACGCCTCCATAACCCATTTTGATCCTGCCTAAATCTCCACAGCCATTTAGATAGGAGTGCGGTGTTTGCATGACATTACCTATTTGATTATTACTTTATGTGATGATGGCTTTCTATAAGAACCTTTAGAGTACCCGGTTAATAGATTGCTTGGCCATTCGTGTACAACACATGTTTTGGGTTCCATTCGAAATCAAAAAGTGAGCCATATTAGAAATTAGTTATTGACATGTTTTTGGCTTCCATTCGGTAACAGTATGATTCATACACTGAGATTGCAGATGTCGTCTTCGCATGTTTTTTTATCTTACATGTTTGTTATTAATTTCAGATGTGTCAACCGCAGCCTGGAACCACTACTACCACTGCCGTATATTCCGCTATTGATGAAGGGTCTCCCGCCCCCGGTTTGGCTCTTCCTACTGCCAACAAACATGCTCCAACCTAATTCTGGTGTCCCCAATGCCGCTACTAAAGTGAAGCTTCCATTGCAGTTATTCAATCCCCTGTACCACAGTATCTTGCTTCCTTCTTGGCCGATCTGAATTAGAGGTAATTTCCAATAGGTTGTGTCCAATATTGAGTAGGTACTTCCCAATATTTTAATTTTGACAAAATATTAGTTCCGGGAGAGTCGACAAATAATTATACATATCTCTTATGTTTGGTATGTTTGTATTTTTTCAGGGATTGAGTACGAGTTTTGACATTGAAAGTGAAGCTTATTTCTACTTCAAGGACTATTGCAAAATTCGTCTACAACTCAAATTTTATTGGGCTCTTAGTGCAGATTGATATCATAGAGACGCATTAGGAGGGTAATTTTTTTCTTCATATATTCAATATTTAGTTATTCAATCTTATGTTTGTGTATATCCTGGTCGAAAGTCTTGGATATGCTCTTCCTGAAGTTGCAACATTAATATCAAGCAATCCAGTTAACATTAGTAAAGTCGATGATGATGAGGATAACAAAATTCAGGCTTTGGTTAATAGTTAATACCTCTGCATTGGATGATTGGCAGTAAGAGATGTTCTTAACTTTTTATTCTATTTTGTTATTGTTGTGAGGATTAGTTCATAGCGGGGATTTTACGTTGGTTTTAACACCTCTACATTGTTGTTTTTGATGATCCTAGGATCCTAATTTTGACATCAAAAGGTTTAACGCGGTTCTTAAACCAAATCTGTAAGTTCGTTAATGTATAACTGATGTCATATCGTGAGATTACAAAATAGTTGTGTATTTTTATTTGTGACTATCTTGTAATTTAAATAACCGTTGTTTGTAGGATGGCAAATCAACGTGAGCCCTTGATTTTGTTGCTTGCAAATGTTCATATTCGTCAAATTCCAAAACCTGTTGCGCGGCCCGAGGTTAGCGTTATTGATGTGTGAAATCGAGTCTTAAAT
Organism: Erigeron breviscapus; assembly: GCA_034093135.1. Lineage (NCBI taxonomy): Eukaryota > Viridiplantae > Streptophyta > Magnoliopsida > Asterales > Asteraceae > Erigeron > Erigeron breviscapus. Next base: position 144,840,675 of record CM067170.1, on the reverse strand, counting down.
TTATAAACACGAATCACCTAGCAACTGACTACAACACACTCACAGGCAGTGAACCCGTTCGTATGCAGTATAGTTACTTTGGTAAATCCGAGGTCGATCACAAGGACTAAGTAAAGCAATTGTTAAATAAAATAGTTCAAGTAAAAGAAGGGGGGTTTTGTGACCGAATTGTCACTTTGCAATTAGTTAGTAAATTTGTTAGTAATCCCTCAGGATTAATCGAAAAGAGAGTTTTTGTTTAAAACAATAATTTAAAAGGCATCCATCTCGAATCCGCTCAACAACATGTTCAGATTGCACATAAATGAAGTTCAATTTCAATTTAAGTTGATTAAATAACCGAGACTCAAACAAAGCACCAACCCCGTACCCGTCAAGTTAATGACATCATTTGACTCTCTTGCTTAAACTAGTTTCATTACAAAGACTGGTACCCCAAGACATCTTTTATAACTTCTCTAATCAAACAATGGTTTTGGTTATTAAGATAACAATTATATCTACCAATTGTACCCAACCGTTAACACATTTCTTCCTATTATCATGAACGATTATCTACCGTACCCGTCATAGATCCAATCATTTGTACCCAAACAATCGAAATGAAATATATGTAATCAGTAATTACCATTAAGGACACACATATACCACCAATCAATTCAAGATAAATTAAAAGGAATAAATACACTAAGATCACGATATAACGTTAAATGAAATCAACATTGAATTAATAAAATTGTGCAATCCTTACATATTGTCTCACTTCATCAAGATGGATGATAAAGTGATTAGCCACTCATATTAAAATAAGAATAACAAATCAAATATGATGAATTCATTGTTACCGAATACAAGAAATCGAAAGCAATGAACGAAATAAATCCAATCGTAATCTCGATCTTCAAAGGCGATAAAACTGATCAAAAGTCTCCTCCAAAGGTTTTAAAAACGGCTGGAATTCGTAAGATAGGGTTTATGGAATTATTTGCAAGCTATATATATTTTTCCAAAAAAATATCAAAATACCGTCACCCACTGCGGCGCAGTTAAGGCACTGCGGCGCAGTGGCTCTTCTATCTGTTGACTTTCGTTGACTGATGGCTGCTGAAGACATGTGGAGCTGCGGCGCAATGTATGTGACTGCGGCGCAGTTAATATCTCGACCAATTAACTGCGGCGCAGTGGACTAACTGCGTCGCAGTCCTTCAGATAGCAGCCTAGTGCGTCGCAGTGACTTGTAGTGCGTAGCAGTCTGGTCCTGAACAACTTCAACTTCTAATTCATGCCTAGTAAACATTCCGTAAGCGCTCATTTTACTTAAAAATGTCGTTTTCTCCAGAAATCATGCTCAACTACCTGTTAATATCCTGAAACACAAACAAATACCATACACACACCAAATGTACACAAAACGACTCGAAAAGCACTTAAAAACATCTAATAAATCCGTGGGAAATGGGTATAAAATAAGACATATCAAATCCCCCCACACTTAAGCTTTGCTTGTCCTCAAGCAATTCCAAACTTCAAAACTCAATTACTGTAACACCCCGAGCTAGGCTCAGAATATCACTGAAAAGATATAGCGTATGCATGAAATTATCGTAGAACATGAGATATATGACATAAAAGGGATTCGGTGAATCCAACATCAAACATTCAAGGTACAATATACATAAAGAACATGAAACCATAAAAGGGCGAATGAATCACGGATCCACGTAAGTCCAAGTCCAAGCAAAAGCAACAATCGACCAACACGTCTCGGATTCACTTGATTACCTGAAAAGTGTACTAAACAAAGTCAACACTAGGTTGGTGAGTTCGTAGTAATGGATCACGAGGAACCATCGTCAACAATCACAATATGTATAAGGAAAAGTAAGTAATGTCTTACAAGTAGCCTTTACAAGGCACAAAGTCAACCAAGGTAGGTAAACTGATAGTAAACCTCGTCACATAAGAAGCCAATAGTGTATCAACAATGATGAGGGTTGCGTGTCACAACCATGCATAAGTGATGTCAATATCAAAGAATATGCTAAACAATAAGGATGCATAAAGTATATGTGCATGAGACATGATCAAGCAATGTATGAGTGTATATCATGTGTCTCTCAACAATCATCAAATGAAAGTATGCGTGACTACATACTTGGAGTCCGTGTGCGCCCCGCACAATGCAACGATACTCACATGTCATCACAATGAACTATGTGGCATCTCAAAATCATCGGTGTATATATGTCTATATACCCGGAGTCATGTACGTCTCATCAACTCAACACAAGTGTATACATCTATACACTTGGATGTACATATCCGTCTCACCAATATCCATATCATAACATATGCGTGTTTACCTCAATCACAAATCCATCAATCATCAACCATCAATCCAACCAAAACTATACGTACATACACTTAGGAGGATTCTACTTTCAACGAGTCCTAGATGCTTATATATAGGGTCACCCGCAGCCTTCTCACCACATCTAAATCCCTTTGAAGGCATAACCGACTTCCATGTATGTACGACTATCCTAAATGATCACAATATCACAATCATATGCGTAAACCATCAAACAATCAATCGAAACCATCCATCAATCAAGCAATCAATCAAAACCATCCATCAATCAACAATCAATCAAAACCATCCATCAATCAACAATCAAACAACAATCAAAACCATCATCAATCAACAATCAATCAAAACCATCCATCAATCAACAATCAATCAAAACCATCCATCAATCAAACAATCAATCAGTCAATCAATAAGCCGTCAATCAAATCAACCAAACAATCAAACAAGCACGTATGTGTACACTTTTCAGCCCGAATCTCAATTGAGTAGGGAGCTACAGAACTCACCTGTGACGAGCAATGACAAGCCCAAGATGAAAGGAAGTAGAACCGACGTCCATGATAGCTGAAACATATCATACACGTATCACATTAATCCTAAAGCATATCAAGAGGTGAGGTCCTATCAATATTGACCTAATATTACTATAAAAGCTTTATTATGTCCATTTTATAAGGCTTTGATCCAACCGAGGTGGAATCATTACGTTTTGTTTCACAATGACTAGTCGGGACATGACCACTGTTTCTTAATCAAAACTTTTGAATTATTCAAACTATGTTTTGGACTCATAAGCCTATACCATTGGAAAGTAGACTCAATTACGCTTCCGTGGCTTCTTGAATCGTCAAAATTGGACGTACGGTTTAAAAGTTATTGACGTTTGAAAATGACATTGCTGTAGTGTATCATGGCGCGATAAATTGACTTCACGGCGCGATAAATTGACATCACGGCGCGATAAATTGACATCACGGCGCGATAAATTGACATCACGGCGCGATATTTTGACCTGAACACAATTTTTCGAGTTTAGGCAAGACTCACGACGCGACAAACCATCCTCGCGACGCGAGATGCTTCAGAAAGCAGAAAAAACGCGTTTTTGACCTCAAATCGACCCACCAAACATCAAAATCAAAGCTTCAAACTTTAACACAACTTAATACAAGTATAAACAAGCATAAATAATGTCTCAAAACCAAAACCCACTTCCTAAATCTCGAGATCCTCTTTTAAAAACCCATTTTTAAGCAAAACAACCATTTTACACTCGAATCGACCACAAATCTCTTAGATCTATAACACGGAAGTATTCTACTAGTTAAGGGGAACATTTTGAGCCATAAAACACTTACCAATTCGACTCGAACCTTAAATCCGATTTTTGGAATTTCAAAGAGGATGAACACTTGATTATACCCACAAATCTTGAAGTTTTGAAGGAAATGATTATTATTAAACTAATTTCTAACACTTTTAATGTTAACCCTAGTCTTAGATCCGAAAATTAGAAGAAAGTAAGATGAGTGTGTGTTTGGTGTGTGTGTTCTTACACTTTGAGAGAAAAGGGGGAGAAGAGATAGGGTAGAGAGAGAGTGTGAGTGGAGAAATGAGAGGAGAAAAGGGAGGGAGGTTTTTTCCCCTCTTGAGCTCTCGCGACTAGTTCCAGTTTCCCCGAGAAATGATTCGTTTCGTTAAGACTTTTAACACGAGACTCATTCAAATTGTTCGTTGACATATTATTATCTATTTCGAAATTACGTTTCTAATGGCTATTCATATGCCTACTTTTTGATTACAAAAGTTTATTTACTTCAATTTAACTAATTTCTAACACTTTTAATGTTAACCCTAGTCTTAGATCCGAAAATTAGAAGAAAGTAAGATGAGTGTGTGTTTGGTGTGTGTGTTCTTACACTTTGAGAGAAAAGGGGGAGAAGAGATAGGGTAGAGAGAGAGTGTGAGTGGAGAAATGAGAGGAGAAAAGGGAGGGAGGTTTTTTCCCCTCTTGAGCTCTCGCGACTAGTTCCAGTTTCCCCCGAGAAATGATTCGTTTCGTTAAGACTTTTAACACGAGACTCATTCAAATTGTTCGTTGACATATTATTATCTATTTCGAAATTACGTTTCTAATGGCTATTCATATGCCTACTTTTTGATTACAAAAGTTTATTTACTTCAATTTAACTAATTTCTGTTTTGCGAGTTCGCTAGCGTTGACCGGTCAAAGTGGCGGGTGTTACATCATTCCCCAGTTAAAAGAATTTTGTCCTCGAAATTACAATCATTCTCACTCTCTATAAGGTTGTACTCTTCTCAATGTATTCTGACTCGTCAATTATCAGGGTCACAACCACAATGATCACCAAGCTCACAAGTCGCCACGGGACACCAACCATGCGGAGGTATCAAGCATCAAAATGGGAACTCGTCCCATGTTTCCATTAGAACAATTAAGGAAAACAACAAGTACTATATGCAACATCCAAAGATCGCCTAATCATTTGTAGTATGTGCTCCCGTTCTCTATCACGTGTGAGTCTAAAATTCCACTCACATGTCGTTCACTCCAAATCTTTTAGCCTCACGTACGCCATGGTTGATTCCCCAGTTAAAAGAGAATCTTCCCGGACCGAGATCTTACTTTGACGCCTTGGGGAATTCCACAGTTAAAAGAATTCCCCTACACTTCCGAACTTTACTTCTAAATCCGATTTGTATGACTCAAATGTTTATGTCTTCTTTTGTTAGTATTCACTAGTTTTTAGGTTTTTGTTCGTTCTTAATTGTCATCACATTGTTTTGTTCAAACGGGGGTTGTTTAACGGTTCTATCTTGTCACTCTTAACTTAACATTTGCACACTCTATAAGTTAAAACCGATTCTCATATAAAATCGAGAATCCACAAGCTTTTGGAATAGAATGTAATTAATAAAAATCTTTTCATAAGTTACAATTTGTTACTCGATTTGATTTTGAAAATCACTAAAGACATTTACCAAGAATTCATTGGTATTTTTCATTTAAAATTCCTCACATATGTCTCAAAAACATCTTACTATTATATTAGCAAAATTCATACGATTATAGGAGCCGTATTATGTAACAAGTTGTTAGTTTATAACTCGTTAGATTATTTAAAACCGGGTGACGTCGTACGCATCCTTCACACCAAGTGTTAAAATCTTTTGCCATGACTCATCGATCTCCGGGTTATAATTCCATTTTCTCAAATGAGTTTATTGCCGACTTCCAGTAATTTATTAGTTATTATATTACATATATATATACATATCGCGGTTAACATTAAGTGCAATTAGTTGTAAACAGGTAACACTTATTATGATGATTTGACTTATAGTCAGCGCACTCGTGACGTGTTTCACCCATTGGTCGGCGGCTCATTCGCTGAAATTACGTGTTGGCTCCCACTTCTGGCCATCTGTCTGACAATGGGAGGGTTTATGGCCACGGCATCCAATCCTGACGGCACCTCATTCGTGTGATAGACAACGATCTAGCGATCCGTTTAAGGTCGAGAAGATTTGAGAATTGCACACTATAAGCACTCGAGCTTCTTACATCTTACGTGTGACTCGCACTATGGCACTCAATGCTTATCGTTCTCATGCTTATGAACTATCGGTTTTGCGTTAAGCTAGGCGTTCAATTAGGCCAACTTTCACCAATCGGATTCGTGTGTATGTACCACCCAATACCGTTTACACCTCAACTCCATCTCTGCGACGTTCGTGTTTGCGAAATTTTACGTGTTTGGTAGACTTTTATGTTTCAATTTATTTGTTCAAATTTATGGTCAGCCTAACCCAGGTCGTTCCTTCTCACTCAATGAAGTTTATAGTTGTATAACAGCTCAAAATGATATCATTACGTCCCGTTGTCGCCATCGATATTGACTTCGCAGTTAACTCCACTATTATTCGTTTATCCTAATCAACCCACCTTAGTTAACTCAGGCATTGTCCTAAAGTGCAATCTTAGGGGCGTATAATACAACGAGGTTTTCATAGTCATAATACAACTATACTTATAATCTCTACGTTGTTGACTAAGTTATAAAGTAACAAGGGGGAAAATGACTCAGCCAAGTAATTTTTAATCGCCATACTAATTATACATACAATTGCTGACGTGACCATTTATATCTACGCATGCATCTTCAATTCCTAACTCTATATTCAATAAGTAAGTTAGGCAACAAGATTCCGATATATTCAAATAATTAGGCTAGCATGCCAACCTATAAAAACAATTGCCCAAGATTTCAATTACCTTTACACATGTATTACCAAGTCCTAACGATTTATTTCACCAAATTAGTCGGGCAACGAAATTTAAGCATTTTTAACAATTAGAATATCATGGAAACCATACTCGTTCTATCGCATCTCCTAACAATTCATCCACATAACCAAGTTAGAAGGTAAGATTTTGCATGTCTATCAACTAATCTCGCATACCAAGTCGTACATACGATCTCTCATGTGTTGAGTATAACTATGCATGAATTTTCAATCATTACCGATTCGTTCTTATAACTAAGTTAAGAAGTAAAGTTTTGGGCATACTCAAATTATTAAACATATCTACCGTTCTTATTCATATAATTGTCCATTGAGTAAATATTTATACATGCATCACCGTATCCGCTTATCTCATGTATACAATTTAGCTTATCAACATAATATATACATGCTAAAACTTTCAAACTAGTACACCAATCCTTCATGAAAGTGCTCGTCGATTAACACACCTACACATGCATTACCTATTTCCGTTATATCATGCATAAAAACCAAGTTTAATGATATAGTTTTCCCATAATCGTGCAATAAAACTAGCATGTTAAATTCATTCATATATAATCGTCCACTGACTAATACATTTTACGCATGCATTACCAAATATCTTATATCCTGCATACAACCTAGTTTAACAAGGTCTCATGTATGTTCAAGTTCACATACTATTATACAAAACATCCTCATTGTTCACCATAATGTCAACCTTAGTCCAAATCATGGATGTCTAGTCAAATCAACACTAATTTCCTCAGCAACTAAGCAATTCAAATTGCACCTAAAACATTTAAAACATCAACGTGACCACTACAGGCCATACATACATACACATCACACATGCATAACATATATGTTACTCAATCATACGAAACAACATGTCATTCCATCATCAAATCTCCAACCATAGTAATAGCCCTAGAGTTTATGACCCGGGGAGTAGCTTCACAATTGCTCTCGTGTTAGTCGCACTAGTAGTTAGTGCTTTCATGTCGACACACTATACATGTTCAATGTCTTTACACTAAGGCCAACATATAAATGTTCTCAAGTAACTATCATATATCATGCTATCATACCAACATATCATACGTGTTTCATATCACTACGCTAAGGACAATATACCAAAGTTCTCAAGTAATCATTATCTATCATGTTCTCGTGCCAAGTTCACAACAATTGTCCACCATCAAAACCAAGTAATCATATTCAACACATCACATCACAAGCAACTAAAACAAGTCAACTAAAACAAGTGGTTTAAAGTATAATCCGAACCGATATGCCCTCTAGTTATTGACCGGGTATGTATACAGGGTGTACCAACGGCTAACCCTCCACCCAATCAACTCCCATTAAGCATATCGTTTCCTTATTATACTCTAAGCCAAACATGTGCAATCCGTGATGTCATTAACTTGTTATAATACCGGGTGACCATAAAATAGTTGATCAGGCTCTTTTAGGGTTGCCACAATATTATACTAAGTTAATGCCATAACTTCATTTTGCCCTAAATCATTCAAACTATCACTAATCAATAACAACAATCCATCTCAACCACAATCGAGCTCAAATCAATGTACACATTAATCACATTGTACTCATCACACATTCGTCACGTTGTACTTGCCACTACATGACACATTGTCCACCTTGTACACATCACAAAACAACACGTTGTCCAATTGTACTCATATTATCACATAAATGGTCCCATCTACGAACTCACAATGCATAATTTTTAGGGTTCATACAATTTCACGTTGCACACAAAATTCCTAACCATGCATGCTATATGAAGAGTTTTAACTTAAGCCGTAGTCTAGGTCAAACCGCCTAATTCTCTACGACCAAGCATGGGCCACCATTATGTAACACCCTGAGCTAGGCTCAGAATATCACTGAAAAGATATAACGTATGCATGGAATTATCGTAGAAAATGAGCTATATGACATAAAAGGGATTCGGTGAATCCAACATCAAACATTCAAGGTACAATATACATAAAGAACATGAAACCATAAAAGGGCGAATGAATCACGGATCCACGTAAGTCCAAGCCCAAGCCCAAGCAAAAGCAACAATCAACCAACACGTCTCAGATTCACTTGATTACCTGAAAAGTGTACTAAACAAGTCAACACTAGGTTGGTGAGTTCGTAGTAATGGATCACGAGGAATCATCGTCAACAATCACAATATGTATAAGGAAAAGTAAGTAATGTCTTACAAGTAGCCTTTACAAGGCACAAAGTCAACCAAGGTAGGTAAACTGATAGTAAACCTCGTCACATAAGAAGCCAATAGTGTATCAACAATGATGAGGGATGCGTGTCTCAACCATGCATAAGTGATGTCAATATCAAAGAATATGCGAAACAATAAGGATGCATAAAGTATATGTGCATGAGACATGATCAAGCAATGTATGAGTGTATATCATGTGTCTCTCAACAATCATCAAATGCAAGTATGTGTGACTACATACTTGGAGTCTGTGTGCGCCCCGCACAATGCAACGATACTCACATGTCATCACAATGAACTATGTGGCATCTCAAAATCATCGGTGTATATATGTCTATATACCCGGAGTCATGTAAGTCTCATCAACTCAACAAAGTGTATACATCTATACACTTGGATGTACATATCCGTCTCACCAATATCCATATCATAACATATGCGTGTTTACCTCAATCACAAATCCATCAATCATCAATCAATCAAAACCATCCATCAATCAACAATCAATCAAAACCATCCATCAATCAACAATCAATTAAAACCATCCATCAATCAACAATCAATCAAAACCATCCATCAATCAACAATCAATCAAAACCATCCATCAATCAACAATCAATTAAAACCATCCATCAATCAACAATCAATCAAAACCATCCATCAATCAACAATCAATCAAAACCATCCATCAATCAACAATCAATCAAAACCATCCATCAATCAACAATCAATCAAAACCATCCATCAATCAACAATCAATCAAAACCATCCATCAATCAACAATCAATCAAAACCATCCATCAATCAACAATCAATCAAAACCATCCATCAATCAACAATCAATCAAAACCATCCATCAATCAACAATCAATCAAAACCATCCATCAATCAACAATCAATTAAAACCATCCATCATCAATCAAACAATCAATCAGTCAATCAATAAGCCGTCAATCAAATCAACCAAACAATCAAACAAGCACATATGTGTACACTTTTCAGCCCGAATCTCAATTGAGTAGGGAGCTACGGAACTCACCTGTGACAAGCAATGACAAGCCCAAGATGAAAGGAAGTAGAACCGACGTCCACGATAGCTGAAACATATCATACACGTATCACATTAATCCTAAAGCATATCAAGAGGTGAGGTCCTATCAATATTGACCTAATATTACTATAAAAGCTTTATTATGTCCATTTTATAAGGCTTTGATCCAACCGAGGTGGAATCATTATGTTTTGTTTCACAATGACTAGTCGGGACATGACCACTGTTGCTTAATCAAAACTTTTGAATTGTTCAAACTATTTTTTGGACTCAGAGGCCTATACCATTGGAAAGTATACTCAATTACGCTTCGGTGGCCGCTTGATTCGTCAAAAGTGGATTTACGGTTTAAAAGTTATTGACGTTTGAAAATGACATTGCTGCAGTGTATCACGGCGCGATAAATTGACTTCACGGCGCGATAAATTGACATCACGGTGCGATATTTTGACCTGAACACAATTTTTCGAGTTTAGGCAAGACTCACGACGCGACAAACCATCATCGCGACGCGAGATGCTTCAGAAAGCAGAAAAAACGCATTTTTGACCTCAAATCGACCCACCAAACATCAAAATCAAAGCTTCAAACTTTAACACAACTTAATACAAGTATAAACAAGCATAAATAATGTCTCAAAACCAAAACCCACTTCCTAAATCTCGAGATCCTCTTTTAAAAACCGTTTTTAAGCAAAACAACCATTTTACACTCAAATCGACCACTAATCGCTTAGATCTATAACAAGGAAGTATTCTACTAGTTAAGGGGAACATTTTGAGCCATACAACACTTACCAATTCGACCCGAAACCTCAAATCCGATTTTTGGAGCTTCAAAGAGGATGAACACTTGATTATACCCACAAATCTTGAAGTTTTGAAGGAAAGGATTATTATTAAACTAATTTCTAACACTTTTAATGTTAACCCTAGTCTTAGATCCGAAAATTAGAAGAAAGTAAGATGAGTGTGTGTTTGGTGTGTGTGTTCTTACACTTTGAGAGAAAAGGGGGAGAAGAGATAGGGTAGAGAGAGAGTGTGAGTGGAGAAATGAGAGGAGAAAAGGGAGGGAGGGAGGTTTTGTTCCCCTCTTGAGCTCTCGCGACTAGTTCCAGTTTTCCTCGAGAAATGATTCGTTTCGTTAAGACTTTTAACACGAGACTCATTCAAATTGTTCGTTTACATATTATTATCTATTTCGAAATTACGTTTCTAATGGCTATTCATATGCCTACTTTTTGATTACAAAAGTTTATTTACTTCAATTTAACTAATTTCTGTTTTGCGAGTTCGCTAGCGTTGACCGGTCAAAGTGGCGGGTGTTACAATTACCTTGGTACATACATGGAAATAACATTGCAGTAATCAAAAAGAAGCTAAACCATTCATGAAAATGAAAGGAAATGGTTAGGCAGTTTTAATCTTAAATGAAAACTGGAATGTTTTACAATACTTGACTGACACACAAGCCTCAATAACACGACTAAGCACTGAACAATCGAATCAATGATATCTCATCTATCCTACTCCAACTAACTTACTATTGGGGTTGAATATTTGAATAATCACTCAAGGCCTAGTCGTGATGCATAATCTTTTACCATAGGCTTGTACTAGAATCGTTCTTTCACCGCCATGGCGCAAGCACCATAACGTCTATCAGAAGAGGTCTTTAAAGGGTTGTAATGAATTCTGAGGTTAACATGGTATTTATAAGGGTATGGAAATTTGGGATAACAATTAGTGTCAAAGAAATAACACAACAATTAACTAACTTTTACATAATAGTCTAAGCCATAAATCCCATGTCATTAGTTGCCAACGGTCCAAAACCCGAAAAGTTGTCCCGACAATACCCCCAATAGAACGATTAAAAACCGACACCATTGTGGTGTATGACAATCAACAACTCAATCAACCAAGACTAACCATGTTGGCTTAAACGAACTTGCCAACCCAAATATGATAACTGAAAAGTATAATAATACAAGATCCTTTTGTTGGTTATAAAGATGTGCCAACTCAACTCGATAAATTGAAGTAACAATGAAGCTTTTGTTGGTGTAATAGATGAACCAACTAATAAAAATGATTTGACCAAAATTAAGAAATACCAACTGACAGCCCAAGCTCTTTTTTCATTTTTCTATTTTTTTTTCTTTTTCTGTTTTTCAATTCTTTTATTCTTTTTTTATTCATTTTTTTTGTGAGCTACTTTTACTCTGACTAATTGGTATTCTCTAAATAATATTGAAACAGTGACAAATCATATAATAATATGCTAAGATGAACAATCCAGACTTTATCCAAAAATCATGACGAAATCAATCTATCCTCAGTAACCGAGAATATCCCAACCCGACACAATAGGACAACCCCAAACCATCCACTAGCATAGGCAACCAATGACCCACCAGGACTTCGACTATCCGTATGGCTAGGAAAGGTGTATATTTAAGGTGGATTTAATAACAAAGAACAGGCTAATGACAACATGTTTTCTATTGTTTCTTGCACTAAAAATGAGTGCAACATAAGGGTTTCACAGGTGGTACACTAACCAGTGTAGTTAGCTACTAAGCACATTAACAAAACATGCACATAACAAATTTTTACAAAACAAGGGGTGAACATACAAAGAACAAAGGGTTTAAACCTAAATTTGCCTCTTTCTCATCTAGTTACACGGAATGATCAACCAGGACAAGTTATAGAATCAACGCAATCACCAGGAATGGAAAAACCAATCTCAAACTTGCACATCATAGTTCGAAGTTCTAAGTCGAACCCTTACTCTTGAATAAATTAAAAAGCCTATGAGAGGGACAAATTTACAAGGCCAATAAGTCCAAACCCGTAAACACCTAGCATATCTAGAAATGAATCAAGAATCTCACAAATTTGGTGTTTTGGTGCTATAAGCGTGCTAGTCATGTTATTAATCCAGAAGGGATTGCCTAATTAATCAATCAAGACACATTCCACCAATTAAATTTTTGTACCAAGGGTGTAGTCAAATTGCTCGTTAATATCTATAATTATGTGACAAAAGCAATTAACTACAAGGACAAGCATGCAAAAGTTCAAAAATCCCTCAAAAATACCCGACTTTTTCCTATTTACCACCCCCCACACTTGAGTTGGACAATGCCCTCAATGTCCAATGAACTAAGGCAAACTATGGGAAATAGGGGAAAGTAAACAAAAAGCAAAATCAAGAACAAGAAAAACTTGCCGGGTATGACGTGTGTTCCATGCTTGAACGATGCCAACAAGAATAAGGCGCTGAACTTACCGCCAGCATATGCATATGACAAACTTGCTATTCAACATGAACACACGATTAACAAGCAACAGAATATAGAAGTAAGCATGCAAATCATTATCTCTACTTATTCGAAAAAAGTAATGAAAGTAAAGAAAAAACAAAGTCTCATCACCCCATGGGGTGAATACAAACCAACAGATGAAAATAAAGTACGAGAATGAAAATAGTTCAAACAAATAAGTAAACAACCATCATAAACATGCAGACGGCGCTCCGCATCACAATCTCGTCACACTAACCAGCTTGGAGGTGGATATCCTGGCATACCGCCACCTGATGATCCAAAAAGGCCATCAACTAACTGCTCCCCAATACTCCTGGGAGCTGAACCACCTGCGTCTGCATCTCCACCTTGGGTACCTGCAAAAGAACCAAAAGTAACAGGATGATCTGGTCCCCATCCCCCGAGATCATGGGAAGGAGGCTGCTCATACTAGCGCTCTGGTGGATAATAGAAACCACCAGTCATGTGCTCTGGTATGAAGATGCTGGGAGGCCCATAGTTTGGCAAAGGATCAGGTGGGGTGAAGTATCCCCTCGATAGTTAGCCTCCCACATCGGCTGGTACCTCTGCTGATCAAACATGACACGGCTCACACCTGAACCTAACCATCGAAAATCACTTTCCACCCTGGACTGGAACTGCTGCTGGGACTGCCACATGTTGTTCACAGTGGTCTCTAAAGAAGAGAAGTCCCAAGAACCTGAAGGAGCAGTAGATGAAGATGCACCAGCAGTAGTAGAAGTGGTAGTGGCACGACGCTTAGGACGTCGTGCTGGCTCTGGTGGCTGCTGTGGTGCATCCACCATCTCCTCATCCTCATCGCCCTCAGGGGCGGAACCACCAAACGGGATCAAGACATGTAAATACGGATGCTCACTAGGTAGGAGCAATCTGTAGCGGTTCAAAACATTGTACGTGAACAACTTCATAACTTGCGAAGTCAAATGAGTGTTCACCCTCTCATCCTTACAACCAAAGAATTTGACCATTTTGTAATGAAATGGCCACAAACCAAGCCCTTATCTCTCATACCACGGGTACCCATATGCTTAGCCAGGACATAAGGGGCGCAAGCAGTCTTATATGGGTCACCCTCATCAAAGAACCTAAGCAACCAAAGATCTTCTAAGTAAATTTTGTCCTGATGGTTAGACCGCTGGACAAAGAAATAAACCAACATCTTATGAAAGACCCTCAGAATGGGCGACTGAATAGTATTTGCTCCTTTAGCTGAGTTCCAAGTCTCTCCACCAGAAATCCTCGAATAATAGGCCCTCTGATCATCAGTAAACCCCATACTATCCCTAGTAGCACAATGCAACAAATTCTTAAATGTAACATTATTATCCAACATATCCTGAGAATACATGCCTGTGCACACACCGAACTCAGCAATGCTAAGAGATCTATCCCTACCCCCACATCTAAAATTAATCACCTTATCATCAAACACACTCTTCGCATCATCAATTCCTATCACAGAAATAGTGGAATAAAACTCTAAGCACCATTCCCTACAAATGTCTTCCCGATTACGGAAGATATCCATCCAAAAACCAAACTCCTTATCAATCGGATTACCATACTCATCATTAGATGGCGCCATAACGCGCATTAACTTACTATACTCGGCTCGAATAAGCAAGTGATCAAGCATAACAGTGTCCATGTACCTTGGTTGCTCGACATTTTTATGAATAATTTTCACCAACCGGTTGGAGTAAATGATCTTTTCATTAGCGGTGGCTCTCGGCCATTTAAGCCAAGCATGGAGTGAATCGGTTCTCAAGGCAAGTGCTTCCTCATTTGCTACAGGAGGGTTTGAAGTGCCCTCATTTGGCTCGGATGAAGTTGAAGTCCGATTATTACCTCTCGGTGCTCGCCCACCTGTTACGGGTTGCTGCAAACACAAGAAAAAATAAACAAACTATCAAACCCGACCTCATTATACATTAAAATTACTTAAAAGGCGAAGCAGGACAGAACAGTAGCACACTGCGGCGCAATCCCTACTACTGCGTCGCAGTGTGTCTCTCATCGGACTCAATGCGGCGCAGTCTGGGAGCTGCGTCGCAGTCATGTAAAATCTGGGGTAGGGTCGGACCAGAACCTTTAAAAACTCCCTTATACAACAAATTTCATTCAGGGTTTATCAATCAAACAATTTCGAATATCACATTAACCCTCAATAATTGTAATTGCTAGTAACAACAAGATTTCAAGGCTACCTCTCGACAATCAAATATTCAACAATTAATCCATGACTAAGTCCCTATTAATTCGAAATTAACTAACAGATCAAGCACAACCACTTAATAATTCGAAATTAAACTAGATAAAACCTCCAAATTTAATGAAGATGATACCATTAATTGAAGAAGAAAAAAATATAAAGTAGGGAACAAGATGAAATTACCTTTCCTGTGCGAGTCATGGTTAATGATTAATTGAAGGAAACAAGAAATCGCGGTTGAAGAATGATGGTGACTAAGATCGGTCGAAATAGTGAAAGGAGAAAGGGTTTCAGAATTTTTATGAGAAGAAAAATATTGAAGTATGAATTGTGATACCCCTAAATCCTGATCCCCTTTTTATTTTTCTGGTTTGACCAAGTCTGAGAGAGACTGCGTCGCAACCTAACTCAACACTGCGGCGCAGTGTGGAATTAAATAATATTATTTTAATTTCAATTTTCGAATTTTTTTTTTCCGGATTTTTTGAAATTCTGAAAAATAAAAAGACGCTGCGCCGCATCATGGAGACTGCTGCGCAGTTATTTGGTCGAGAGTTGGAGTGCTTCGCATCAATGTGGGCTGCCACGCAGTGTCACAAGGTCACTACGGCGCAGTGAGTTGACTGCGTCACAGTATGAAGTTCAAGATTTCAGCTGTGGCACTGTGTATAAACTGCGTCGCAGTGTCACCCCCCCACACTTACCTTTTTGTGATCTTATCGTATCGTGCGGGAATGCCATCAAACCTGTAAATCTCGACATAAACACAATAAATACTGAGAAATAAACAAAGTTGATTGAAATTAAAAGATACGAAACACGGGTTGCCTCCCGAGAAGCGCTAAGGTTATTTACGAGTCGTTAGCTCGACTCCAAGACCTTCTTCTATTGATCCATTTCGAAGAATGGAAGCTCGTCAAGGACGACTCCCACATCTTCCTCCTCTTCACTGTAGAGCTTCAACCCGTGACCATTAACAATGAAAGTAGATCCATGGATTTTAACAATTCAACATAACCAGACGGATAAACATGTTTGATCACAAAAGGGTCGGTCCACCTAGAAGTCAACTTTGGTTGCTTAAACTTGTACTTCGAAAGGAACAACAACACTTTATCACCGGCTTTAAAATCCTTTTTCCTAAGCCTACGGTCATGCCACACTTTTGTTCGTTCCTTATAGAGTCTAGAGTTATCATAAGCATGCAACCTAAGTTCGTCTTGTTCATTTAATTGCAATGATCTCAATTCACCGGCCTCAACTAGGTCCATATTACAACTCTTGAGTGCCCAATAGGCTTTATGCTAAATTTCCATAGGTAGGTGACAAGTCTTGCCATAAAGCAACCGGTATGGGGTAGTCCCAATTGGTGTCTTGTAGGCGGTCCTGAATGCCCATAGAGCATCATCAAGCTTGGTAGACCAAGACTTCGGGTTGTCTCCTACGATTTTCTCAAGAATTCTTTTCAATGCCCGATTAGTGTTTTCAACTTGGCTACTCGTTTGCGGGTGGCATGAGGTTGAAAAATGGTGGTTGACACCGTACCTCTTTAGTACCTTAGCGAGTTGGTGATTCGCGAAATGGCTTCCGCGGTCACTTATTAAGGCCTTGGGCACACCAAATCTACAGAAAAGCTGTTTCAGAAAGTGAATGACAACACGTGCATCATTCGTTGGCAAGGCTTTAGCCTCGGCCCACTTAGAAACATAATCAACAGCAACAAGAATATACAAGTTCTTATTCGATGGGAGAAAAGGTCCCATAAAGTCTATGCCCCAAATATCAAAAACTTCACATACCTGAATGTAGTTCTGAGGCATTTCATCACGTTTAGAAATATTACCTTGTCTCTGACACACATCACAAACCTCTACCAAGGTTTGCGCCTCCTTGAAAATAGTTGGCCAATAAAATCCAGCATCATACACTTTCTTTCCGGTGACAGACGGTCCATAATGACCATCGGTTGGCCCATATTGACATTCATCTAAGATCCTTCGGGTTTCGCTTCCCGACACACACCTCCTTATCATACCATCTGCACAAATTCTAAACAAAAATGGATCTTCCCAAAAATAATGTTTAATCTCAGAAAAGAATTTCTTCCTTTGTTGAGACGACATTTCCTTAGGAATCACATCTGCACAAAGATAGTTAACAATATCGGCATGCCATGGTGCCTCCACAACTTCAACCTGCATCAAATACTCATCAGGAAACGCATCATCAATCTCATGCTCTTGCAACTCCTAAAGGTGAGGGTTTCGAGCCTACTCAAATGATCGGCCGCCACATTTTCAGCCCCCTTTTTGTCCTTGATCTCAATGTCGAACTCTTGCAAAAGCAAGACCCAACGGATGAGACGGGGCTTGGCATCTTGTTTTGAGAGCAAGTACCTTAATGCGGAATGGTCGGTATAAACAATGGCCTTATTAAGAACCAAGTAGGGTCGAAACTTATCAAAAGCATAAACTACGGCCAACAATTCTTTCTCGGTCACGGTATAATTTTGTTGAGCCGGGTTGAGGGTCTTGCTAGCATAAGAAATGGGACGAAAATGTTTGTCATCCCTTTGGCCTAAAACGGCCCCTAAGGCAAAATCGCTAGCATCACACATTAACTCAAAAGGTAATGACCAATCGGGTGAAGACATAATAGGGGCATTAGTCAATTTATCCTTAAGAAGGTTAAATGCATGAAGACACTCACTATCAAAGTTAAAAAGGACATCTTTTTCCAACAACTTGGTCATTGGCCGGGTGATTTTTGAAAAATCCTTTATAAACCGACGATAAAACCCGACATGACCCAAAAAGCTTCTTACTGATTTAACATTAGTGGGAGGAGGTAATTTAGCTATAACATCAATTTTTGCTTTGTCAACCTCTAGTCCCACTTTAGAAACTTTATGTCCCAACACAATCCCTTCCTTCACCATGAAGTGACATTTTTCCCAATTTAACACCAAATGTGCCCTTTCACACCTTTCCAACATTTTATCAAGACTATCTAGACAACTTTCAAAAGAACTCCCAAATACAGAAAAGTCATCCATGAATACTTCCATGGAAGTTTCAATCATGTCTTGAAAAATAGCAATCATACATCTTTGAAAGGTTCCGGGGGCATTGCAAAGACCAAAAGGCATAAGTACCAAAGGGACAAGTGAATGTGGTCTTTTCTTGGTCATTTGGGTCAATGGGTATTTGGAAATACCCGGAGAACCCATCTAAGAAGCAAAAGTACTCGTTTCCGGCGAGCCGTTCGAGCATTTGGTCAATGAAAGGCAAGGGAAAATGGTCTTTACGGGTGGCGTCATTTAACTTCCGATAATCTATACACACCCGCCATCCCATGACAGTTCTAGTGGGAACTAACTCATTTTTCTCATTCAAAACGACGGTCATCCCACCCTTTTTCGGCACACAATGCACCGGACTCACCCATGGACTATCCGAGATGGGGAATATAATTCCCGCATCAAGCAACTTAATTATCTCCTTTTTAACAACTTCCTTCATGTTCGGATTAAGTCTACGTTGCCTTTGCACAACCGGTTTGACATTATCAATAAAATTAACGGTGTACTTACAAAATTCAGGACTTATACCCGGTATATCGGAAGTTTTCCAAGCAAAGGCCTTTTTATGGGCCTTGAGGACGGTCATAAGTCTAGATTTCTCATCCTCCAACAATGAGGACGAGATGACAACGGGTAAAAGAGATGTACCTTCGAGATAAGCATACTCAAGATGATCCGGCAAAGGTTTGAGCTCCAAGTCGGTAGGAGGGTTCTCAACTGATGTCAACACCCGTGTGCTTCCATCCGCCGTGATCTTTTCGAAGGTCTCATCTTCCGGTGGAGTTGTATCCATGCTCAAAGCCAAAATTTCTTCAATTTGATCATTGGTGATAGCTTCGCCATTTGCAATCTCGGCTTCAATAACTCCATCTGCTTCCATAGCTTCTTGCATTTCCAAGTCCAAAGCATCATCTATCACATCAATTCTAAAACAAGTATCATCAGAAGAATAAGGATGCTTTAATGCTCTGTTAACCTTAAAAACTATTCGGTCATCACCGACCCCTAAGGAAATCTCCTTATCCTTAACTCGGATGATAGCATCCGCGGTGTTAAGGAATGGGCGACCAAGAATTAGAGGGACTTTTGCGTCCGCCTCCATTTCAAGTATGACAAAGTCTACCGGAAATACCTTATGTCCTACCTTAATTTGCAAGTTTTCCGCTATCGCCATGGGATATTGGAAAGAGCGGTCCGCGAGCCTAATGCTCATTCGGGTAGGAGTCAACTCACCTAAGGCCAATTTAGTATAAACAGAATAGGGCATTAAATTAATACTGGCCCCAAGATCGGCCAAGGCCTCACACAAAAATGCACCAAAAGAACAAGCAATGAGAAAACTCCCTGGATCTTCCAACTTGGGAGGAATCTGATTCTTGATTATTGCTGAACACTCGGCGCTAAGAACTGCAGTCTTCGCCTCTTCAAGCTTCCTTTTGTCACTGATGAGCTCCTTGAGGAAATTAGCGTAATTGGGCATCCCTGCAATAAGATCAACTAAAGGCACAGTTATGTTTACCGACTGAATAAGTTCAACAAACTTCTTGAAGTGCTCCTTAATCTTTTCCTTCTTCAACCGTTGAGGAAACGGTATCTTCGGTTGATAGGGCTTCACTGTTGGCTTTTCAGCTGGCTTAGATGGAACGGCCGGTGTCTGCACGGCTTGGTTCGGCTCCATCTCAATCTCATCATCTACCTCCTCCTCGTCTTCATTAACCTGCACGAGTGGAGTAGAATCATCAGGTAAAGGATTTGCAGAATTATATGTTTGATGTGTGAAATCGAGTCTTAAATTTTATAAACACGAATCACCTAGCGACTGACTACAACACACTCACAGGCAGTGAACCCGTTCGTATGCAGTATAGTTAGCTTGGTAAATCCGAGGTCGATCACAAGGACTAAAGTAAGCAATTGTTAAAATGAAGTAGTTCAAACAGAAAAGAGGGGTTTTGTGACCGAATTGTCACGTTGCGATTAGTTAGTAAATTCAGTTAGTAATCCCTCGGGATTAATCGAAAAGAGAGTTTTGTTTAAAACAATAATTTAAAAGGAATCCATCTCGAATCCGCTCAACAACATGTTTAGATTTCACATAAATGAAGTTCAAATCCAATTTAAGTTGATTAAATAACCGAGACTCAAACAAAGCACCAACCCCGTACCCGTCAAGTTAATAACTTTTTACGACTCTCTTGCTTAAACAAGTTTCATTACAAAGACCGGTACCCCAAGACATCTTTTATAACTTCCCTAATCAAACAATTGTTTTGGTTATTAAAATAATAATTTAAAAGGAATCCATCTCGAATCCGCTCAACAACATGTTTAGATTTCACATAAATGAAGTTCAAATCCAATTTAAGTTGATTAAATAACCGAGACTCAAACAAAGCACCAACCCCGTACCCGTCATAGATCCAATCATTTGTACCCAAACAATCAAAATGAAATATATGTAATCAATAATTACCATTAAAGACACACATAAATCACCAATCAATTCAAGATAAATTAAAAGGAAGAAATACACTAAGATCTCGATATAACGTTAAATGAAATCAACATTGAATTATAAAAATTGTGCAATCCTTACATGTTGTCTCACTTCATCAAGATGGATGATAAAGTGATTAACCACTCATATCACGATAAATAACACTAACAATTATCAAATAGATAAAATCCATAATAAAAATTGTATAGTAATATAGTCTTGTAATTAAGCAACTAATAATTATAAAATAAAAAGTGAAGAAGTCGAACGAGTGGATGATAGCTGAATGATGTATTCGACTTTTGTTTTATGCGGCTGCTGCTTCGAACCAATCCCAGAAATCCTTTTATTTTTGGCGGCTACCCCAAAACTTCCACCAGACACCCCCGAATTGATAAAACATGTAGTATATATAATCTTAATGCATGTATATTGTTGCCTCATGCCACCGACTTCCCATCTCTCGGCCATAATTCTTTTGGGCTGGCCCACGTGACAACCACCACTCCTATTTTCTTTTTTTAGCCCAATTGCATGATACCAACAATACTAATAATGAATATCAATTGTGAATGTAGTGTCCAGCCGAGCACCTGTAGCATTTTATTCCTCACCTTCTAATTTATATTTATGCGACAATATTTATGCGTCACATTTTTTTGTCTTTTCGGCTCCAATCTTTATTTTCTTCATAATTAATCTTTAATTAGTCCACTTTTATCGCATTTCATCTTATAGACCTACTGTAAGCACTCATTTCACTTTTAAATGTCGTTTTCTCCAGAATTATGCTCAAGTACCTGTTAATATCCTGAAACACTAACAAATACCATAAACGCACCAAATGTGTACAAAACGACTCGAAAAGCACTTAAAAACAATTAAATACTATGTGGGAAATGGGCATAAAATAAGGCATATCAAATCCCCCCACACTTAAGTTTTGCTTGTCCTTAAGCAATTCCAAGCTGAAAAACAAATATTACCTTGGTACATCATGGAAACCACATTTCATTAATCAAAAAGAAGCTCAACCATAAATGAAATGAGATGGTTAGGCAGTTTTAATCTTAAATGAAAACCGGAATGTTTGACAATACTTGACTGATACACAAGCCTTAATAACACGACTAAGCACAGTTGAATCGAAACAATGATATCTCATCTATCCTACTCCAACTAACTTACTTTTGGGGTTGAATATTTGAATAATCACTCAATGCCTAGTCGTGATGCATACTCTTTTAACCATAGGCTTGTACTAGAATCGTTCCTTCATCGCCATGGCGCAAGCACCATATAACGTCTATCAAAAGAGGTCTTTAAGGGTGGTAATGAACTCTGAGGCTAAACAGGGTATTAAAAGGGGTATGGAAATTTGGGATAACAAATGGTGTTAAAAAGAAAATAACACAACATTTAACAAAGTTTCACAAAATAGTCTAATCCATTAAATCACATGTCATTAGTTGCCAACGGTCCAACACCCGAGAAGTTTTACGACAATACCCCCCACTAGAACGATAGTAACCGACACCATTGTGGTGTTTGACAATCAAACAACTTATCAACCAATACTAACCAATGTTGACTAATATAAACTTGCCAACCCGAATATGATAACTGAAAAATATAACATTATAATCCTATGTTGGTTATAGAGATGTACCAACTCAACTCGATAAATTGAAGTAAAAATGAAGCTTTTGTTGGTGTTATAGATGAACCAACTAATAAAAATGATTTGACAAAAGGTGAGAAATACCAACTGACAGCCCAAGCTCTTTTTTCATTTTTTCTATATTTTTTTACTTTTTTTCTGTTTTTCAATTCTTTTATTCTTTTTTTTTGTGAGCTACTTTTACTCTGACTAATTGGCATTCTCTTAATAATGTTGAAACAGTGACAAATCATATACTCATATGCTCAAATGAACGATCCAGACTTTATCCAAACAAACATGACGAAATCAATCTATTCCCAGAAACCGAGAATATCCCAACCCGACATAAAGGACAACCCCAAACCATCCACTAGCATAGGCAACCAATGACCCGCCAGGACTTCTACTATCGGTATGGCTAGGAAAAGGTGTATATTAAGGGTGGATTTAATAACAAAGAACAGGCTAGTGACAACATGTTTTCTATTGTTTCTTGCACTAAAAGCGAGTGCAACATAAGGGTTTTAACAGGTGGTTCACTAACCAGTGTAGTTAGCTACTAAGCACATTAACAAAACATGCACATAACAATTATTTTATGAAACAAGGGGTGAACATACAAAGAACAAAGGTTTTATCCTAAATTTGCCTCTTCTTCATCTAGAAAACCACGGAACGATCAACTAGGACAAGTTCTAGAATCAACGCAATCACCGGCACACTCATAGCAAATGAAATAATTCGGAAATGGAAAACCAACCTCAAACTTGCACATCATAGTACAGAGCTCAAAATAGAACCCTTACTCTTGGATAAATCCAAAAGCCTACGAGAGGGACAAATTTACAAGGCTAATAATTCCAAAACCGTAACACCTAGCATAACTAGCAACGAATCAATAATCTCACAAATTTGGGTGTTTTGGTGCTATAAGCGTGCTAGTCATATTATTAATCTAGAAGGGATTGCCACATTAATCAGTCAAAACACATTCCACATATTAAACTTTGTACCAAAGGTGTAGTCAAATTGCTTATTAATATCTATAATTAAGTGACAAAAGCAATTAACTACAAGGACAAGCATGCAAAAGTTTTAAAATCCTCTAAAAAATACCCGACTTTTTCCTATTTACCACCCCCCCCCCCCACACACACTTGAGTTGGACAATGCCCTCAATGTCCAATGAACTAAGGCAAACTATGGGAAATAGGGGAAAGTAAACAAAAAGCAAAATCAAGAACAAGAAAAACTTCCCGGGTGTGTTCCATGCTTGAATGCTGCCAATAAAATATGTCGCTACACCTACTATCAGCATATGCATATGACAACCAACTTGCTATCAACATGAACACACAAATCAACGCAAAACAGGAATACCAAACAAATAGCATAACCATAACCATCATCAAAGAGTTTATTCAAAAACACAAACAAAAACAAAATGCAAAATTTAAATTTAAATAACAAAATAAAAGACACGGGTTGCCTCCCGAGAAACGCTTAATTTATTTACGAGTCGTTAGCTAGACTCCTACCCCAAAGAATTACCATGGTGGGGACTCCGACGCCCCCACACTTAAAGTGTTGGGCGGTCTACCCTTAAACGGTGAAAAACAGTTAACTTCCACCTTTGTCAGAACCCACTTGTTTACATCATCAACACATAAAAAGTCCGGTGGCCTACACGAGTAAGGTGAAAAATTTGTGAACTTAACTTTCATCATTACCCAATCTTTAAAATCCACCTTTTTAAAATCTCTCCTCACATGATTTATCATGTCTATTTTTAAAACCGAGTTTTCTACCCATCGCCGTTTATTATACTCAAACAATATTGGATTACCTGAAGTATAAAAACGACTCTCTTGAGAGATAATTAAGTACTTATCAATGAGGAAAGTAGCCGATGCTCCCTCTAGCTTCCTCCTTTTGCTCACCAGTTGAAAACATGCTTGAACTGTCGGTAATTCATCCATTTTGGTGTGTTCATGCTCATTCCTCTTCGTTGGACCAGTTACCAAATCCTTATCCAAGTCGATAATGACTTCATCCTCAAAATCCTGCAAGATATATTTAGCAACACTTGTATCATCATAAAAAAAAAAAAAAAAAAAAAAAAAAAAAAAAAAAAAAAAAAAAAAAAAAAAAAAAAAAAAAAAAAAAAAAAAAAAAAAAAAAAAAAAAAAAAAAAAAAAAAAAAAAAAAAAAAAAAAAAAAAAAAAAAAAAAAAAAAAAAAAAAAAAAAAAAAAAAAAAAAAAAAAAAAAAAAAAAAAAAAAAAAAAAAAATAAAAAAAAAAAATTAACACTAAATTACGCTAACCTAAGAAAGCAATTAACTTCCTCACAAGTAAATGTGAGAAAGGATCGAACTACAAAATTAAACAACTGCTTAAAGTAAAGTCCCCGGCAGCGGCGCCAAAAACTTGATGTGTAAAATCGAGTCTTAAATTTTATAAACACGAATCACCTAGCGACTGACTACAACACACTCACAAGCAGTGAACCCGTTCGTATGCAGTATAGTTAGCTTGGTAAATCCGAGGTCGATCACAAGGACTAAAGTAAGCAATTGTTAAAATGAAGTAGTTCAAATAGAAAAGAGGGGTTTTGTGACCGAATTGTCACGTTGCGATTAGTTAGTAAATTCAGTTAGTAATCCCTCGGGATTAATCGAAAAGAGAGTTTTGTTTAAAACAATAATTTAAAAGGCATCCATCTCGAATCCGCTCAACAACATGTTTAGACTGCACATAAATGAAGTTCAAATCCAATTTAAGTTGATTAAATAACCGAGACTCAAACAAAGCACCAACCCCGTACCCGTCAAGTTAATAACTTTATACGACTCTCTTGCTTAAACAAGTTTCATTACAAAGACCGGTACCCCAAGACATCTTTTATAACTTCCCTAATCAAACAATTGTTTTGGTTATTAAAATAACAATTATATCTACCGATTGTACCCAACCGTTAACACATTAATTCCTATTATCATTGAACGATTATCTACCGTACCCGTCATAGATCCAATCATTTGTACCCAAACAATCAAAATGAAATATATGTAATCAATAATTACCATTAAAGACACACATAAATCACCAATCAATTCAAGATAAATTAAAAGGAATAAATACGCTAAGATCTCGATATAACGTTAAATGAAATCAACATTGAATTATAAAAATTGTGCAATCCTTACATGTTGTCTCACTTCATCAAGATGGATGATAAAGTGATTAACCACTCATATCACGATAAATAACACTAACAATTATCAAATAGATAAAATCCATAATAAAAATTGTATAGTAATATAGTCTTGTAATTAAGCAACTAATAATTATAAAATAAAAAGTGAAGAAGTCGAACGAGTGGATGATAGTTGAATGATGTATTCGACTTTTGTTTTATGCGGCTGCTGCTTCGAACCAATCCCAGAAATCCTTTTATTTTTGGCGGCTACCCCAAAACTTCCACCAGACACCCCCGAATTGATAAAACATGTAGTATATATAATCTTAATGCATGTATATTGTTGCCTCATGCCACCGACTTCCCATCTCTCGGCCATAATTCTTTTGGGCTGGCCCACGTGACAACCACCACTCCTATTTTCTTTTTTTAGCCCAATTGCATGATACCAACAATAATAATAATGAATATCAATTGTGAATGTAGTGTCCACCCGAGCACCTGTAGCATTTTATTCCTCACCTTCTAATTTATATTTATGCGACAATATTTATGCGTCACATTTTTTTATCTTTTCGGCTCCAATCTTTATTTCCTTCATAATTAATCTTTAATTAGTCCACTTTTATCGCATTTCATCTTATAGACCTACCGTAAGCACTCATTTCACTTTTAAATGTCATTTTCTCCATAATTATGCTCAAGTACCTGTTAATATCCTGAAACACTAACAAATACCATAAACGCACCAAATGTGTACAAAACGACTCGAAAAGCACTTAAAACAATTAAATACTATGTGGGAAATGGGCATAAAATAAGGCATATCAAATCCCCCCACACTTAAGCTTTGCTTGTCCTCAAGCAATTCCAAGCTGAAAAACAAATATTACCTTGGTACATCATGGAAACCACATTTCAGTAATCAAAAAGAAGCTCAACCATAAATGAAATGAGATGGTTAGGCAGTTTTAATCTTAAATGAAAACCGGAATGTTTGACAATACTTGACTGATACACAAGCCTTAATAACACGACTAAGTACAATTGAATCGAAACAATGAAATCTCATATATCCTACTCCAACTAACTTACTTTTGGGGTTGAATATTTGAATAATCACTCAATGCCTAGTCGTGATGCATACTCTTTTACCATAGGCTTGTACTAAAAATGAAGCTTTTGTTGGTGTTATAGATGAACCAACTAATAAAAATGATTTGACAAAAGGTGAGAAATACCAACTGACAGCCCAAGCTCTTTTTTCATTTTTTCTATATTTTTTTCTTTTTTTCTGTTTTTCAATTCTTTTATTCTTTTTTTTTGTGAGCTACTTTTACTCTGACTAATTGGTATTCTCTTAATAATGTTGAAACAGTGACAAATCATATACTCATATGCTCAAATGAACGATCCAGACTTTATCCAAACAAACATGACGAAATCAATCTATTCCCAGAAACCGAGAATATCCCAACCCGACATAAAGGACAACCCCAAACCATCCACTAGCATAGGCAACCAATGACCCACCAGGACTTCTACTATCGGTATGGCTAGGAAAAGGTGTATATTAAGGGTGGATTTAATAACAAAGAACAGGCTAGTGACAACATGTTTTCTATTGTTTCTTGCACTAAAAGCGAGTGCAACATAAGGGTTTTAACAGGTGGTTCACTAACCAGTGTAGTTAGCTACTAAGCACATTAACAAAACATGCACATAACAATTATTTTATGAAACAAGGGGTGAACATACAAAGAACAAAGGTTTTATCCTAAATTTGCCTCTTTTTCATCTAGAAAACCACGGAACGATCAACTAGGACAAGTTCTAGAATCAACGCAATCACCGGCACACTCATAGCAAATGAAATAATTCGGAAATGGAAAACCAACCTCAAACTTGCACATCATAGTACAGAGCTCAAAATAGAACCCTTACTCTTGGATAAATCCAAAAGCCTACGAGAGGGACAAATTTACAAGGCTAATAATTCCAAAACCGTAACACCTAGCATAACTAGCAACGAATCAATAATCTCACAAATTTGGGTGTTTTGGTGCTATAAGCGTGCTAGTCATATTATTAATCCAGAAGGGATTGCCACATTAATCAGTCAAAACACATTCCACATATTAAACTTTGTACCAAAGGTGTAGTCAAATTGCTTATTAATATCTATAATTAAGTGACAAAAGCAATTAACTACAAGGACAAGCATGCAAAAGTTTTAAAATCCTCTAAAAAATACCCGACTTTTTCCTATTTACCACCCCCCCCCACACACACACACACACACTTGAGTTGGACAATGCCCTCAATGTCCAATGAACTAAGGCAAACTATGGGAAATAGGGGAAAGTAAACAAAAAGCAAAATCAAGAACAAGAAAAACTTGCCGGGTGTGTTCCATGCTTGAATGCTGCCAATAAAATATGTCGCTGCACCTACTGTCAGCATATGCATATGACAACCAACTTGCTATCAACATGAACACACAAATCAACGCAAAACAGGAATACCAAACAAATAGCATAACCATAACCATCATCAAAGAGTTTATTCAAAAACACAAACAAAAACAAAATGCAAAATTTAAATTTAAATAACAAAATAAAAGACACGGGTTGCCTCCCGAGAAGCGCTTAATTTATTTACGAGTCGTTAGCTAGACTCCTACCCCAAAGAATTACCATGGTGGGGACTCCGACGCCCCCACACTTAAAGTGTTGGGCGGTCTACCCTTAAACGGTGAAAAACAGTTAACTTCCACCTTTGTCAGAACCCACTTGTTTACATCATCAACACATAAAAAGTCCGGTGGCCTACACGAGTAAGGTGAAAAATTTGTGAACTTAACTTTCATCATTACCCAATCTTTAAAATCCACCTTTTTAAAATCTCTCCTCACATGATTTATCATGTCTATTTTTAAAACCGAGTTTTCTACCCATCGCCGTTTATTATACTCAAACAATATTGGATTACCTGAAGTATAAAAACAACTCTCTTGAGAGATAATTAAGTACTTATCAATGAGGAAAGTAGCCGATGCTCCCTCTAGCTTCCTCCTTTTGCTCACCAGTTGAAAACATGCTTGAACTGTCGGTAATTCATCCATTTTGGTGTGTTCATGCTCATTCCTCTTCGTTGGACCAGTTACCAAATCCTTATCCAAGTCGATAATGACTTCATCCTCAAAATCCTGCAAGATATATTTAGCAACACTTGTATCATCATAAAAAACATCACATACCTTACCAAGGAAAGAGGAACATATCTTCAAATCAACATCTTCGGGCTCTCTGCTAATGAGTAATAGTTTGTTTTGTTCGGAATGAGTCAATTGATACTCATCTTCTCTCGAGTCGACTCCAATCATAGGTTGTGGAAATGACACTTGTTCTTGTGATACTATCTTACTCATAACATCGCCGGGTTCCATAAATTCTTATTTAAATTCTCCCATTATCACTTCACCAAGGTCAGATAGTGGAAGAGACACATGTGGTTCCTCCATTGCATCAGTGTTCAGGATTCGAATGGAATCCTGTATCTCTGGATATTTTCGGCTTTCAGGAGGTTGAGTATGAGATTCATTTTCCTAGAGATCATAAGCTTCCGTTGTTTCGTTCTCTTCTGAAGTCTCATACACTTCTTGCCACATTGTTTCATTTTTGGGCACATACACAAATT
>CM067170.1:144743472-144805972 GCA_034093135.1 Erigeron breviscapus | reverse complement strand
TGATTTTCGAAGTGGATTTGTGTTAGAATTGGTTAATTCGTGTTCAGATTTCAATTTTCTGTTCAATAATCCATGGATATCGTGAGTTTAATATCACAGTTCTGCAAATACAACATTTGAATGAAGAAAAGTCAAACATAGCCTACTGAAAAGTGTACTTTGCTGCTGCAAGAATTACATTGTTTTCATTGATACATCACATTTTCATTTAATTTTAAAAAAAAAGAAAAAAAATAAAAAGGCAGAAAAGAAGAAATACAACAAAATTACTCTTGAACTTCTCTCTTCGATTTCTTCATCATTTTTCATTGAATCGAGCTGAAAATCACGAGGTTTTTCTCGCGATCAAATTCTGAACATTTTCACCTTTTCAATTTTTCGATTCGTCAAGGTTGAATTTTCCGGCGAGTCGAGATCGTGAAATCTTTTAGTCAGGGTTTGTTTGGAATCTGCTGGTGAGTGTTTTGGTGGTGGTTTTGAGGCTTAATTCGAAGAATTGAAGTTGTAATCGAGATTTTAAGGATTCCGGCGTGGTGGTTACAATTTCCGGCCACCGTGTTCTTCATAGTTTCTGCAGAAATTATCATTTTACCTTATTTGCAGAAGTCGAGCTGAAACAACCATTTGCCGAGTTGGTTGTGCACCATTTGCAGAAGTCAAGTTGATTATCCGTGTTTGCCGACCTCATACTCGGCCAAATCCACCAACTCTTCCAAAACCCGCATTTGCCGAGTTGATCTTCCCATTACTCGTAATTGCCGAGCTCAATAAACACCACATAACCGTGTTCTTGACTGCAAACCATACATCTCGACCAAATAACCATTTCAACACACTGCCGAGCTCATTGCTCGGCACCCAATACAACTCATTCCATACTTAGCTAAATTTTCCCAAAATACCCATTTTCAACTATCCGCCGAGCTCACTGCTCGGCAATCAATACAAATAGCAAAATTTTTCCCATTTCAACTATCCGCCGAGCTCCGAGCTCGGCATTCAATACAATTCAACACTTAGAAAAAAAAATTTCTTTCAACCTACCATTTGCAGAGCTACATCTCGGCATCCAATACATTTCATACTTAACCAAATTTCCCAAACCACCATTTGCAGAGCTCATACCTCTGCAAATCACTATTTCGATTTCCAACTTCTCCAAATCGACCTATCACTCATCCGAATCAACCACTCATCAAAGAAAGACTTAGAAAGTTTTCGACCAAAACTTTTTCTAATTTCAACTATTTGCAGAACTCTGAGCTCGGCAAATAGTACAATTAGCCAATTTTTCTCATTTCAACCATTTGCAGAGCAATAAGCTCGGCAAACAGTTCAAATAGACCAAAATTTCAAGAATTTTTTTTAAGTCTTTTCCAAATCAATTTTATCACTTACCTTTGGTTGGTGTGAAATTTGTGAAAAACTTTGTTTTGAACACCCCATTTGTCGAGCACTGAGCTCGGCATCCAAGGCAAATAGCACTTTCATTCTTCTAGTCTTGTATCTTGATCATTTGTTGTCCTTGCTTGAGTCCTTATCGTGTAAAGGAATAATTCAACTCGAACTACTGAGAGTTGTGTTGGATCACGGTTTGGGGCTGCTCAACCACCCAGTACTCTCAATCTACCACCCAACCTTTGTGGTTGATTTGCTTGTGGTTGTGTTGTTGTCAAGTAAAACAAATCGTGTGTTGTGTGAGTTTTTGAGAATAAGAATTCGATCAGAGAAGTGTAATAATTTTTTTTCTTTCAAGAAGAAAGTTTTATTTTTGGGGGTTGTTGTTGTTGAGAAAACTTGTGAGAAAGAGAGATTCATAATATTTTTCAAGTGTGAAGATAATAGTGTGTGTGTATGATTTTATTTTGTCAACATATTATTTTTTTTTTAAAATAAAAAGTGTAAGAGTAAATGGACATCACGCGTGATCTGTGAGCTGTCTAATTAGAAATTGTGTTGGGAAAAGCGTGTAAATGTATCTAGACAAAGGCATGTCCACATTCAGAAGTTCAACTTTCATTTGAATTCATATTTGTACGTTGGAATTGTCATACGCGTGTAAAGCAAAAAGTAAAGTGAAACCGAGTTGTGTGTCTCAAAACGTGTGCTGACAATTCTTGAGTGTTGAGTTGTCCTTATTCACGTGAAGTTGCAGTGTCCTTTATCTTGTTTAAATTGTAATTTTGATTGGTTTCATTTTATTTTAATATTTTTTAATTGACTGACAAAAGAATGTCATGAGCATTAAACGTTGAATCAAAGAAAAATAATAATACGGCCTTTAGTTTGTGATTATTTTTGGGCTAAATTGTTTTTGGTACTTGTCTTGAGTTGTTTTGTCATCAAGTTTTGATTCAAAATGTCAACCAAAGAGATCAAATTTGTACCAAGCATGGAACTTCTTCAACAAGAAAATGATCTTTTAAAGTCAAAAATTAGTAAGTTGTGTGCTCAATTGAGAAAAGCTTACACACAATTTACTGATGCATACTCATCTAATCAGTCAAAAGAACTTGTTTTGCAACAACAGATTTCTAAGCTTAACCATGAGTTGCAAAATAAGTCCACCATTTTTGAGAGCAAAGTTGAAGAAGAAAGAACAAAGTTTTGTGCTCAAATCAAGTGTCTTGAAGACAAGTGTTTGCAACTTCAGTCAAACGAAACATTTTTGACAAAAAGAATCTTCGACCTTGAGACTGAATTGTCAACACGTCCTATGACTGTGAATTCTTCTGTACAAACTGGCTGTGATGATGAATTTCATGAATGTGTTGAGACTACCGAGTCCTCAACTCAGCGAGTGTTGTGGGACTGTCAGACGACCGGAGTGCCAGGGTGTGAGGTTGGGGGGGTGTGCACGGAAATACCGTAAAGGCTTTTTTGAATGGAAAGCTTGAAGAAGAAGTTTACGTCAGACAACCTCCAGGTTTCGTTGATGAAAAGCATCCACATTGGGTATATCGTCTGGACAAAGCGCTTTATGGTCTCAGACAAGCCCCACGTGCCTGGTATGACTCTGACTAAACATTTATTGAAAAATGGTTTCAAAAGAGGTGCAATTGACAATACCTTATTTATTCTTTGTGAAAAAGGTAATCTGTTAATGGTACAAATTTATGTTGATGATATTATTTTTGGGTCTACTGATGAAAACATGTGCAAGAAATTTTCGAAAATAATGTCAACTGAATATGAAATGAGTTTGATAGGTGAATTAACTTATTTTCTTGGACTCCAGATTAAACAAAACAAAGATGGCATTTTTATTAATCAGGAAAAATATGTTAGAGATCTTTTAAAGAAATTTGATATGAACTCTTCACCATCTAAACCAACTCCAATTTCTGCACCACTGACACTGGACTCCGATCCAGATGGTAAACCAGTGAACACCACTGTCTACAGAGGCATGGTTGGTTCACTGATGTATTTAACTGCCAGTAGACCAGATATTATGTTTTTAACATGTTTATGTGCCAGATATCAGTCTAATCCAAAGGAATCTCATATGCTTGCTGTAAAGCGCATACTGAAGTACCTTAAGGGTGTCCCCAGTTTGGGTCTTTGGTATCCCAAGGCTCAGGCATGGATCTAATGGGTTATTCAGATTCAGATCATGCAGGTTGTAAGATAGACAGGAAATCCACTACTGGTGGATGTCATTTCCTTGGTGGCAACTGGTCAGCTGGACCAGTAAGAAGCAAACTTCAGTTTCATTGTCCACTGCTGAAGCTGAATACGTGTCTGCAGCCAGTTGTTGTGCTCAGATACCCTGGATGAAGAACCAGTTGCTTGATTATGGTATTAAGTACTCAAAGACCCCAATCTTTTGTGATAATACCAGTGCCATTGCTATCTCGAATAATCCAGTCATGCACTCCAAAACGAAGCACATTGATCTCAGGTATCATTTTATCCGTGATCATATTATGAAAAACAACATTGAACTCCATTTTATTCCCACTGAAAAACAACTCGCTGACATTTTTACTAAACCTCTGGATGTCAAAACTTTTGAATATCTTGTTGGTGAGTTGGGAATGTTAAACCCTTAAATCTGGAACCTTGGTATTGAACGCCATTGTGTACTACTGAGGATCTTTGATTTAAAGATTTATAAATTTATGACTGCTCAGATATTGAACGTCGTTGTGTACTATCTTTGCATTAATAGATTTCTGGATCAACATTCCAGGGGGAAAGACTTGAAAGATATTTTTACTCTTAAAAATGTTTTAAGTTCAGGGGGAATTTATTAATTTATTTCTCACTGGACAAATTCTTCAGAAAATATTACTGGTACTTTGTAAATGTGTCCCTCTCACTGGTAATTGGACAGGTTGAAGTGCGTGTTTGAGGTGACTTTGTCTCCTTGTAAATGTGTCCCTCTCATTTGTCTGTATTAGTTGACGTGCATGTTTGAGGTTACCAGTCTCTTTCAAAATGGTTTTCACTGGTGCTTTACTGGAGTGTCCCTCCAGTGTACCATCAGTACATGCTTCACTGGACTAATCCACCAGTGATACTGGAGTGTCCAGTCAACCTCCAGATGCACTGAAATGAGTCATAATATTTTTTAAATACTTGGTCATTGTGCGTGCCACGTAAGCAAACTTTTTAAAGATATTTATCTTATAATCCTACGTGGCATGTAAATTTTTCAAAGAAATGATGGTATTTTTACCTTGGGAAGACAAAAAGTGCAACTTGATACTGTTTGTGGGCTGTAAACTGTTAGGTCCAGATTTACTGGACTCGCTCCAGACTCGACTACTGGAGCCTTACTGAAGATCTGTCCAGAAACGTGTTCTACTGGACCTACTCCAGACTTGGAATCTGGAGTCCCTCTGAAGATTTATCCAGAAATAATGGAAGACCAGTGAGCAAATACTTGTATAGGAAATCTGGAGTATTCTCCAGATTAGCTCACTGGACTTCAACCCCAGTCCAGATCAACTCTACTGAAGACATTCTGACTGAAGTCAAAGACTGAAGTCTGAAGAAAGAAGACTGACAAATGGCGGAGTCCACTGGAAAGTCTTACCAGATCTGTACACTGGAGGATTGTTAGTGTTCTAGACCTACAAGTCTGAACACTGATATCGAGGATTGACTTTTCCCTTTACACACTTTCCTAAGAACAATCCACTTGTTCTTTACCAAAGTATACGTGTGTAAAGGTGGTTGGATAAAAGGATACAAAGTCATTTGATGTGACTTTATCCTTATTCCTTATCCAATACATTTAATGTTCTTGTCGGATCATTAAATGTATGCAACCATATTTGTACGGCACAAAATTCACTGGTGAATTTTGTTGCCTATAAATACAAAGTCATTTCCTTGAGAAAAATACTTTTAAGCATACACTTTGCATGAAAGTGAATTTGTCCAAATACTCTCGATCATAAACAGGGATACTTCACAACTTTAAGTATCTCGATCCAAAAGAGTTATTTGACAAATATAGATCATTTGTAACTCATAGGTTGTTAGGATACATACTTATTTGTATTATCTTGATTCCGCACAACCTTGTGTTTTATTTAACATCATAAATAAAATACACAATTGAAAATACATAATGTTCCACTTTACTTGTTTATTGCTTTAAGTCTTGTATTACTTTGTTTATATACTCTTGCATTTATTTACAAGTAATACTAGTCCAATCTAGTGCTTATTAGACTTGTTGTATTTTACACTTTCCTGGTTAACCATCGAACTTAAGGGACTCACATAAACCGTCACACATTTATGTGTGATGTGATGTAATTAATGCGGATCTCAGAACCCCGATCAAAATTATATTTGATAATTTCAAATAAATCGTTTGAGTTCCACATTCTCTCTCCTATATATACCCACTTTCACTTTCAATTGCATTTACTTCGAACATATTTACTCCCAAATCTTTCAAATTCCTTCATTTATTTCTTCATTCAATTCCAATCATAATCATCTCTCATATTTACTCCATTTCCATTCAATTCTTCATCAAATCTTCATCAAAACCCTAAATATTCAATTTCATCTTCATCTATTAATATTCAAATGGCACCAAGACAATCCAAATCGCCTAAAAATCTGCTCGCCGCTGAATATGCTCCGACTGAAAATGTTGATAAGGCACCCCATATTACTCTTGAGGCTAAAGCCATAAGGATAAACATGAATAACTGGATGGCCAGACTTTCACTTTCCAGTGTTCATAATGCCCAATCCGTTATTGGGAGATTAAATACATTTTTTCTCTCATGTCCATTATATGGTGCTTTGACCTTAAATCCAGGAAGGATGTACCATGACTATCTTTGTGAATTCTGGTACACTGCACAATATGATGATGCAACTTCATCAATTATTTATTCTCTGAAGCAAGGTACCAGATCCTTGGGTTTCACTGTTAGTTTACTCAGGTCTGTTCTACAGTTGAATTATTTTGAACAGAATGAGTTGCCCATCGAACTTCCCTCTGGTATCAATACAAGGGAAGTGTGCAGACTGATGGGGCACACAGATATTGTGGATGAGCATGGACAGCTATCCAGGAAGGGAACAGTCTACATGAGCAAACTGACAGACTCATGGAGATTCTTCTTCACACATATCGTTGAATGTTTGGGAGGCAATTCTGGAGGGTTGGACCAGATAAATCAAACTCATCTCCAGATTGCCTACTGCCTCTGGTTTGGACTCAGAGTGGATTTCGCTCAGATCCTATTTGATGATCTGGTAGAGCGTCTTAAGGTGAAAGGTAGAAAAGCTTTTGTTCCATATATACGCTTTCTTTCACTGATGTTTAAAAGAGCTCTTGGAGACCAGTACAATTTTGAAACTACTCACTTTTCTGTGAGTGAGTATATGAGGGATCTGACCAACCTAAGATCTCCACTGAATGAGGTAGATATTCCTCAGTCCATGCTCTTTTTTCAAAGGGAAGAAGTAGAAGTGGCTCCAGGTAGAGGTCAAGTTGGTGAAGAACCCTCTGGTGACCAAGATGTTCAGATTATAGAAGCTGTACAACCCATCAGACAAGTGGCTCCTGAAGGTCAACAACCAAATGTTGTGCCTTCCAGACGACCTAGATCAAACAAGCGTCTGATGAGAGCTGGAGTTCAGGTGAATCCAGAAAGACATCCTGGTGATGTAATGAACATTGATGGGTCTCCTATTTTTGAAGAGGAGAATGTTGAAACTGAACAAAATGTACAAGTTGTTGAGCAGACAGAGGATATTGTACAGGCTGTTGTACAAGAAGAAAATGTGGCTCAGATTATTGAGCAGGTTGTTGAGCAGGTAGAACAAATTGTTCAGGCTGATGAACAAGTATCTGGTGAGCAAGAGGCTCAAATCGATTTGAATGTTGAAGCAAGTGAACAGGCTGGTGAACTGGTTGGTGCTCAGGATGGTGATACAAATGT
Organism: Erigeron breviscapus; assembly: GCA_034093135.1. Lineage (NCBI taxonomy): Eukaryota > Viridiplantae > Streptophyta > Magnoliopsida > Asterales > Asteraceae > Erigeron > Erigeron breviscapus. The sequence continues at coordinate 144,798,548 of CM067170.1, read as the reverse complement.
TGGTGAAATGTTTTGGGATGAGGCTGATTCTCCCATGTCAGAAGATCAGAATTTTGATGTCAATAAGAACTTTCTGGGTGAGGATGTTGTACAAGTTGAAAGTCTACCAGAAATGCCACCACCTCCACCAGAAACAAATATGCCGCCACCAGAATCAGAAATGCCACCACCCCCACCAGAATCAAACATGCCACCACCACCACCACCTTCAATTCCAGAAAATACTCAATACTTCACTCCTGCAACCATTCAAACTTCACAATCTCAACCTCCTCCACTTGAAACTCCAGTTAACTTATCTGAACCTCGTGCGCTGGACTCAACAGTTGTAACATCTGAAGCTGCAACTGAAGAGGTCTGTGCACAAGTACCATTAATGACCAGATTGACTTCTCATCTTGAACCTCCCAGTGGTCTCTCCACTTCGTCTTCAGCCGAGGTCCAAGGCCTTCTAAGTAAGGTGGCGGACCTGGAGAGATCACTTCAGAGTTCTTCACAGGTTATTTCTGACTTCAAATCTTTATTAACAAATAACCTTGCATCTGAGATGAATATATTTGCTGGAAGTGAGAAGCTTGTTTTTGAGAAGCTTGATGAACTGGTACTGGTCACTAATAACAACACTGAAAACATCAAAGTGGCAGTCCAGGGATTGGAGACAAGGCTGGTGAACTCTGTTCAGACTACAGTGAAAGGTGAACTTGTTCAACCACTGGCAGGTCTGAAGGATGAGGTTCAGAAGTTGGTTACTAGGGTTAGTTCATTGGAAAGCAGGCCCACACTTGATCAGGCTGCTGTTGTTAGCACGATTAGTGATGAATGTACAAAGAAGTTCAGAATTAGTATGTTGAAAGAAATATCTGAAGAAATTTCTGAGTCTGTTCTTCGAACTATTCAAGATGGGCTGTTACCCTAAGTGGAGAAGTTGATAGAAAATGAATTGCCAAAGCACTTGCCTCAAGAAGTTGAAAATGTTAAAAAGGAAGTGCAGGCACTCAGAAAGAATGTGAATGATACAACTCCAGTGACTGAAGAACTTTTGGTGCACTGGACAGACACATGCTAGAACAATTATGGAATGATCTCAAGTCCAGAACTGGTGATCATTCCAAGGGGGAAAAGTCGTCTGGTGTCCAAGATTGTCAGTGTTCTAGACCTTACAAGTCTGAACACTGATATCGAGGAATTGACTTTTGCCTTTACACACTTTCCAAAGAACACTCCACTTGTTCTTTACAAAAGTTTATACGTGTGTAAAGGTGGTTGGTTAAAAGAATAAAGTCATATTGATGTGACTTTATCCTTGTACCATAACCAATGCATTTAATGTTCTTGTCGGTTCATTAAATGCATGCAACCATATTTGTACGGCACAAAATTCACTGGTGAGTTTTGTTGCCTATAAATACAAAGTCATTTTTTTGAGAAAATTACTTTAAAGCATACATTTAGCATTAGAGTGAATTTGTCTAAATACTCTTGATCTTAAACAGGGATACTTCACAACTTTAAGTATCTCGATCCAAAAGAGTTATTTGACAAATATAGATCATTTGTAATTCATAGGTTGTTAGGATACATACTTATTTGTATTATCTTGATTCCGCACAACCTTGTATTTTATTTAACATCATAAATAAAATACACCTTGAAAAATACATTATGTTCCACTTTACTTGTTTATTGCTTTAAGTCTTGTATTACTTTGTTTATATATTCTTGCATTTATTTACAAGTAATACTAGTCCATTCTAGTGATTATTAGACTTGTTGTATTATACACTTTCGGGGTTAACCATCTTATTTGGGAACTCATAGCGTTCGATCGTCACGCGCCCACAACCTATCAATGTACATAACATGTTTACAAATCAAGACTTTACATATGGTTTTTAAATAGTTCATATGGGTTATGAATAGTTCATCTGGGTTATCAAAAATAGTCCTTAGAACTAACGGGCGTTAAAAACTAACAGATATGGGTTATGAATAGTTCATCTGGGTTATGAATAGTTCATCTGGGTTGTCAAGAACAGTCCTTAGAACTAACAGGCGTTAAAAACTAACAGATCTGGGTTATGAATAGTTCATCTGGGTTATGAATAGTTCATCTGGGTTGTCAAGAACAGTCCTTAGAACTAACGGGCATTAAAAACCTGCACAAATTCGACCCAAAATACACCCAAGCTTCATTTTGACCTCAAAATCAATTAGGAGACACTTCCAAACTCAATTCCAAGCATAAATGAACATAACCCACAACACATACTCGATCTATAACATCAAATCTTGTCCAAATCCGTTCTTGACCCGAATCAAAACCCTAGGGAACCCTAATTCGACCCAAAAATCATTTTGACCATTTTGGAAGCTACTAAACACATTACTAACATATTTTGGACAAAACCCATCATCAAAAACTCTTTGATTTCACAATCCAACACTAATTGGTACTCAATTTCATCTCAAACCCTAATTTAGCTCTAAGAACCCATTTTTGACTCAAGATGACTTAGGATTGACCAAGAACAAGATTAATAACATTAAATGATGATTTTGAGTTAGAATTTACTTACCAAAACTCCCACCAAAGTGCCAAATCCGAATTTGAAGCTTAAAGGAAGTTTTTGCACTTGAAAATGCCCAAGTTTTTGATATGTTATGAAGATGATGATAATGATGATAAATCTCACACTAATCTTGCTTGAACAACAATAAATGATGCTAGAATTTAGAGAGAGAGTGAGAGTGTGTGTTTTTTTTTGCATTTAGTGAGATAGAGAGAGAGAGTGTAAGAGTATTGAGTGAATGGATGAGAGGATAGGGGAAATGGGATAGGGTTGGGTAATCTTGATGGGTCATGGATCATGGGTATAACCCATGGATAGGATTCGTTTTCATTTTTATTTAATTTAAATGTCATCTCATATTGTATAACCGAATAACACGATCATATGGCCTCGACTAGCATACAAGAGTCAAATTAAATGGTCAATCGACCTATATGAACACATTGCACATAATTGAACTCCAAATTGTTCTCGAAGTATATTCATTAACTAAATAATTAGTCAAATTGCACACGCGGTCAAAGAGTCTAAATCACAAATGTTACATCATTCCCCCGTTAAAGGAATTTCGTCCCGAAATTCGATAGAACCCTAATCACTAAACAAATGCGGGTATTTAGACCTCATATGGTCTTCCCGCTCCCAAGTGAATTCGGCTCCACGCCTAGCATGCCATCGGACTTTGACTATCGTATAATGTTTGTTCTTCAATTTCTTGACCTCACGATCCAAAATCTCTACCGGCTCTTCAATAAAATTGAGCTTCTTGTCTACTTGAATCTCATTCATAGGCACATGTAGTGTAGGATCCGCCAAACACTTTCTTAAGTTACAAATATGGAACACGTCATGCACACCACTAAGTTCTTGAGGTAGCTTCAATCGGTATGCCACTTTGCCCACTCGTTCAATGATCTCAAAAGGCCCAATGTATCTCGGCCCAAGCTTGCCTCTTGATGATATACCGTATACGGAGCTCTACCTCCGGATAAAACAACTGGATACGAGGTCCCTTCGTAAGTAGCGAAGGTACTAACATATTGTACCAAGCAAACATATCCGTAGCCAAAACTACGATGAATACCTCCGTAACTCTGGAGCTCTTAAGATTATGAGGAACGGATAACACATGAACTCCTTCCATGCTTATCCGACCTCCTAAAAAGGAATGAAATCAAACACTCCTAAAAACTAGGACACGGTTTAAGAGTCCTAAATATATCTCTTCTATACTTAGAAGATATCACGAAAAGAGGAAGCGATTTACCCTAAATCCTTATCTTCCTCTCCAAGACTTTACTCTCTATATAAAGAGAGGAGGTGCCATACGGCACAGGATCATAACCAACACATTCCTTCGAATCCCTAACTATCACCAACCAACCCTAAGCTTCATAACCGGCTAAGGGATAAACAACTAAAGGCGTAAAGCGGCTTACTGCCCTCTGACCGGAAGGGAATCACCAACAAAACACCCTAAACCAACCTCACACCTTCGGTTGAGTTATAGAGCGATTATTTGATCAAACAAATTGGTGCCATCCGTGGGACCTTTGCTCCCAAGTTCGAATCCAGCCACGATAAAAAAAAGCATTATGTCAAACCCTAATACCTTTCCGGAACAACACATGTCAGACATTGCCCACAATCATGAGGTATGTAACGACAAGACTCTCCCGGTCGAAGGACGCGGATCCCTCGAAGAACAAAAAACCAGAGCGGGCCGACAGCCGTCAGCCGGCCAGATAGCGGGTCAAGAGACCTGCCAGATAATGGCCCTAGGCGAGGTAATAGGTGACGATCTCGACATAAGGGAGAGTAGCATCGAAGAAGATACAGTTCGGGCTCCAGAGGTAGATACCGCGTCGCACCCTGAGCGCACGGCACAAGTTAATCCGTCACCAATGGTGCAGGAAAGCGGGAAAGAAAATAGAGATCAGATCCAAGATGTAGAAGGCAATTCAACAGTAACATGAAGGACCCGTCAGCAGCCAACCAAAGGAGATCTGAACAAGACGAAATAAACAGGAAGCAAAAATAGAGGTGACTCCAAAACGATAAAAAGCCCGATGCCGGTATACCCACCATACCCGATTTATCAGGGAACCCCAGCTGGAATACCTGCAGCAGACGTTGTGCAAACAACACCCAGGCTAGGAACATACCAAACATCGAGTGCATGTCCACCGTACTACTCCGAGGGATATTTTTATCCCTACGGAGGACCATTTATTCAGTACATGGGGACACCACACTTCGGCGGAAGCTATCCGGGACACATGCAGGCATCATGGTATTACCCGTACAATATTGCGACCCCGCGGTATCAAGAATGCACGCTTAAGGCGAGTCCAAACACCAGAGTCAAAAAAAACAAGGTGGAGCAAAAGGAACTAGAGCCTAAATACAAGGGGTCATGTGCGTAATTTACCAAGGATCTACGCCAACATGTATCTCCGGTAAAGATACTGGAAATCCAAGAGTTACCTTGGTACGATGGTACCTCCGATGTCGATGAATTCCTGAGGAGTATTGACGACGCAAGCAAGGTGGAAGGATGGAGCGATCCGGCAACTTGCCACGTCATCCTCTACCTCTTACATGGAAAGACAAGGGAGTGACTTGAAAGCTTACATGAAGAAAGTATCCATGATGTCAAAGGCTTTAAGTCAAAGTTAAAGAAGGAGTTTGGCTCTCACTTACGGGCACATACTATCAAGCAGGAAGGGGACGAAGAGGCGGAAGATTTTCTGAAGCGGTATGGAGACAGCACTCGAAATTTAGTAAATATATTAGAAGAAGAGAGAATATCCAGAGCCATACATGGCCTCCGATTGAGAGACCTGATACGGCACCTGTGCCTGAGCAAACCAAGGCACTATACAGAGCTAATGGAGAAATTTCGAATGGAGGAACACAGAAGAGATAGCGAAAAAAGCCATGGCCAAATGGAAATCCATGATAAAACAGAATGAGAAGCAAACTGAGACGACAGAGAATATGGCAGCTGGTGAGTTCTCCCTCACGGGTAGCAGGACAAGCAGCTACAAAAGAACGATTGGCACCTCCGGAAAACCCCATTAGAAATTCTGTCATCTGAAGAGGTAGCAAAGACATTCGTCAGGCCACTGCCACATCCGGAAGAGGAACCAGAAACCTAGATAAATTTTGTTGCTTCCACAACGGATATGGGCATGGCACCGATTACTACAGAGAGCTACTAAGGCAGATAGATAACGCAGCCCGAGAAAACAAGCTAGCACATCTGGTAAAAAGGAGAAGGCCTACCACCGACGAAGCAAAGCCAGAGGAGCACCGGAGCAGGATATTGTCAAACACCATGATCCCAGAAAAGGGACCACAACATTATCGCTTTGAAGAACTGGACGAGAAGGTGTCATCAGACCCGGTGCTAATAAATGTGAACATAGGTAGCGTGTGTCTGAGGAACACACAAGTAGACACGGGAAGTGGCAGAGATATTATCTACGAAAATAGCTTCCTTAGACTACCGAAGAAGCTCCAAGAGACAATCACACCACTGGACACGGAGGTGGTAGGATTTGCCAGTGAAAGCATCCGCCCATTGGGAGAGATATGGCTAGACGCCACTATCGGAAGATATCCCTGGCGAAGAACGGCAAGGATCCTGGCAATTGTAATAAAGACAAACTCACCCTACGATATGCTCTTGGGTAGAGAAGGAATGAAGAAGTTCCATATGATACCGTCAACAATACACGGTTGCGTACAGTACAAATCTCGCGGGGGGATGCAAACAATACCCTCTTCATTTAATGAAGAAGAAAAGGGATAGAGCTCCGTACCGCGGTACAAACGCAATAGAAGGATAATTCAGAAAGGGCCTAGAGGACAACTGGAAATCGCAGAAAGAAGACCAGATGCATCCGGACCAGCAAGGGAAAAAGAAACCCACATACCAAAGACTCCGATAGGCATTAAGACCGGTTGGAGCATAATTTGCCCCCGGGATAAGCCAAATTAACAGAGCAAATAGGGCAGCATAAAAGTAGCAGCTAGGAACAATACAAAGAAATTGTAACTTCCTTCTGCCATGTTCTTACAAGCTCCCAAAACTTATATAAAACGATCGTAATATTTTTCTAAAAGCGCATAAAAAACATTAATTTGAATAGTCAAGGGGACGCCCATAAGACTTTCAAACATAAACATGAGGTGAAAACCCATGATTAAAATGCATAAGACACTCCTTCCTTATGATGGAAGTGTATAAGCATAAATGCATAAGACACTCTTTTAAGAGTGTATAAGCATAACAAAAGTACAATATTACTTCTTTATGAAAGTATGCAGAATAAAAGCCATAAAATGTGGCGAAACAACCATGACGGAAAAGAAGACGAAGGAAAATCCACAAAGCACATACGAAAGCAAGTCATTTAGAATTTACAACTACATGTCTAAGCCATCAAAAACCATATGAACAGAGTGTAGAAGATCAACAGTTTACATACCTTGAGGCCTAATATTATAAAGATCAGCTACCGAAGCATCAGGATTTGAAGAAACCTGCTGAATATAAGGCAAAGAAATATTCCTTAGGGCCTCTTCAGCAGCAACGATCCTCTCCTCAGTATCAAGAAGTCTTTCCCTCCCCCTCAAGATAACCTGCCCACAACCCTCCATGCGCAAAAGTAACAAGGCCCTTGCATCAGCCCAATTAGCCTCGATAAGGTCATCAAGGCTCTGGTCAAACTCAGGGCTCGCCATCAACATACGAAAAACATGAGGAATAACACCAGAGATAACCTGGCGCATGGAATTTGTGCTGTTCTCCAACTCCAATTCCCTCGAAGCAATCCTCTCTTCCAGGTTGTTAATCACCACAGACGGTCCAGCAGCAGTAAGAGTGGCAATCCGCTCATTGGTAGCATCCAAACTTTGCGTAGCCAAGGATAGAGCTTCCTGTGTATCAGCAAGCTCCCTCCGCAAGGTACTCACAAGATGAGCGTCACCCCCACCAGATTGAGCAGCTCTTAGAGAAGCCACCTCTGCTTTGTACCTCCGGAGATCTTCCTCCAGAAAGTGCACCTTAGCACTGCTAGCCGAACCAATCATACCAGCAGCAAAAAGGGCCTGGTTGGTAATCTCAGCAAGCCTTTGAGTGGGCATGGTATCAAGCATAGTCCTCAAGTGATCAGGAACTAGCATATCCAAACTCATCCGGCAAAGCTGAGGATTAGGCAGCTCATTATGCAGCGGAATCCCTAAATAAAAAGTCCAGTTATACATATAAAAGGGAAACAACAATTGAAGGAAAGCATAAAACATAAAAAGTCACTTACCAGCAGTAGCCTCGGCTTCTTCAACAGGCTCTTTCCCAGGCCTACGCCCAGGATCAGAAGTACCAGCTAAAAGAAAGAAGGGCACACACACATCAGATTTATGAAGGCATAAGCAACAGAATCAAGAGAAAACACACATACCCTGATCAACATTAGGAACCGGTGCAGCAGCAGCAATTTCATCCCTCACCGGGGAAGGATTAAGGACAATAACAGAAGGGCCTGCATCCATAGAGTCTACTGCACCAGATGACCCACCACTCACCCTCTGCCTCTTCGGAGGAGGTCCAGAACCAACAACACCGGCAGTATTGAGACCCTCCCCATCATCATCAGAATGAGGCAGAGGCCTTCTACCAACAACCATGCCTCGAGGATTCATAGTCACAGCTTCCCTAAGGGATAACTCTAGGCATACAACGTAAAATAATAACAAGAGGGGAAAATAGGGAAATTGGCATAACAGGTAGTAAGAAGAATGGTACCTTCACAGCACCATATCAAGATCGGCTCGTCAGGAGAACCCTCCCATGGCAGCAGAATGCCACTATGATACAGAATTACAGAAGGATAGGTAACCAACTCAAATGGAGACCTACGCAACCTGATGGACTAATGGATTATCAATGGTAATCCAGTCATGCACATTATCCTGAAAAGACATACCCAATACCAACCTATCCGTATTCAACAACCCCCTGAACATCGGATGGATATACTCCTCGCTGAAAAACAAAAACCTCGGCTTCCAGTTCAACATATCCGAATCACCTATATCAAAAAACAACCTACCCGACATTTCCTCAACTATAACCCAACCCTCACGAATGCCAAGCTTGAAGAAATATCGAAATAACCTCATCGATGGCTCTATCTCATAGGCATGGCAAATAATGATAAACGACATTATCATGGTAATCGCTAAGGGGTGCACCACAGATAAATAAATATCAAAATAATCAAGTATTCTTAATAACCACGGGGACAAAGGGAATCTAAGGTTGCCACCGGAAAAAGGAGCGGTATACATACCTATGAATCCAGTCAACGCATCCAAAACCGATTCCGACCGGCCCGAAACCCTAATTTCAGGATCGTTGGGGTGGCAGAAGCACCGGCGAAACCATGCGATGTCCTCGTCGGTCATCTCTGAATATGTAGTGTTAATAATCTGAAAATGATTCCTCATTATCAAGTATGGAGAAGATAAAAATGGGGGAGCGGATATTTTTGAAGATGATGAAAAAAAAGAGGGAGTAAGAAGTGTGAAAAAAGTAAAAACTCTTCGAAGCCGTCAAGAATAAATAGAAGACAAAAAGGATGGTTTGAAAAACCGACGCAGAAACTACCCAACCGTCGATTAGTTTTCTTCTCGGGATAGGCGCGCCCGAATTAACTCTTGATGGAATACATACTCGGCAGAGTAAAATTACAATATTTACCCTTAAAGAGTTCCGGAGAAACAACGAAGCAACCAAAAACCAAAGCCCTTAGAGCTCCGGTTAAAAAGGTACGCCATTATTTTTATTTATTTTGTATTATTAATGAAATCTAATGCGATACTCTACAGATAGACTCTCCCATCAGACTGGGGGCTTGATGATATACCGTATACGGAGCTCTACCTCCTGATAAAACAACTGGATACGAAGAACCCTTCGTAAGTAGCGAAGGTACTAACATATTGTACCAAGTTAACATATCCGTAGCCAAAACTACGATGAATACCTCCGTAACTCTGGAGCTCTTAAGATTATGAGGAACGGATAACACATGAACTCCTTCCATGCTTATTCGACCTCCTAAAAAGGAGACTTTCAAAAGCATGTGATCACCAACATTGAACTCCAATGGTCTACGCCTCACATCGGCTTATTTCTTTGCCTCATATTCAACTCACTTTGATTAAAAATGTGTTGAAGACTTTTATGATCGGTGTAGATCACACATTTGGTGCCATAAAGGTAATGTCTCCAACACTTCAAAGCGAAAACAACCGCTCCCAATTCCAAATCATGAGTGGGGTAGTTTTTCTCATGCACTTTAAGTTGACGGGAGGTATAAGCAATGACCTTGCCCCGTTTCATGAGTACACACCCCAATTCTTGGCCCAAAGCATCACAATATACCACAAAATCCTCGACTCCCTCCGGAAGACTCAAGATAGGTGCATCACACAACATGTCTTTGAGAGTTTGAAAGGCAAGTTCTTGCTTCTCGCCCAAATCAAACTTCCTCTCCTTTTGAGTTAAAAGAGTAAGTGGTTGTGCAATCTTGGAGAAATTTTCAATGAACCTTCGATAATGGCCCGCTAATCCAAGAAATTGACGAATCTCGGATGGCATCTCGGGTCGCCTCCAATTCTTGACCGCTTCAATCTTGCTAGGATCTACATAAATCCCATCTTTGCTCCCCACATGACCAAGAAAATGAACTTCTTCCAACCAAAACTCGCATTTAGTGAATTTCGCATACAACTTCTCTTTCCTAAGCAGTTCTAGAACTTTGCGCAAATGCTCGGCATGATCTTCCTTTGTTTTTGAATAAACAAGTATGTCATCAATAAAGACAATGACAAACTTGTCCAAGTATGGTCGACACACCCGGTTCATCAAATCCATGAACACCGCCGGTGCATTGGTCAAACCAAACGGCATAACGGTAAATTCAAAATGACCATACCTTGTACGGAACGCCATCTTTGGTATGTCATCTTCATGTACTCTAAGTTGATGATAGCCCGAACGGAGATCGATTTTTGAGAAATGTTTGGCACCTTGCAATTGATCAGATAGGTCATCGATTCTAGGAAGTGGATACCGGTTCTTCACCGTGAGCTTGTTCAATTCCCGGTAGTCGATACACATCCTAAAAGACCCATCCTTCTTCTTCACAAACAAAATAGGAGCTCCCCAAGGCGATTGACTAGGACGAATGAACCCCTTTCTCTTGAAGTTCTTTGAGTTGAGATTCTAATTCTTGCATTTCCATCAAGGCAAATCTATATGGAGCTTTAGCCACGGGCGCGGCTTCAAGAATTAAATTGATACGAAAGTCAAGTTGACGAGACGGGGGTAGACCCGGTAAATCATCCGGAAAGACATCGGGATAGTCACGGACGATAGGAACGGTTTTCAATTCTACCTTTGTAACGGTAGCACTAAAAACCTTGGAACTAGAAGAATCGGATGTCTCACCTTGAACTCTGTGGACCTTACTATTAGACAACGGAATTTTGACTACCCTGTCACCTTAATCAGTGACCGCATTCACCGCCGTCATCCAATCCATACCCACAATGATGTCAAAGCTTCCAATATCGAAAGGCATAAGATCTATGAAAATTTTGACGTCGTTTAAAGTCAAGATACAATCACGAAGTACTTGACTAAGCCTAGTTAGAGCACCATTGACCATTTCAATATCAAGCACATAGTTTAGGGCACAAGGATGAACATCTATCAAAGGAACGAAGCTATGAGATACGAAGCTATAATCGGCACCGGAATCAAATAACACCGTTGCATAATGACCGTTAAGAAGAAATATACCTGCCACCACATTAGGATCGTTGCGGGCTTCATTAGCATTCACTGCAAAAGCTCTTCCCCGGGGTTGCACTTGATGGCCTTGTTGGCCACGGTTTTGGTTAGGACCGGCGATTTGGAGTTGGTTGGGATGAACCGCCACTTGCACATGTTGTCCCACCCATTGAGGACAAGTATTTCGGTAATGATCAGGGCTTCCACATTCATAACAAGTACCCCGTTGACCCCTTTGATAGTTAGCTTGAGGAGGAAGGGCTTGGAGAGGAACCGCATGTGTAGGAGCTGCCCTCGGGGCCCTACAATCTCTAGCAAGATGAACAGTTTGATTATAATTATAACATGTCCCACAAGGAGGTGGGAGCATGGTGTCGGGAGCATCTCCCACAAAGTGGATGAGGACCCACATAAACCTTCTTTGCCGGTTCAACCACCGCAAACACCTTTCCTTTATTAGGGCGTTTAGGGTCAAACCTACCCGCTTTCTTCACCCCACTAGACTCCGGTACATCCTTTCTTTTTGATGACGTTTTGCTCAACTCACCGCTTCTTAGTAAATCCTCGGTAACACTACCGGCACGATTAATGGCTTCCGACAAAGTGGTAGGCATGATATTATTCACCAAGTGTCGGACTTGTGGAGTCAAGCCCATAACAAACTTTTCAATAGCACGAGGCTCGGGAGACAGCAAGTGTGGAACAAGAGTGGACAAATCTTGAAATCGCCGAATGTACCCCTTATAATCCGCCCCATTCATTTGGAGTTGAATGAACTCCAATGTTAGAGTTTGGAGCTCATAGGGAGGACAAAATCTCTCTTTCACCAAAACTTTGAATTGGCCCCAAGACATAGCATTGCCCGCACCCGCTTCTTTGTTCCACCAACTCAAGGCATCACCCTTAAACATGTCGGTTGCATAAGTAATTTGGTCATCATAAGTACAATGTCTCCTAGCAATTACCGCCTCAATCTCTACAAACCACCTTATACAAGCCGTGGGACCCCTATTCCCATCAAACTCCGGGGCTCCACAACTCTTGAAATCTTTGAAAGTGCACCCTTGATGATACACTCCGTGTTGATTAAACATTGGGACATAGTTGTCTTGCACCACCGGTGCCTCTTCTTCTTCCACCACCACTGGTTGAACACCTTCATTGTCCACATTAACTTGAGCTTTTGCATTTGGCATCGGGTTGTTGGGTGCTTGAAGAGATGTCGTGACTTGGGCAACTATAGTAGGCATGATGTTTGTGACCGCTTGAGCGATCGCGGTTTCCAAGTCGGGTGTTGGTGCTTCACCACCACCTTGAACCCTCTCTTGACCTCTTCCTCGGCCCCTACCTCGGCCCCTACTACCACCTCTACCTCTACCACCACCACGACCTCTTCCTTGAACTTTCAGCTCCGGTCTTTCTTGAGAATTTTCCCTATAAGTGGTCCCGGCTCTTCTTGGTCTTACCATTACTATAAAACAAGGAACATGTCGACTCGAAAAGTTAGCCTCAAAATGCTCACATGTTAGTCACACAAGTAGTTAATGCTCTCATACCGACATATCAGACATAATTCATATCTTTACACTAAGGCAAAGTAGTACTAATGTTCTAGGGGAATCGTTATCTATCATGTCATCATGCTAAGTTCACAATAATTGCTCATCATCAAAATCAAATACTCATGCTCAATACATCACACAAACAAGCAACTAAAACAAGCGGTTTAAAGTATAATCCAAATCCGATATGCTCTCTAGTTATTGATCGGGTTTGTATACAGGTGATACCATCGACTTTCCCTCCACCCGGTCAACTCACATTAAACATATCGGTTTTCTATTATACCCTAAGCCAAGCCTGTGCAATCCATGATGCCATTAACTTGCATATAACACGGGTGACCATAAAACAGTTGATCAAGCTGTTTTAGGGTTGCCACAATGTTATACTAAGTTAATGTCATAACTTCATTTTGCCCTAATTCATCAAACAACATCAATTCAAATCATCTCAATCCAACAATATACACATAACCTCATTGACTTCAAATAATCACATTGACCTCATGCACTTGACCATCACACAACAACACATTACCCACATCAAGCCAATTGTACTCATGTTATCACATGTGATGAACCTTCCTACGAACTCCAAGCGTACACTTATAATGTTCATATAATTCACGTTGCATACAAGATTCCTAATCATGCATGCTATATGAAGAGTTTTACTTAAGTCGTAGTCTAGGTCAATCCACCTAATTCTCTACGACCATGCAATGGGCCACCATTCTGTAACACCCCGAGCTAGGCTCGAAATGCACCGAAAAGCATGACACAAGATGGAATTATCGTAGAACGAAACTATATGAAATTAAAAGGATTTCGTGAACCCAACATTTAATACACCAAGTCACAAAAGCATAAGGAGCATACAACCATCAAAAGTTTACAAAATAACATCAAAAGATGGCTAATGATCCTAAGCAAGTCCCATCATCGGGTAATGAATCACGGATCCATAGTCCAAGTCCAACTTCTAGCAAATGCACATCAAGCTCTTGGGTTCTCCTGGTTACCTGAAAAGTGTACTAAACAAGGTCAACACTAGGTTGGTGAGTTCGTAGGAAAGAATGACAAGGATCTAGTGCCAAGCCATTCACAACATAACCAAGCATAATGAACGAGTATTATCGATAACATAAAGTATCTAACAAGTTCTATAGCATCATACATGTCAATCAATGTCCCTCAATTGTTCTCATGTCTTCCATAATGTCATCAAGTACATGAATGTACCCGTATAATGTACTCAAGTACTTAAAGTACCCGTTTATATGTTATCATGTCCGACTTCTCCCTCATTGTTCTCAACATATCACAATTTGTCCATCAATGGCCATCACATCAACCATTCACCATGCACATACACTTCATACGATACTACTTTTGAGAAATCATAGATGCTTATATATAGGGTCACCCACAGCCTTCCCACCACATCTATAACTTTTCAAAGGCATTACCGTCTTCCATATATGTACAACTATCCTAATTTAGACATAAACCATCACATTCAATAACCATATCAAAATCAAACAATCATACGACCAAGTCAATCAATCAATCAATCATTCAATCAAACAATGAATTCAAACAATCAATCAATCAATCAATCAATCAATCAATCAATCAATCAATCAATCAATCAATCAATCAATCAATCAATCAATCAATCAATCAATCAATCAATCAATCAATCAATCAATCAATCAATCAATCAATCAATCAATCAATCAATCAATCAATCAATCAATCAATCAATCAATCAATCAATCAATCAATCAATCAATCAATCAATCAATCAATCAATCAATCAATCAATCAATCAATCAATCAATCAATCAATCAATCAATCAATCAATCAATCAATCAATCAATCAATCAATCAATCAATCAATCAATCAATCAATCAATCAATCAATCAATCAATCAATCAATCAATCAATCAATCAATCAATCAATCAATCAATCAATCAATCAATCAATCAATCAATCAATCAATCAATCAATCAATCAATCAATCAATCAATCAATCAATCAATCAATCAATCAATCAATCAATCAATCAATCAATCATAATCGATCAAACAATAAGTTAAACCGTCAATCAATCGATAAGTTAAGCCGTCAATCAATAACAATCATCAATCAATCAATCAATCAATTCAATCAATCAATTACATCAATTCAATAAGTCCATCAAAATAACAATCATACGACCAAGTCAATCAATCAATCAATCATTCAATCAAACAATGAATTCAAACACGATTGTACACTTTTCAGCCCGACTCTCAAACGAGTAAAGGAACTACGAAAGCTCACCTTGCCAAGCAATAACAAGTTAAGATTGAGTTATAAGCGTTCGATCGTCACGCGCCCACAACCTATCAATGTACATAACATGTTTACAAATCAAGACTTTACATATGGTTTTTAAATAGTTCATATGGGTTATGAATAGTTCATCTGGGTTATCAAAAATAGTCCTTAGAACTAACGGGCGTTAAAAACTAACAGATATGGGTTATGAATAGTTCATCTGGGTTATGAATAGTTCATCTGGTTGTCAAGAACAGTCCTTAGAACTAACGCGTTAAAAACTAACAGATCTGGGTTATGAATAGTTCATCTGGGTTATGAATAGTTCATCTGGGTTGTCAACAACAGTCCTTAGAACTAACGGGCATTAAAAACCTGCACAAATTCGACCCAAAATACACTCAAGCTTCATTTTGACCTCAAAATCAATTAGGAGACACTTCCAAACTCAATTCCAAGCATAAATGAACATAACCCACTACACATACTCGATCTATGACATCAAATCTTGTCCAAATCCGTTCTTGACCTGAATCAAAACCCTAGGAAACCCTAATTCGACCCAAAAATCGTTTTGACCATTTTGGAAGCTACTAAACACATTACTAACATATTTTGGACAAAACCCATCATCAAAAACTCTTTCATTTCACAATCCAAGACTAATTTGTACTCAATTTCATCCCAAACCCCCTAATTTGGCTCTAAGAACCCATTTTTGACTCAAGATGACTTAGGATTGACCAAGAACAACATTAATAACATTAAATGATGATTTTGAGTTAGAATTTACTTACCAAAACTCCCACCAAAGTGCCAAATCCGAATTTGAAGCTTAAAGGAAGTTTTTGCACTTGAAAATGCCCAAGTTTTTGATATGTTATGAAGATGATGATAATGATGATAAATCTCACACTAATCTTGCTTGAACAACAATAAATGATGCTAGAATTTAGAGAGAGAGTGAGAGTGTGTGTTTTTTTTTTTTGCATTTAGTGAGATAGAGAGAGAGAGAGTGTAAGAGTATTGAATGAATGGATGGGAGGATGGGGGAAATGGGATAGGGTTGGGTAATCTTGATGGGTCATGGATCATGGGTATAACCCATGGATAGGATTCGTTTTCATTTTTATTTAATTTAAATGTCATCTCAAATCGTATACCCGAATAACTTGATCATATGACCTCGACTAGCATACAAGAGTCAAATTAAATGGTCAATCGACCTATATGAACACATTGCACATAATTGAACTCCAAATTGTTCTCGAAGTATATTCATTAACTAAATAATTAGTCAAATTGTAAACGCGGTCAAAGAGTCAAAATCACAAATGTTACATCAAAGGAATAAGCACATCGCTTAGTGAATATATAGAAAGTAAACATATTAATCTTCTGCATTACATAAACTGCGTGTATATCATAATGCGTGAGATAAACTGCATGATAGTCTGCACTGCCAATTGTTCAGTTATATGGACCAGACTACACGTATATAGCCAACCTCCATATAATCAACTCTGCCTCTGCCTGCTAAAATAGTGTCATTGTATCAAACTATAAGAAAGTAAATAATACAGCTATTTGCATAGAAGGATTAACTGCTTCTACATCGTCAATCCGCATACATCCACAAAATCTGCACATTAGCCTTATGTATCCGAATTTACATCACACAATCACATGATGATCATCTAACAATTAAAGCATGTGGGATTACATAACATACACACTTACACAACAAAACATCTAGGTAACACATAACAACATGACTAACACATTTCTGCGATCACATAACAATTAAAGCACGTGTGGTTGCATAACATACACACTTGCACAGCAAAACATCTAGGTAACACATAACAACATGACTAACACATTTGTAGCCTACTTAGCGTTCTAACTCACAAATAAGTTAATCCAGCGGTATAATCATGCCTCATTATACAACATCAACGACTTAGATTCGGTCTTTGGCATTGTCATTATCTAAGGCCAATAACAACGGTTAACTGTAAATACTGGTTATTAATCTTCTAGCTGCGTAATTATTACCTAAAACTTACAACTACAATAAGGATTCTACTCATTACATTATCAGCTTAATACCATCAATAACAACAAATTTTACCACTAACTGCTCTATTACCATGCTACTTCCACAATTATCAAAACAACAATCTCTTTGCTACGACTTACTGTCTTCATAAGTTTAACACAAACCATATCACATAACTAAACAAGACTGCATATCAGCTACTACTATATATTAATACCAACTGCACCATTACATGAAATCGATCACACGTATATAATCGAGTTCCATATAATTTCACTGTTACGGCTCAATCATTCATAATTTAATTAATAACAATAATTTCATCACATATTCTCAACAATTAGAACAACCAAACAAATACGGCATTATATAACTATATGATCATATGAGATCTGTTACGCACATGTAATCTGACTTCATATGATCAGCTTGCGAGTTTAAATCTTATATACTCACCTGTGGTCCTGCTACAGCATACACTTGTATTCCTCAAAATCCTTGGTTACCTATTAACCAAATTTATATAATCCATCAACATCTATACATATTGTCTTTTCTAACTTTTTCTTACCCAATACTTCCCAGGTCAATTATTTTCATTTCCTTATTATTATTTCATCATTATCTTACAAAATCAAAGTTTTTCTTAACCTTTTTATGTCTCGTAACACGACATAAAAACTATCTCAGAATCTTGCCAAATTTTAATATATGCTTCTCAGCTGAGCCTAGATACTAAGAAATTAATATGGACCTAAACAACATCTTTTCTTGACCTAATATATTTTTATACAACTATTAATTAGACTAGGAAACTAAAAATATTACCTTAAAAAGATGATAATCAAAACCTATAATCGGTTAGGAATGATTTAGCATATTTAGTTTGATCTGAAACCCGCTATTCCTTCTCCTCTTTTTCTCTTTTCTTTTCTTCCGGTCGACTTCCCTTCGCGTTCATCTTTCTGTCGACTTTCTTTTCTTTTTTGTTAAATCATCATATAGATCATCATATCTATATATGTATTATTTTATAAGATGAATTAATTTCAATTTTACATATTAAGTCCCTCACTTATTTAGTCATTACATTTTAGTCCTAAGTTTTCATAATTGCGATTTTACTTTTCGCGTCTCGGGAAACATACTTCTCTAAAAATACTAGGCTCGACATTTGATTTATACAACAATATTTTATATGCTTATATGACGCATAGTGCTTTTATAATAATACTGTGAAATTTGAAGTGTTACACGTATGGACTTGTGAATGAATCGATACATGGACATCCAAGTATATAGATGTATATACTTGATGATTTTGAGATGCCATGATGGTCGGGTCGCCGACATCATGAATATCGTGGCATAGACGAAACGTACATGGACATCCGAGTATATAGACATATATATCTTGATGATTTTGAGATGCCATGATGGTCGGGTCGCCGACATCATGAATATCGTGGCATAGACGAAACGTACATGGACATCCGAGTATATAGACATATATATCTCGATGATTTTGAGATGCCATGATGGTCGGGTCGCCGACATCATGAATATCGTGGCATAGACGAAACGTACATGGACATCCGAGTATATAGACATATATATCTTGATGATTTTGAGATGCCATGATGGTCGGGTCGCCGACATCATGAATATCGTGGCATAGACGAAACGTACATGGACATCCGAGTATATAGACATATATATCTCGATTATTTTGAGATGCCATATGGTCGGGTCGCGACATCATGATATCGTGGCATAGACGAAACGTACATGGACATCCGAGTATATAGACATATATATCTCGATTATTTTGAGATGCCACATGGTCGGGTCGCGACATCATGATATCGTGGCATAGACGAAACGTACATGGACATCCGAGTATATAGATGTATATACTTGATGATTTTGAGATGCCATGATGGTCGGGTCGCCGACATCATGAATATCGTGGCATAGACGAAACGTACATGGACATCCGAGTATATAGACATATATATCTCGATGATTTTGAGATGCCATGATGGTCGGGTCGCCGACATCATGAATATCGTGGCATAGACGAAACGTACATGGACATCCGAGTATATAGACATATATATCTCGATTATTTTGAGATGCCATAATGGTCGGGTCGACGACATCATGAGTATCCTTGCATAGACGAAACGTACATGGACATCCGAGTATATAGACATATATATCTCGATGATTTTGAGATGCCATGATGGTCGGGTCGCGACATCATGAGTATCGTTGCATAGACGAAACGTACATGGACATCCGAGTATATAGACATATATATCTCGATGATTTTGAGATGCCATGATGGTCGGGTCGCCGACATCATGAATATCGTGGCATAGACGAAACGTACATGGACATCCGAGTATATAGACATATATACTTGATGATTTTGAGATGCCATGATGGTCGGGTCGCCGACATCATGAATATCGTGGCATAGACGAAACGTACATGGACATCCGAGTATATAGACATATATATCTTGATGATTTTGAGATGCCATGATGGTCGGGTCGCCGACATCATGAATATCGTGGCATAGACGAAACGTACATGGACATCCGAGTATATAGACATATATATCTCGATGATTTTGAGATGCCACATTGGTCATGGTGATGACATGTGAGTATCGTTGCATTGATGACATGATTGTCACACATATGATATGCATTATGACTTTGGCATGCATACGACACATATTTTGATATTGACATCTCTTGTGCTCATTTATTACACGCATTTACTTTTCGTCGTGTAACCTTGTTGTGATTGATATTGTGACGCATAAAGACCACTTGTAAGTTGTGACTTGCCTTTAACTTATACATATTGTGATTATTGACGATGGTTCCTTGTGAAACATTACTACGAACTCACCAACCTCGTGTTGACTTGTTTAGTACACTTTTCAGATAATCAGGTGAACCAAGGACGTGATGTTTGATTGATGATTGCTTTTGAACCCGGGCTTGGACTTACATGGATCAAGGATTCATTTGCCCCAGTTTGCATTATGCTTAGGATCGTTTGCCATCTTTTGAATTTGTTTTGTAAACGCTTGATGGCTACTTGCTCCTTATGCATTTTGTATTGATATTTGACTTAACTTGTTGGATTCACCGAATTCATTTATATTCATCTAGTTTATGCCTACGATAATTCCACTATGTGCTATATAATTTCCGTGATATTCCGAGCTCTAGTTCGGGGTGTTACACCCATATATATATAGCTACTGTACATCGTACGGGTATTAAAACTAGTAATATATACATCTATATAAGGATGAAAAACCAAAAATAGAAAAAACAAAACAAAAAAACCAATTATACACTCCAATTATACACCGTGTCGGGGGCACTCTGAAACGAACAAAATGCCAGCCATGCCAAAATCCATAATGGTGGCACCCTGAGGTTCGGAGTGATCGAGCACGCCGGAGAGAAATCATTCATTGGAGATTGTCAAACTGTAAACTTTACAGTAGGGGTGAGCACAGTCGGTTTGGGTCGGTTTTTGGCTAAAACCGAACCAAACCATTCGGTTTTTGAAAACCAGCAACCGTTGGGTTCGGTTTTGGCGTGGTTCAGTTTTCCGTTTTTGCGGTTCGGGTTCGGTTTTGTTTTGTTTTTTGTTTTTTTTTTAATACACTCTTTTTATGATAGACGAATTTAATTACGTACAAATGATTGTCTAGGAGAATGACTTCTTTAATCCACATCCCAAGTCAAGCTGGTTTCAGCCGTTCCAAAAAAAAATGTAAAAAAAAAAAAAAAAAAAAAGGAAAAAATGTAAATAAAGATACAATGTCGGATTACAATTTGAAAGATACTGAAACATAGCTTTAACTTAACGTCAACTATTTCCAACATATAATTAAAGTTGTAAACTTAAGAAGATACTAAAAAATGTATTAGCTGAGATTGAAAATAGTTGACTATTTTATCATAAATAAAAGTTGAGATTGAAAATAGTTGAGCAGTAAACTAAATTGTTGAAAAGATAATCGAATTTGTATAAATACTAAAATTATGTAGCAAGATTGAGTTTTTAGTTGGTTTGAATAAGAAAAGATAAGAATAATAACTTTAAAATATAGGAAAGAGTAAATTACACTTTTCGTCCCTAAAGTTGGCACGTTTTTCACTTTTGATCCCTAAACTTTAAAAATTACAATTTTGACCTTAAAGTTGGCCAATTTTTTCAATAATCGTCCTTTGGCCATACGGCGTTAAAAAATGGCCGTTAACGTGCGCACGTGCGAGACACGTGAGGGCACTAATGTAATTTCACCTTACACCGATGGACGAAAAGTGAAAAAATAGCTACTTGAGGGACAAAAAATGAAAATCATGCAAAAAATATATCAACGTGTTTCTGTCTTTGTTCCTTCCTCCCTTCCTTCCTGTTTCTTCTTCTTCAAACATACTATCCCAAAATCAAACAACCTAAAATCACAACAACATCAATCACCTTATGATAATAATCCAATTAACATATTAACGTTTTTCAATCATGTCTCCACACTTCCCTGTTTTCAACTATCATTTCCCCACACACATGCTCATGCTCCATAACATTAGCTTTTAGTACAAATAAATAATTTCAACAAAATCACCAAACGAGGTATCATTCATCTTATAGTACAAATGGGCACAACAACCTGCACTTCTTAAACTAATGAATCCTAATCAAAGAATAATTTTGCTATATCACTGCCTTCTTCTAAAATAAAATAAAAAAAAATAAGAGTTGTTGATCGGTTACTTCGGCAATGGCAAGATTGGTCAAGTCGGCAAATGGCTTATTTTTGCAGAAAAAGCGATGAACAGTTATGGTGTCTGGAAAATGATGAATTTCAGAAGAACAGCCCGTCGGAAACTGCAAAACCACGTCGGAAAAGAATAGAATGTCACCGGAAAACTTTAAATCACGATTATTCTCTCGATCCTCCGAATTACGACTCGAAACCGGTTGCAACCAACTCTACATTCAATCGCGAACAATTCCTGACCAAAAAACTTCAGATTCAAAGCTCGCCGGAAAACATGTCAGGTCGCTTGAAAAATTAAATCTCCAATAACTTTGTTGTTTCTTCGAATTACCACTTGAAATCACCACCAATCTTCTCAAAACTTGATCCCGCACAAACCCTGGGCAACAATTGATTCGATCTATACTCTCCGGAAAATTCAATTTCTCACCAGAAAATTCAACCGCCGTCCAAACTCACCCAATCCGAAATATGAAACTATCAAAATGATCAGAATAAAGATCGGTGGCTGCTTTTGTTGTTGACTTTTTTGATTTCCATGATCTTCGCGTTTCACTAACAAATATATATATATATACACACACACACACACACACAGAGATATAGATATAAATTTATTTTTCGTTTTTCGCATGATTTTCATTTTTCGTCCCTCAAGTAGCTATTTTTTCACTTTTCGTCCCTCAAGTAGCTATTTTTTCACTTTTCGTCCCTCGGTGTAAGGTGAAATTACATTAGTGCCCTCACGTGTCTCGCACGTGCGCACGTTAACGGCCATTTTTTAACGCCGTATGGCCAAAGGACGATTATTGAAAAAATTGGCCAACTTTAAGGTCAAAATTGTAATTTTTAAAGTTTAGGGATCAAAAGTGAAAAACGTGTCAACTTTAGGGACGAAAAGTGTAATTTACTCTATAGAAAATGCTAAACGAAGCTTTTAGCTTCACTTAACGTGCTAAAATATAATATAACATTATAACATATATATAAAGTATAATGGTTTCGGTTTGGTTCGGTTTTTCGCTCGTTTTTGCATGAAACCGAAACCGAACCAATCCGTTTGTTTCGGTTTTCGGTTTTTTCGGGTTTTTCGGTTTTTTCGGTTTTTGGTTTTTCGGTTCGGTTTTTCTCACCCCTACTTTACAGTGTAAAAAGAAAAAACAATTTCCCACGTAATGCTCTAAGTTTGGGCTTTTAATCATGCCTATCGTCTCGTGGCCTTGTGGGGATTTAGATAGGGTTATTAGCATAACCCAGTCCACAGGCCTGGCCTGTTGGGTCAATTATAGTTTTTCATGTATCAGGAAATGGGCCAAATAACAAAGATGTATCCATTTTGTGATGTGGATTAGGGGATATGGATACTTAGCTTTATATTATCATGTATTTTGAGTTTTGATGAAATTGTATGCATAAAATATATATTTTATACGTAGTTAATCCATTGGATTTTATTTTTTTTTAACGGCAAAAATATATTATATTAATAAAGAGGCAGCCTAGCAAGACACTAGTTGCCGGGATACAATTACAATTACAATCTAGAAGGAATTCAATAAATTCAACACCTATCTAGACTCATCCCGAATCATTAACTGTGAAGACTTCAAAAGGAGTGAAAAAACTCATGTCAATTACCATAAGAAGACACGAGAAAAACTCCCAACCAACGAGGGCCGAGCCACCGGTTTTCACCACGTGGTGTTTTTGATGAAGTCCCAACCATGACTCGGGGGACATATCTTCCACTAATGTTACCAAAAGAATAGAAAATCCCCATATATTCATCCATTGGATATTTTAGAAAATAAAATATTACATTCTATTCATTTAATAAAATACTAGGCTCAGTTTACATTTTGTTTAATAAACTTATTAAGTATATAATACGTTAATTGAACTTTCATTTTTTTTTAATTAATAAACAAAAATAACCGTCAACTATCTATTTATTATTCACTTAATACATACATATATTATCTAATTATCAAATCATTATGTCATTTAATATCAACATTTAATGACCCAAAAAATATATTTACTATTAAAATCCTATTTTACATCATCACATAAACATCTTTTTCTTTTGAAAGGTGTGGATTAGGTTTCACTATGAATATAAGCTTTTCCTAAATTTTTAACGACCCGTATCAATTTAAGATATTTAAGTTTGTGAATTACTTTCTTAAACGTCTCTAACTTAATATAGTTTGGAAACACTAAAGTAATTATACACGTCTTTAAGGTGTTGTGTGGTATAAAATTGTAAAACATGTTTAATGGTGTATACATTATAATAGGTAATGTATATCAGTATAGATCACCTCCTTGTGCATATAACATTGTTTTGGTTTTGAGGATTTTTAGCTACAGATTTAGTTAATTGTGAAAAGTCTGTACAAATTATTGTATTAATATATATATATATAGGGAAAAGTTATTTTAGGAACCCCTAAAAGGTCAGAACTTTTAAGAACCTTTTTATTTAATTAAAACCGTCCGATGATTTAAATCTATGGCTATTAATTTAAATGGCAATTTTGTAAATAACTGAGAATCAAAAACGGTGTTTTATATGTATAAGGGTAGAAATGGGAAATTAATTTTGATAAAATCGCTTTCTCTGACTTATTTCTCACCTAAAAAAGCTAGATTATAGCACCATTATTCTCGATCAAATACCCTTAAAAATAAAAATAAAAATGATAAATACGATAAATCAGGTTGTTGATAACCATATGCAACTCAAAATCAGGTGCATAATGATATACGAAATTCATTATAAATAGGTTTTCAATATCGCGGTTGGTATTTCATTTTTGTGCAATCTACATCAGAGGAGATTGGTGACAACAAGATATCAGCAAGATGAAAACAGGTAAATGTTGTATTATAATGTTTGAAATAGTAAAAAAAAAATTATTCAGATTAAAAAATATTTATAACTAGGGTTTAAAATTATTATTTTGAATGTAGAATCATCTGGAAGAAGAAGAAGTAACAGGAGCAGGAATAAACCAGGCGGCAACAATGTCAATAACACGTATGAAACATCTATCGATTTGAGTTTGGATTTTGAAGATGATGTGAAGATTAGGGACAGGAGCAGGAGTGCACCACGTCACAGTCAAGGTAAAAAAATACATACTTGTTAATTCCGACTATTGAAGTTGCACATATGTTCACGCGTATATATTGTAAGTAGTATACCATTTGTTGGGGGAAGTATATACTTTTTTAGCCAATTTGCCATCTGAAGACGATTGTGAGTCGTGAATTATATATATTACATGTATCTTATGATTTTAGTATGAACACAATCATTAGTAAATCCTTTTAATGTAAATATGTTGATGAAAGTTAATTGTTAAATATGTATCAATTATATGAGGGAAAATGTATTCAGTTAGCATTTATAAAGTGGGTAGTCTATGTATGTATTCAGCTAAAAGGTAATAGCTTTTAAAACTATACGACTTAATTAATTGTTTTTTGTTGTCAAATTTAAAGTGTGAGTCAAAGTTAAAGTGAGATTTCTATGTAGTTAATTAATAGTTAATTAACAAGGGGTTGCATATATGTGCATTATGTATGCATATGCAACAGGTGAGCATATGCGTGTAATTAAAATTTTGAGATGAGATATGTTGTGCAACAATTAATTTGTCAATGCAGGTAAGAAATCTGTTGGTAAGGAACAGGTCACGAGCATTAACGGTCCAAGAAAAAGGAAAGCCGAAGACAGTGGTATGGAAAATGGGGGGCAAAAACAAAAAGAAAGGGAAAGGGCAAAGTTGACTCAGAATCAGATGAAGAACCAGTTGTGAATTCAGTTTTCCCTAGTATTAGAATAAGGACATCCCCTAAATCACTCTTTAGGTGGCATAAGGTGCATGAATGATCGGCAGAAAAAATGTTTACTGGATATGGGGTTTGGTTCCTTGCTTGGATTCCAAATAGATGAGTTGCCTGCCAAGTTAGCATGTTATGTGGTTGAGAACTTTGATGCTAAAAAAATGGCAATTAGGCTTCCAACTGGTACTATAAAAGTTTCAATGATTAGAAAATTACTATTATACCCTTATCTATATTTCTGGAAAAAGGTTCTTAAAGGTTCATAACCTTTTAGTTTTTAATTAATATTATATATATATTATTATATATATATATATATATATATATAGGAGAGAGATCCTGGAAGAAGGTGTGTTAAGGAGAGAAGGGAGAGAATTCCTATTGGACAATCAGAACGCAACATGTGTCAAAATAAAAAAAAAAACGCGGTGACAATTTTGTAAATAAATTAAACTTTTTTGAAGCTTGGTCAGCTTGGGCTCTCAGTCAGCTTGGTCAGCTTGGGTTGGGTCAGCTTGAGTTGGATCAGCTTGGGGTCTGGGTCAGGTTGGGTCAGTTGGGTCAGGTTGGGTCAGCTTGGGGTCTGGCTCAGGTTGGGTCAGCTTGGGGTCTGGTCAGGTTAGGTCAGCTTGGGTCAGCTTAGGGTTGGGTCAGTTTTGGTCTGGGTCAGCTTGGGTTCTGGGTTGGGTCAGGTTGGTCAGCTTGGGGTCTGGGTCAGGTTGGTCAGCTTGGGGTTGGGTCAGCTTGACACAATTTACACATAATCTACACAAATGTAGATTAATCTACACAAATGTAGATTATGGGTTTTGGGTCAGCTTGGGTTCTGGGTTGGGTCAGCTTGGGTCAGCTTGGGGTCTGGGTCAGCTTGGGGTCTGGGTCAGGTTGGGTCAGCTTGGGGTTGGGTTGGGTCAGGTTGGGTCAGCTTGAGGTCTGGGTCATCTTGGGTCAGCTTGGGTCAGGTTGGGTCAGCTTGGTCAGCTTGGGGTCTGGGTCAGCTTGGGGTTGGGTCAGGTTGGGTCAGCTTGGGGTCTGGTCAGGTTGGGTCAGGTTGGGTCAGGTTGGGTCAGCTTGGGGTCTGGGTCAGGTTGGTCAGCTTGGGGTCTGGTCAGGTTGGGTCAGGTTGGGTCAGGTTGGGTCAGCTTGGGTTGGGTCTGGGTCAGCTTGGGGTTGGGTCAGCTTGGCAGTCAGCTTGGGGTTGGGTCAGCTTGGGTTGGGTTGGGTCAGCTTTGGTTGGGTCAGCTTGGGGTTGGGTCAGCTTGGGGTGGGTTGGTCAGCTTGGGTTTGAAGTCAAATTATTTACAAAAATGCCACCGCGTTTTTTTTTAAAAAAAGCCACATGTCACGTTCTGATTGGTTCATAGGACCTTCTCTCCCTTTCTCTCCTTAAGACACCTTCTCATTTGATCTCTCTCCTATATATATAGGAGAGAGATCAAATGATATATATAGGAGAGAGATCAAATGAGAAGGTTGCTTAAGGAGATAAGGGAGAGAAGATTGATTTTTGATTTTTTTTCTTCTTTATTTTTCATTTTTAATTTTTTTTTTTTTTAATTTTTTTTAGTGAAAACTCATTCCAAAAAAAAAATAATAAATAATAAAAAAATAAAAATAAAAATAAATCCCTACACATGTGTAGATTTTTATACCTTACACATGTGTAGATATCTTTTTGGGTAAAGGGTTACCCCGATCCATTATTATACCAACCACAAATATAATCTTCAGTACAAGTAATGTGATAGGATTGTCACATTAGTTCATATATACGATAAGCCGCATATATGTTAATAAGCTCAAGAAGCATACTATGTAAAAACAGATTACCACTATTATAAATCAAGCAAAGCTAGCTAAAAATGAAGCACATGATTGTATATGCAGTTGTAGCCACTTGTCCAGTCATGATCATACTATCCAGCACCCGTAGTGATTAATCTCTTTGGCAGTTGCCAAGCTTCCAACAAGATCGCCCCCTTGGTAGTCACTTTGAACCTCATTGTAACCAGTTTAAGCCGAATGGTATCCACAATTGCATCTTTCACTTGAGTTGCATTCCTCCTGTTATTGCTAAACAAACGGTTGTTCCTTTCTTGCCATATGAAGTAGGCTGTAGCCGCCAGGACAAGTCTTCCAACAACACTTTTAACTGTTCGATGCTTGGAGATGGGAATTAACCACGCAAGTGCATCCTCCCACTTCGCAGCCACATTATGCATGCCCGCTAGTGGTTTAATCAGTGACCATACCTGAGACGAAAAAGGACATTCAAAAAAGAGATGTTCGTGTGAGTCTGGTCCGGTCTTGCACAATGAACAACACATAAGATTCAGATTAGTGGCTCCAGAAACGTCCCATTGTTTCAATTTATCTTGGGTCTTGAGTTTCCTATGGAAGATAAGCCATGTCAAGAAGGCATGCCTTGGAATGCAATTAGGAAACCAAACAGTATTGACCCAAGGCACTACATTCTGCCTACACCTGATCGTATCCCAAACAAGCCAGGTGGAGAAGTTCCTTTCAAAACCATTCTCATCATGCCACACTAATTTGTCCCTATGATCTAAATATAATTGGGGAACAACAACATTTATTAAGACCGGGAACAGATCAAACCACGCCGTAGGCCATTTCCAATTTCCTGCATCAACAAGATCTGATACCTTATCCTCTAAAGAGAAACCGGCTCGCATGATATCCCTAGGGGTTACAAATGATCGGATAGGACCTTGGCTGCACCATTTGTCGAACCACATAGATGTCGATAGACCATTTCCAAGCTTAGACCAAATGTGAGAACGTATACAAGGTCTAAGCTGAAGTATTTTCCTCCAACCCCAACTCATACCCGAAGTAGGCGCAATCTCCCAAAAATTCCTTCCTTTTAGCTTATACATGTGAATCCATTGCACCCATAATGACTTACGGTGGTTGAGGATACTCCAAATATGATATGACATTAAAGCTTTGTTAACATCAGAAATACGCCTTATACCTAATCCTCCTTCATATTTGGGTAGACAAACCAGTTTCCATGAAGCTTTTGCTTTTCCTTTCTTCATTTCACCTTGACACCATAGAAACCCACGCATCTTTTTCTCTAGTTCTGATATTATACCAGAAGGAATTATAAAGACCGATGCCCAGTAAGTATGTAACGAAGAAAACACTGAATTTACTAGTTGGAGTCTTCCAGCAAAAGACAGAGTTTTATTCCTCCAATCAGTGATCCTCTTTTCCATTCTTTCCACTAACATTTTACAATCTTTATAAAGCAGTCTCGTTGAAATAAGAGGGACCCCGAGATATCTTACAGGTAATTTACCTTCTTCAAATGGTAAGACATTCAGAATGGCTTGTTTGACCTGGTGAGGGACATTACAGAAAAAGATAGTACTTTTAAGTAAACTTGGGACCAAACCTGACATATCCTTGAACTGATTTAGTGCCTCAATTATCAGTTTGGCAGAGCTAACATCTCCACGGGAAAATAAGAATAGGTCGTCTGCAAAACAAAGGTTGATAAGTCGTTGTTTGTCACAACGATTATGGAACCCAAAAGATGAGTCGGCGAGCACCGATCGTTGCAATATGAGAGTTAACACTTCCATAACAAGTGTAAAAAGGTACGGAGACATAGGGTCACCCTGCCTTAGACCACGCCTCCCTTTAAAATAGCCATACAAGTTCCCGTTTATGCTTAATGAGAAAGAGGGACTCGTCACACAAGCTAATACCCATCTGATCATTTTTTCATGAAACCCAAATCCAAGCAAGACTTTACGCAAGAATTCCCAGTCGACATGTGTAGATATCTACACATGTGTAAGTTGTATTTTTTAATTTTTTTTAATTTTTAAAAAAAATTTTTTTTTTTTTTGAATGGGTTTATGTTAAATAAAAATATAAAAATTAAAAAAAAAATTAAATATTAAAAAAACAAGCTAAAAAAAATCAAAAATGAACCTTCTCTCCTTTAGCACCTTCTCATTTGATATCTCTCCTATATATATATATATAGAGAGATCAAATGAGAAGGTTGCTTAAGGAGAGAAGGGGAAGAAGGTTGATTTTAAATTTTTTTCTTCTTTATTTTTCATTTTTAATTTTTTTTAGTGAAAACCCATTCCAAAAAAAATAATTTAAAAATAAAAAAAAATAAAAAAATCCTACACATGTGAAATATCTACACATGTGTAGATTTTTATACCTTACACATGTGTAGATATCTACACATGTGTAAGTTGTATTTTTTTTATTTTTTTTAAAAAAAAATTTGATTTTTTTTTGGAATGGGTTTATGTTAAAAAAAATATAAAAATTAAAAAAAAAATATTAAAAAAACAAGCTAAAAAAAATCAAAAATGAACCTTCTCTCCCTCTCTCTTAAGCTACTTCTCTCTGGATCTCTACCCTTATATATATATATATATATATATATATATATATATATATATATATATATAGAGAGAGAGAGAGAGACTAATGTAGGCCACAAAATATAACTTTTTACATAGAACTTTGTTAGGAGTAGGATATGTTTGAGGTAAAAACGAGCATGGTACCCGTGCAATGCGGCGTCAATGATGGTGGTGTGATGGCGACGACGGATGGTGATGGTGGTGGCTGCGTCAAATGGTGTAGGTAATTGATGTAAAGGTGTTTGATTTAAAGGGGTAGTAGATATATTTTATAATGGTGTAATTTAATATTAAGGGTTTATGGTGATTTAATTCATTAAGGGTAGTTTGGTCAATTTGCATGTCCCATGTTTTTTAAACTTTCAATATAGGGGGGTTATAATTTTTATATAGTAGTATAGATGTGTAGTTCGAGTTATTTGAATTTATTTATTTTAACATGAACATTGCCATATCTCTACTACATTATAAAGCATTTGTTCCCTCCATTTTTTCAACTTTAACTAAGTGAAAACCCCAAAATACCCCTATCACTTATTCATAATACCCTTAGAAGAAATCTCAACCACTCATTTTTTTCTCTCTCCTCAAATCTCAACCACTTATTTTTCTCTCTCCTCCATAAATTATTTTATTCCTCTAATTCATTCAAAATCTTTTATCTCAAAACGTACATCGATAAATTATAAAAATTATATGAGTGTTCTTAAAATTTCATGCTCTTTCATTAAAGATGTCATTCGATATACTTTCGACGAATTTTTAAATCCGAGGGCGGAGCCCGGACGGCTAAGACATTTGGCTATCACACTCTATGACCTATCACCTCCTATGACCTATCACCTCCTATGACCTATCACACTCTATGACCTATCACCCTACCATCTCACCGCCGCAACGCGCGGGTACTTTGTCTCGTATTATATATATGGGTTTGGGTTTGAATTTGGATTTGGATATGGACAAGAAAGGAATAGGGAGTGGTTTGACTTTAGATGACTAGTGGATTGTGGAAACTCTGTCAGCGATTTTGAAACGAGGAGTGTAACACCACCAGGCAAAAAGTGTAACCCCACCAGAGGCATTATTAGCGGCGACGTCGCCGCTAATACTGCACCAGAGAGAGTATTAGCGGCGACGTCGCCGCTAATACTGCGGGCCCCCCATGTCTGTAATGGTAAATCTGGCAGAGAAATTAGCGGGCCCCCTGTCAGTGTCAGAGTATTAGCGGCGACGTCGCCGCTAATGCCTTGGTCGGGTTGACTTTTGCCTGGTGGTGTTACCCTGTGCCTTAAACTAGAATATAGAATATACCATCTCCTAAAAAATATTTACCTAACATTCTTTATAATAATTTTAGAAAATGATAATGACAGCCCTAAGGGCTGTCACTAACAACTTATTACATGCTTAAAAACTTGTACATTATATATTAAAAACCGCCCCCTGAATTTTCTAACAGCAAGGTACAAATTTTAATGCACCCAATTAGTTTTTACTGACAACCCTAAGGGCTGTCATTAACAAAACCCATAATTTTAACATTAAACATTAGTCTAATTTTTCAAAAAGCATCCAAAAGATAATTTCCAAAATACAAGCTTAAAAACTTTAATCTTGAGCCAAACATCAAACGACTACTTTTTTTTTCTTTTTTTTTTTCTGTTTTACTATTTAGTCACCTTGAAATAATTAGGAAAAATATGTATTAACTAATTAAAGAAAATCAAATAACGAAAATCTTAGGATTTATAGCTAACAGAGTTATTTATATCTTTTTATGTAATTTTTTTAATTTTATTTTTCAAAAGTATATATGAATATATTTTCTGTAAGTTAATCAATATAGCTATAACAACAAAGACGCAATCTACGTGAACTTTTTCTTTTCCTTTTTTAGTGGATAACCTACGAGTCAACTGAGAAAATATAATCCCATAATTCAGTAAGAAAGACACCAAAGTTGACTAAGATAAAACATTTCACCATACGAAAGTAAGACATACGTAATGTACTGTAAAGACAAATAGATAGATAAATGAGGATCACAATACTTGGTGGTGAAGCTTCATCTACACGATTCCTCGCCTAATAGTTAGTATATCTAACATGTTATCACATGTAACTTTTTATATATTGAGATTTTAAAGTTCAAAGTATATGTAATAACAATTTAAGTATAACTTTTGGGCTATATCTATCCTCTCAAAGTGCAATAAAATATTGACTACTTCTGTAATATTTTATAGGTTTTATAATTTCTTGCAATATAAGATTTTGTAATTTGTAAATAGAGAGTAACTAGTTACGTCACCCGGGCGTTGCCCCGAGAGACGTAACGTTTATTGTGTGCAGTACTCTGTAAAAATTATAACGTGTTATCGAACAACTCAACTATATTTTGATCTAAAAGAACTATTTTCAACCAAGAAGGCAATGAATCACTATATTTTGATCTAATGTGAAGTAACATGTAAAATTTAGTAAATGTCATACCTTAACATAAGTAACACTAACAATCTATAAATGTAATAAAAATAAAAAATGTATAAACAAGAAACAACATATAGTCATCTATTTAAATGAACAAATAAAATAGCAAATGAGAACGTGATCATATCAGACAATTATATGTAAAAAAAATGAAGACATGTAACTTTATAAAACTCATTATATCAAGTAAAATATAAAGAAAAATGCAAAGTAGAATATTAAAAAATAAAAACTACAAAAATGGACAGATGTGATTCGAACCCACGAAATTTACTTTCGAAGTTGATACATATAGTATTTTAAAGTAAGAAAAAATAAAGAGGTCACTGGGCACAAATACTCATGGTCTAGAAAAATTTTGAAAGGCCCAAGTTATAAATATCACTAAAAGTCAAAATCTTTGGACCTAGGCCCATCTTTGTAATATACTAATATCAACATAAATAAATGCTGAAGCACAAAAGATTTGAGCCCATTCCATATTTAAGATTCATCTACAAATGGTTTATAATATATCTATACTATATCTATACTATATTATAAAGCAAATCACTTTTGATTTTCAACATTTAACTTAAAATTTCAATATTGATTTTAAGTTTCAACAATGTACACATTCTATTGCATGATGTACCATACATCATAGTCACATTACATCAATAACTTCCACTACTCACCGGCGCCACCACCACCACCAATCTCCGCGCCACCACCGCCGCTCGCCGCCACCACCACCCATCACCGTCACCACCGCCGCCGCCACCTCCATCACCGTCGCAACGTGCGGGTACCATTCTCGTTTAATAATAAAGCAAATAGCCTCTGTCTAAATTTTAAGTTTTAACATTTACTTCCCTAAAATGTCCCTTATATTTATTCTATATTTACCTAAAATAACTATATTACCCTTTCTCTCTCTTCAAATCTCAACCACTCATTTTTTTTTCTCTCCTCCATAAATCATTTTATTCCTCTAATTCATTCAAAATCTTTTATCTCAAAAACCATACATCGATAAATTATAAAAATTATATGGGTGTTCTTAAAATTTCATGTTCTTTCATTAGAGAGGTCATTCGATATACTTTCGACGAATTTTTAAATCCGAGGGCGAAGCCCGTACGGCTAAGGGCGGAGCCCGTCAGGTAGATTACCCCATCACTGCCACCGCCATTACATCACCACCCCGCCATCACCTCTATCACCGCCGCAACGCGCGGGTACCTTTCTCTCGTATAGTTTTTTAACCATAAAATTGTAAGTAAGACGGAGTATTTCAGATATTTTCGAAGCATGATTATACAAGCGATGGCAAAATGTTAACTTTTCGCAAGATGAATTATGGGTGAGGGTCATTAATAACCTTTATAAATCGGTTTGTTTTTCTTTTTGGACATCGCCTGGAGCTACTAAGTAGTCAAGTATTTGGCATATTATTTCTCGTGTAGCAACTTATCTAAATAACATAGGTATTATTTTGTTGCTAATTATGTCTCGCTTGCTGATCAATGGGTTTAGTCAGAGGAAGGCATGGACGGCTTCTCGGTTATGGGAACTCGCATACTTATTGATGATAATGCTTTGCCCAGCAGCTTGGTGGTTAGTGGTTACTAGGTGGAATAGAATGTATGAAAATCAAGATGAGTGTTCGGAAGAAAAAAAATGATATACTTGTAAAACTAGGTGAAAACTCAAGATAATGAAAAGCAACCATGAATAAAAATAATAATAAATGCGATCGATCGACAAAGTGAAGGAAAAGCCCTTGACCCTTGGTAGTTCGCCGACATAAAAAATCCCGAGAGGGAACATCGTCTCTGTCTTATGAATGTTATTGTTGCAATTGTTTGGATATCTTAACATAAATATACGATAATTAATCTATGAATCTTTGAGGTCGCACACGAAGAACATCAAAAACTGGTTGCACTTGAATAAATTGAAAACCTACTAAAACTAGACTAGAAATGATGAATGGGTCAAACCGGATGGGTACCATCACACCAAGAGACAACCCGTTTGACTATGGATCAAACAATTTGGGTCCATTAGGGGGAGGGAAAAACAACAATTGTAGAAACAAGTAGATTATTTATTAATTTAAATTAATTAAATTAATTTATTTACTTGTTAAGAATGTTCATAATGTTAATTATATATACTTTCAATTCTTTTGATTCAATAAAATTGTAAGTTCCTAGCCACACGGACCTACGGGGTTGACAACTTATATGTTCAAGTGCGGAAACTCTTAAAAAGAAGTGATCAATAAGAATAACACAAAGAATATGAATAAATAGCCGAGCCCGTTTATTATTCAGTAAATTTCGAATGCAATAATATACTGTACCAGACTTGTAATCTTAAAAATAACAAAAATGAATGGTTAACCTTAAACTTAAGGGTTAGTCTTTATTTATAACTAGATTTCTAACCCGCGATTTACGCGGAGATGGTAGTATGGTACTATAAAATTTCAAAAGAATGATATGATGGGTTGAATGTTGCTCTCAAATGCAATAAGCTTGAAAACGACTATCAAATTTATTGAACAAAGCATTAAAAAGCATATAGTGTATGTAATCCAAAGTTAAGTAAAAGTGACAGTAACATGTCAAGATATTTGATAATTAAGTTTAAGTAGTCAAATTGTGAACTCAAACTACTATAAGAGTGGATTACAATAGTTAGCATAAGTAGATGCAGTTTCTGCTGCTCAATCTGGTGCAAGGTTTGAGTATTGCTTCAGATTTCGTACCTATCAATTAAAAAGAAGCATAAGCAAAAGAGCACATCAGTATTGCTTCAGATTTCGTACCTATCCAAGATCAGCACTTGAATGTACCTCTACCATCATCCATATGACATTAGATAATCAAGTTGACATTATTATATGAGCTTAAATTTGGCTACATC
This sequence comes from Erigeron breviscapus, assembly GCA_034093135.1. Lineage (NCBI taxonomy): Eukaryota > Viridiplantae > Streptophyta > Magnoliopsida > Asterales > Asteraceae > Erigeron > Erigeron breviscapus. Next base: position 144,762,647 of record CM067170.1, on the reverse strand, counting down.
TGATATTGACACAAGGAAAAGAAAGAGTTTTTTGTTGATGATGATGAGCCAAGTAGCAGATAAAGATGAAGAATAAGAGAAGAGATGCAGCAGATGAAGAAAAAGAAGAAAGAGGGGAGATTAAACAGAGAGCCGACGATAACGGTACCCAATCCGGCAACAGTCAGGTTTGATATAAACAGTCTTACCCTTACACGAAAGTAGAGAGGCTGCTTCCAAAGAAGAACCTCCGGCCTAGGACTTTACCCTTGAAACAATATTCGCGACGGCAAGACGAAACCTCAGCCGAAAGTGAAGAAATCGGGTCTCAATCTCGGACCTAGATCAGAGAAAAACTCTCTAGTCTTTATCTTAGAGAGAGACCAAGATTAAATCTCAAATAGAGGTTAGAACAAACATAGAGTAAAAAAATGGAAAATTAAATGAATGGGTACGTGTAAGCCTACATAATCTCCTCACATTTAATTTTTGTTGTTTCGTTATATATACAATGCGCTAAAATGGGCTACGAATTTATGGGTCCATGGGCCTGACCAAAACTTCAGCCCTTTATAAATTTGGCCCTATCATAGCCCACTTTAATGTTTCCATACATGAAACATGCTTAAATTAGCATACAAATAAGAGAAACTTAAGACACATATTTATTCTAGATATAGTTGTTGTCACACGGAAATGCACCAAAAAATTTAATTTTGCAAACCTTTATAAATAATGAATATTCGTTGTTGATACAAACTAGTTGTATAATTACTTCCTTTAATAAAACAAAGTGATGTGAACAGTAAGATACACATACAGAAGCTTAATGTACAATTAAAAAATAAAACTGATTGTAACAAACGTTAATTAGATAACTTGATTTAGATGTTGCATTAGATGGCTTGGTTCAAGGTTATACCCAGGGGCGCAGGCAGCTAGGGGCGGGGAGGGGCGCCCGACCCCCCGAAATTTTTTTTACGATGTAGGGGTATATATTTTTCGTGTATAAAATTTTTGATATATTCGGTTTCGACCCCCCATTTTAATTGTGAAATTTTTTTTATATACCAAGCAATAAAATTGATCCACTACATTTTACATAAGCCCATTCAAAATTACTTAGCCCAAACTAAAACCCATAACTAAAACCCATAACCTAATTATTTACTTAACCCATTAACTAAAAAAAAAAAAACAGATGGCTTAAATTAAAAAAAAAAAAACAGTACGCTGCTCTTATGCTCTATTCTATTTCCCCCCTTCTGTTCTGTCCTCACTCCTCACGGCTCACACATACCTGACCTCCACCACTCCACGGCTCCACCTGCGCTGCTCCGGCCACCCGCCGCCGTCCACTCCGGCATTGGAGCCGCCGCCGACCACCAGCCCACCAGGTATGTGCCTTTTTCTTTTATTGTTTTGTTTAGGGTTTTAAATTTTTAATAGAAATTAGGGGCTTTAGTTTTTAATAGAAATTAGGGATTTAGTAAAATTAGGGATTTAAGCAAATACATGAGATGGATTGTAGATTCAGTGAGCAATCAGTAGAGTTGTTATCTCTTGGTGCGACTTTATGCTTAAAACAGATTAATATTGGTGACATTGTTCTTCTTGTTGAGAAATATTATCCTATGGACTTTACTCAGCAGGAGAGAAATCAATTAAGATGTCAATTGGAGACTTTTCAAGTTGAAAGGATAAATAATGCCAAGCTAAGTAAGGTAGCAACCCTTTCTGATCTCTGCCAAACTCTTGTAGAAACTGGGAAAAATAGCATGTACGATTTGGTTGAAAGAGTGTGTCGGCTACTCTTGACACTTCCGGTTTCGACTGCAACAACAGAGAGGGGATTTTCGGCAATGAAGATATTCAAGACTCGCCTACGTAATAAGATGTCTGATGACAATCTAGCAAACAGTATGGTGATTTACATAGAAAAAGAAATTGCTAGCAAGTTTGATGCGGAGTCCATAATTGAAGAATTCAAGGAACTTAAAGGTCGAAAGGCTAAACTCTAATTTCTTTAGTGAATCGAACCAGGTACCAACCGTTTGTCTCATTTTGTCTCCTTTTTAATTCTTACTTGTCTTGGACCAATGTTTAGTTTATTAGTGATTGAAACTTTGTTTTTATAATAATAGTATTAGTTTTTAATTTTTGACCCGACCCGAATCGAATCACCGACCCTAGAATATTACCCGAAAAATAGCGTTAGGAAAAAAAAATTTTGATCCGACCCCCCGCCCAGTTTTTTCTAGCTTCGCCACTGGTTATACCTCCTTGCTTTTTTTGGTTTTTTTCCTTTGGAGTTCATAATTTACATTTCACCTCCTTCAAAATTATATATATACCATACATGTTTTATATTCATTTGTTTTTCAATATGTAATAGTTCCTACTTCTATTTTTAATTAGTGTGCATCTTTTTAAGATGTGTATGGTTAGTTTTATAAAAATTTTAAATTTATTTATATATTTGATATTTTGAATGTGGTGACATTCTTTTTTTATAAAAATATATATATTTGAAACTATTCCAACTTTTGGTTGTTTTTGACATGTTCTTTCTTTGTATATTTTGAGTAGACATATCTACGATTAAACGTTTGCGGCATCGTCTTTAAAAAGAAAGCGGATACCCGCGGCAACACCGCGGAGAACCACCTAGTTATTAAAATCCCAACAGTTATTGATATGAAAAATATTCACGTACAGGATGGAGAGCGCTTATCATCGATTTCTAAGTGTAGAGAAAATAGAAGGAGAGAATACAAAGAATAAAAGAGTGCGAGTGTGAATAAGTGAGTGTTAGATGCCTATAGATCCAAAATCTCAGTATTTATAGAACTAGTACGGTAAAGTAACAACAACAACAACAACAACAACAAGGTACCCAATCCCGACATAAGCCGGGCTATGGGGGAGGTATGATGTAGACAGACCTTACCCCTACTCAAAGGTAGGGAGGCTGCTTCCGGTTCCACCGCAGTGGAAGGGACCTCCGGCCCGGGTGAAAAAAATAAGGTTAGATCCACCGGAGTGGAAGCTTAACCGGATAGGGATAATCTCGATCTCAAACTCTCAATCTCAATCTCAATCCCACTCTTCGGTTCACAAATTCAGATCTTAGATCTAGAAATTTGTTACCGTTAGGGAGAGGGAGAGGTTAGAGAGAGAGAGAAGAGAGAGAAACTCCCAGAACTTAGTACGGTAAAGTAACCATCCGAAATATCATAAATATTTTGGGTCTTGATGAACACATTATAGACTTAATAATCTGAACATTGATCATGTGTCAAATAATCTTTGTTTCCGTTTACTTAGGTAGACTAAGTAAGTGACCGTTGAAGCTTGATTCTCCATGTGCTTAACTCCTAATATTGTAGTTTGAAGGTGTCTTTATGAAAATAGGCTTTGTAGTTGTAGTAGACATTTAAGTATAATTTTTAGATTGTCTTTTAAAATCCTGCAAAAACTAAACATCTTGAAAGATGTAAGTTCAAAATAATAATCATAAAAGTATAAGCAACAGAGCAAGATCATCATATGATAAGATCTCTTAGGATCATTGGCTTCAAATAATGCATAAGAACACCGCCAAGATCTCTATTTATCTAAAATCTTAAAGTCGTAAATTCGACCTCCAACAAATATGTTAATGGAGAGTGTTACTTGATTGTATCCCAACTCAACTAAATTTGTCTAATAACAGTATTAAGTATTAACATACCATCCATGTTTTTCTAGAAGCCTCCAATCGCCAGATGACTTGTACTGTTATGAAAAGCTAGAATATATATTTCAGAGAAGAAGATTTACCACACACAAAACTGATTGTTATTATTGATATTCGAATATATATACAATGAGAATGGTAACCGTCTCCAACAACCTTTCCCACTCTCAAGTATCCGGTTGTCACTATTTGTTTCCTCATAGTTAATGATTACTTAAGAAAGCAATTGGGTGTCCATCTTGCACGAGAACTGCACCCATACCCTTCCCTAAAGCATCTGTTTCTAGTACAAATGTAGAAGTAAAATCTGGTAATTATAATACTGGTGGTTTGCTAAGAACTTCTTTCAGCTTAAAGAAGGCCTGCTTTGCCTCTAATTCCCATTTGAAATTATCTTTCTTCAACATATCAGTAGAGTTTTGGCAATTATGCCAAAAATCCTAATGAATCTCCTGTAATACCCACATAAACCTAAAAAACCTCTCAATTGCTTCACATTTGAAGGCATAGGCTAGTCTTGTATGGCCTTGATCTTACTTGGATCAGTTGATACTCCTTGTTATGTGATTACATGACCCAGATATTCTACTTTATTGGCTGCTGATGCGGGTGTTTTATTTTTTTGGTTTGAAAAACAAAAATGATTTTTAATTAAGAAAACCTACACTGTTTTAAATTTATAAAATGTTGTACAAGTAAATACCTAAACAAAACACACTAACGAGCAGTGAACCCGATCAAAAGCAGATAGTGTCATGGTAAGTACAGGATCGTTCGTAGTGACGCTTGCACTACCTAGCCTAATAATATGTGTAATTCTAGCGGTTGGGGGTTGTCACGATTTCCTATTAAAACTAATTAAACTGAAAGTAAAATAGAAGCCGCAACCGCTTGGTCTAGCGAGAAGCTTCGGTTAAATCTAGAAAATTGAATTGAAAAGCAAATAACAGTAATTAAATTAAAATACTTGTTTGGCATCTCTGATCTCATGGTACGACCGAATACTATCCTACCTACTTTCTAGTCTGTTGGAAAACTTAATCACGGCTCAGATTCTCGTTATATTCACTTTGCCTATGTAACTAGTGTTGTCCCTAGACTCACACTACTCTTTAAACAAATTCTCGTTAGATTCATTGTTTAAGCATTATTAACCTAAGTTTGTGTTACTAGTTCATCTTTTAATATACCCGGCTCTTAAGCCATGACCAGATAATAATTCCCTCCGGTGACCATAGTGCACGTTTCCATGTCACTAGATCGCGTTTGACATTGTTAAGCATCATGTTCAACTTATTCTAATTATTATGGTTCCGGATCCGTCCGTTAGAACTGAATCACCTTTTACATCTAATTAAAGACCGATTAGTGTTTTCCATCTTTATGTATTAATCCTAGTGTATGATTATAGACCGATCATCAGAATTAAGTTAATCCTAATGTATGATTATAGAACCTATAACAATATGAAGAACTCATTAACCATGGATCTACGATAAACAGTAAACACAATCCAACAGATCTAACAAATAAAATAAGATAAATAAACGTCTACATGATCACATTGATCCAAACAAGTATTCAGCCTATTAGCCTGACATTATTAAAGGAATAACAAAGCTTGAAAAGATGAAAGACATTGTTTACCAACTGAAAGTAAATAAAAGAGATAGATCTAGGTTAAGGATGAAGATCGAGAGGTGTTAGAAGCTCCAAAACCTCCTTGGAATCTTGCAAAATCGACCTAGGGTTTGTATGTGGCGGCTAGGGCTGCTGATCTGCTCTCTCTTTTGGTTTTTGAGGATTTCTTCTTGTATTTATAAGGCGAAAGTCGGTTCTGGACCTGGGCCGCCCAACGGCGCTGGGGCTAGGCTCTAGCGGCGTTGGGGCCTCCAGTTGATGGGCCGGCGGCGCTGGCAGCTCCTGCTTCTCCTCGATTTGCTACGTTCGACTCCTGAATTGCCTCCTTGTGTCTTGTAACTTCATAGGCCTTCATGTTGAGTTGATTGATGCCATTTACCCTCACTCGCATCTTCCGTGAACCTGCATTTATATCGAATCCATTAAGTACCAATAGTTCCGGAATATTAACTCATTTAGACATTAAAATGTGGCCTTATGATGGGGGAATTTATCACAAAATGAACGCTCATCAGCTGCAAAAGTACACTTGGAATTTTTTTTACTTTCAAATCATTTTCCCTCATGAGATCCAACACAATCTTAAGATCATCCAAATGCTGATCTCACCCTCTGCTATATCCTAAGATATCATCAACAAAAAAAAACTAGAGCACATTTTTTCAAACTAGATTTAAATGTGGTGTTCATCAATGCCTGAAATGTAGCTGGTGCATTAGTGAGACCAAAAGGGAGTACCAGAAATTTAAAATGGCACTCATGTGTTTTGAATGTTGTTTTGTATATGTCATCTTCATGCATTCTTACTTGTTGATATCGTGACCTCTAATCCAACTTAGAGAAGATGGTGGCTCCTTGAATTTCATCCAATAACTCTTCTATAAGTGGAATGGGGTACACATCTTTAACTGTAGCTTCATTGAGTCTTCTATAATCAATACACATTCTCCATGATCCATCTTTTTTCTTCACTAGGACCACTGGTGCTGCAAATGGACTGGTGCTATGTCTGATTATGCCACTGTCAAGCAATGTCTTTCTGGGCTCTTGGATATCTATATGGTTTCAAGTTGAGGTCAACTTTCTCATCCTTAAGCTTGATTCTATGATCACAGCTTCTGCTTAGTGGTAATCCCTTGGGCAATTCAAAAATGTCTGCATATTTCCCCAATAAATTGTCTAATTTCCCAATTTTTGCAACCCTCCAACATAGGCTGATGCATATTGGTCACACTTGAATATTCTTGTAGAGTAAACAGTTCTGCATGTACCACTCCTTTTTTTTCTCTACCATATGGCACAATTTCTCTATTGAACTGTACCCCTTGTACTACTCCTTTCAACTCAAACCTTTGCCCATTAATTTCAAATTTCATAGTTAAATCCCTGAAATTCCACACTATATCATTGAGAGTTGCTAACCACTGCACCCCCAATACGATGTCATAGTTTGTTAACTCAATCAAAAGCATGTCAGCCTTGAAATTGTTACTCTGCATTCCCCAATTAAAATCTTTGCACAGGTTCACACAAGCCAAATTTTTTCCATTAGTCACAATAACCTTCACATATGGGATTTGAATAACAGGACATACTGGTTTTGTTGCCAAAGAATCATTCATAAAATTGTGTGTGGATCCACCGTCTACTAGAATATGCAGTCTCCTTGTGCCCACTAATCTAGCCACTTTCATAGTTGAAAAAAAAAAGGGAATACCCATAATTGAATTCAAAGAAACTTGAGGGCCTCCCTGCACCAATTTCTTTCGTACCATGGTATTCAGTTGCTTCTCCATTTCATATACTTCTTCCTCGGACTCATCTTCTACTTCCACCAAGAACAATTGTTTTTTCCCTTTACATACTCTACTATGACCACTAGTAAATTTCTCATCACATAGTAAAAGCATTCATTTCTGACTCTCTTTTCCTCCATTAATTTTCTATTAATTCTTTTTGGAACTATGGCAGAATAAGGTACTGCATTCACTGGTGTGGCCAACAGGGGTGGTTTGGTCACATTGGTTAACTGGCCTGATTTAGTTCCAAAATTCCTCTGCCCAAAATTACTTAACCCTTTTCACAATTGTAAAGATTTATTAGATTGATTTTGCAGTTTAGCCAATGAATAAGTATCTTTCAATGTTTTTGGTTGAAACTATTTGATAGGACACTTAAAATCTGATTTGAGACCTTCAATATAGAGACTAATGGTGTATTAATCGCAAAAATTTGAAGCTTGTCAAATTCATCATTGTAATCCTCCAATTCTCCATTCTGCACCAAAGCTTTCAAGGCGCCCATTGCATCCTCCATACTTGAATCTCCAAATCTGGCCATGGCAGATCTTGAATAATCTTCCCCCTTCAACTCATCCATAGTTTTACCACTAGATTTAACAAACTCATGATGCCATTGTAATGCTTTTCCATCCATATGAATGGCAGCATATATCACTTTCCTATTTTCTGGTGTTTCATCAATGTCAAAGAAATGTTGAAATTTGTACATCCACCTTTCTACATCTTTCCCATCGAATCGAGGAAATTCTAACTTTGCCAACCGATTGTTGCTGAATCGTTCTCGATCATTTCTTGTTGTCACTACTAACCCTTACCTCTCCATGGACGCCATTTGAGAAAGAAGCTTATCCACGTGAGTTTTCATATTTAACATCTCATTTGTTAACCGCTTGTTATCTTTCGTTAATCTGTCCATCTCACTGGTTTGATTGCGAGTATTCATGATTTAATGAATTTGGGAACTAGAGGTTCGCCGGAAGAGATGATCAGAAAGTTTGGGAACGAAAGGTTCGCCGGAAGGGATGATCGGAATGGGAAACGTCGTCGAGGAGCGGTGGCTCTGATACCAATTTGTTATGAAAAGAAAAGAAAATTTTTTTGAGAAGAAGATTTATCACACACAAAACTTATTGTTATTATTGATATTCGAATATATATACAATGAGAATGGTAACCGTCTCCAACAACCTTTCCCACTCTCAAGTATCCGATTGTCACTATTAGTCCTTCGAGTATTCTATTTTACAATTGTAACCCCAAACTATATTTCACAATATTATTCTGCTTTACCATGTAACATGTACACACGATTGATACTTACAAAATCAAATTTGGCTTGAAAAATATTATTGCCTTTATCGTATTTTGCGGGTGTTGGGTGATTTAGAAGTTTCACAACTACGAAGTTTTCCCTCTTGGAAAGAACTGGAAAGCCTTTCTTTTTGCCTTTATTGTTTGTTATTCTAAGCTATGGTATTCGAATATATGTAAGCAACAAGAGGAGTACCCGCGCAATGCGGCGGAAGTGGCGTCGACAGATAGTGATGGTATTAACGGTCTGGTTATTAATGTAAAAGTAATTGATGTAAAATGGGGTAGTGTAATAAAAGATAGGTAGTTTGGATTCACAGGGTTGGAAATTTTTTTAAGGTATATTTTGGGTAGATTTAATGTGTGGGTTGAGAATATAATGAAAGTTAAGGCTATTTTGAGTTTTTTAAAGATAAAAAGTTGAAAATGGGGCGAAAACAGGTGGCGAAGTGGTGGAGACAGGTGGCGGTGGTAGTGTCGGCAGCGGTGGCGGTGACGGTGGTGGGGGCGACAGTGGAGGCGGCGATAGGGGCGGCGATGGTGATGAATGTATATGTAATTGATGTTAAAGGTGGTAGTGTAGTTATTTTATGGATTGAGGGATGTCGAGAAGGTATTAGCCACCGTGGACCGTAATTCGTAAAAGCGCCATTGGGCGGTGGTTTTTTCATTAGGTGGATATGTTTGAATTAGTGAATAAAGGAGAGGGGTATTTTTGGATTTTCAAAGGCTGAAAGTTTAAGGGGGAAAAAGAGTCATTTGCTTTATTAGATCGTATAAATAACGGTTGTAATTTTTTTAACTCGTTAGTCTTAATTTTATTAAATTTTTGTTAAATTAGACAATTGAACTTGTTAATATGAAACATTAGGAACAATATACTATCGCTCATATTCGTTAGAGTGGTGATATGTGTACCCTTTTTTTATATCTACTACAATGTACAATTTATACAGCAGACTATACAAGTTATTAATGCACCAGTGTGGTGGATGTATCAAAAAATGTGGTACGAATATCATCTCCCTATTTGTTAATATGCAAAGGGGTGATATTCGTACCACAGAATTTGATTAATTTACCACTGTGGTGCATTAGATACTTGTACGATATGCAATAAAACATGTACAGTGTGGTAAATGAATCAAAAAATGTGGTACGATTATCACTTCCCATATGCAAAGGATGATGAATCTATGAAACATTAAATTCATATACAAACATAATCCACAACTATTTAAGGAAATAATTATTGTACATAGATACAAAGTGTTGTAGATTTATCACTACTCATATGTAAAACATGACTTTGGACCACATATCCATGTATTTTACACCTTTTAATTCATATAATTAAAAAAAATGTTATGTGTTTATAGCTAAAAAAAAAAATCGAGCATTCAGTCGGGACACGACATCAGGGAAATCTCACCATATAATAGTGAAGCTTTGCACCTACCCTAGACAATGAGATGTTGACTATAGGCCGTTACAATTATTCGGAGGAAAAACTCCAAGACTTGTCATCCCTAAGGATCGAACTCAAAACTTTGGCTAAAACCTGAGAGTGCTTCTGACCAGTTGGACTAGTCATCATTATCTGTTTATAGCTAATTTAGTTTGACATAATGATTTCATAAAGTTAAGTGACTCTTATATTTAAATATTGGTTAACCAATTACTCATAACCAATTATTGATCAGAAGTTAAAGTAGATAAAACTTAACTATATACAACAAATATTGAATTGTATAAATAGTCTTTTAAATTAGGATAAAGATAGTTTAAAATTGATCCAACTTAAATGTAAAATTAAAATAATTTTAACCATCGAATTAAAACAATGATCAAGATTTAAAAATTAAATTTGATAATCATGATATTTAATTTTAATGTAATGGTTAATAATCATTTAATTTTACTTATAAAGTTAAATCCAATTTTAAACGATCTTTATCTTTTAAATTATTCTTAGTTGATGATTAACGAAGAGATTTTAGAGCTTAACTTACGTCGTGAACCTTACTTCTTACTCATAAAATGAACAAGGACAAGGTTGCCAATGTGGCATCGAAACTCCTCCTAGAAAATTCCACAGATATTAAACAACTCATTGAGTCATTGGTACACATACAAACCTGGATCTTGTGATTAAAAATTAGAATACTATATTATATGTATAATAATATAATTATTATTAAAGAAATAATTAAACCATTGGCAAGCATGAGTGAACATGTCGTGTACCACTATCATCTTATAAATAATACCATATACCCTACCAATTTCAAAGTATTAATTTTTTATTTGATATATGATTTTTAAAGGCAAGAGTGGCCTTATAGCTAATAATAATACAAAAATGAATATTATATTTGGTTATTTTTTTTTATCTATAAGTTATATGAAATTATGAATTATTATTCAATGGATTTCTCTACTTAAAAGTGATGATGGGACCCAATTGTTTGGTTCTTAAAGGACTTTAGAGATAAGCTTAATTAATTATATCATATTTGTTTAAAATAAAATGCTAGTTTTCTGTATTTAAATTAAGATATAAACTTCCAAAGTGGGAAAAAAGTTATTATATGATATTACATGGTTGTCCCACTATGTGGACTTTTCATAGCACTTTTATTATTATTTATATATGTTAACTTGAGAGATGTATGGACGCATGGCCAAAAGGATTTGTCTTGTATACGATTCTCAACTTTAATGTAAACAAGTATTTTAACCACGGGCTTTGCCCCGGTAGAAAATAACGATACGTAAAACATATATTGTGTATAAGGTGGTGATACATACATTTCGTTGGTCGGCGATTACATGGCTGTTAGAACCGTTTAAACTAAACAATTAAAACAAAAAAGTGAATATAAAAAATAAAGCAACTTTTAGACATATAGAAAAAGGTTTAAAAACTGACCATTTTGTTATAGCAGAAAACAGTACAATATACTATTATATCTGTCCGTTCGTCGGTGATTACCTCGTTATTCACGGAGGTGAAAAATATAATTTTTTCTCACTTAAAAGAGTTCATTAAAAAAAGAAAAAAAACATTAGTACCAAAAAAAAAAAAATTAAAGAAAAAAAAAAGTTAAAAAAAAGAAAAAAAAAAAAAAAAAAAAAAAAAAAAAAAAAAAAAAAAGTAAAAAAAAAAAAAAAAAAAAAAAAAAACAAAATGAAAAAAAAAACAAACCAAAGTTACTGACATCAGCATGATGTCAGCGGGTTGCTATTCCTAAGGCTTCAATAAATGTTATTATTATAATTAACCTTTGGATTAAAATTAAGAAATAAAAGTAGCATTTGATGTCATCTTTGACGCTATATGAGGGAAATTAAGATGTGAACAATCTTACCTTTATCAAGACAGAGAGGTTACATCCACTTTAATGTAAAAAACAAACTCATGCCCTTTGTTAAATTGGACGACCAATAGACAATACGAATTTGACACAATACTATATACTCCAACACTCGTTCGAGAAATGGACCTATATATATATATATATATATATATATATATATATATATATATATATATATATATATATAATAGGTATATATATATATATATATATATATATATATATATATATATATATATATATATATATATATATATATATATATATATATATATATATATATATATATATATATATATATATATATATATATATATATATATATATATATATATATATATATATATATATATATATATATATATATATATATATATATATATATATATATATATATATATATATATATATATATATATATATATATATATATATATATATATATATATATATATATATATATATATATATATATATATATATATATATATATATATATATATATATATATATATATATATATATATATATATATATATATATATATATATATATATATATATATATATATATATATATATATATATATATATATATATATATATATATATATATATATATATATATATATATATATATATATATATATATATATATATATATATATATATATATATATATATATATATATATATATATATATATATATATATATATATATATATATATATATATATATATATATATATATATATATATATATATATATATATATATATATATATATATATATATATATATATATATATATATATATATATATATATATATATATATATATATATATATATATATATATATATATATATATATATATATATATATATATATATATATATATATATATATATATATATATATATATATATATATATATATATATATATATATATATATATATATATATATATATATATATATATATATATATATATATATATATATATATATATATATATATATATATATATATATATATATATATATATATATATATATATATATATATATATATATATATATATATATATATATATATATATATATATATATATATATATATATATATATATATATATATATATATATATATATATATATATATATATATATATATATATATATATATATATATATATATATATATATATATATATATATATATATATATATATATATATATATATATATATATATATATATATATATATATATATATATATATATATATATATATATATATATATATATATATATATATATATATATATATATATATATATATATATATATATATATATATATATATATATATATATATATATATATATATATATATATATATATATATATATATATATATATATATATATATATATATATATATATATATATATATATATATATATATATATATATATATATATATATATATATATATATATATATATATATATATATATATATATATATATATATATATATATATATATATATATATATATATATATATATATATATATATATATATATATATATATATATATATATATATATATATATATATATATATATATATATATATATATATATATATATATATATATATATATATATATATATATATATATATATATATATATATATATATATATATATATATATATATATATATATATATATATATATATATATATATATATATATATATATATATATATATATATATATATATATATATATATATATATATATATATATATATATATATATATATATATATATATATATATATATATATATATATATATATATATATATATATATATATATATATATATATATATATATATATATATATATATATATATATATATATATATATATATATATATATATATATATATATATATATATATATATATATATATATATATATATATATATATATATATATATATATATATATATATATATATATATATATATATATATATATATATATATATATATATATATATATATATATATATATATATATATATATATATATATATATATATATATATATATATATATATATATATATATATATATATATATATATATATATATATATATATATATATATATATATATATATATATATATATATATATATATATATATATATATATATATATATATATATATATATATATATATATATATATATATATATATATATATATATATATATATATATATATATATATATATATATATATATATATATATATATATATATATATATATATATATATATATATATATATATATATATATATATATATATATATATATATATATATATATATATATATATATATATATATATATATATATATATATATATATATATATATATATATATATATATATATATATATATATATATATATATATATATATATATATATATATATATATATATATATATATATATATATATATATATATATATATATATATATATATATATATATATATATATATATATATATATATATATATATATATATATATATATATATATATATATATATATATATATATATATATATATATATATATATATATATATATATATATATATATATATATATATATATATATATATATATATATATATATATATATATATATATATATATATATATATATATATATATATATATATATATATATATATATATATATATATATATATATATATATATATATATATATATATATATATATATATATATATATATATATATATATATATATATATATATATATATATATATATATATATATATATATATATATATATATATATATATATATATATATATATATATATATATATATATATATATATATATATATATATATATATATATATATATATATATATATATATATATATATATATATATATATATATATATATATATATATATATATATATATATATATATATATATATATATATATATATATATATATATATATATATATATATATATATATATATATATATATATATATATATATATATATATATATATATATATATATATATATATATATATATATATATATATATATATATATATATATATATATATATATATATATATATATATATATATATATATATATATATATATATATATATATATATATATATATATATATATATATATATATATATATATATATATATATATATATATATATATGACAATGAAATTTTCTCTAAAAAATAAGATTACAAATAAATATATAATAATAAATATAATTTTAATTATATATGATATCAAAAAATAACTCTCTCTCTCCCTCTCTTTCAAGAAAATAAAATGAAAAGATGGACGGTGTGCAATAATCCGGTGAGTACATATATATTGTATAGAGTAAAAAAAACAGATCTATCTTCATCCACCTCTTCTTGATTTTCGGCTAATTATTTCACAATTGTTTTTTGGTTTCGCATATATATACTCTGCTCTTCAGTTTTTTTTCTTTTAGGGCCGCCGATCATCTCATCGGAAAAGTGTTTTCTTTTTCTTGGTGTTTGGGTTGTGATTTTTGGTGATTATTAGATTTTTAATTATAAAGTGGGTTTCATTCATTGATTTGGTTGGTTGTCGTTGATGTAAAAAAGATGAATATTTTGTTGTTGATGATGATGATTGTGGCAGTGGTGGTGGTGGTTCTTGGCGGGGTGGGATGTGGTCGTTGATGATGATGATTGTGACAGTAGAGAGAGTGAAAAGTAGAGAGAAAAATGTAAAAATATTAGTATTGTTTAGATCTAGTTTTTTTTTCATTTTCTTTTTTGATTTTTGATTTTTTTTTTTTTTTTTTTTTTTTTTTTTTTTTTTTTTTTTTTTTTTTTTTTTTTTTTTTTTTTTTTCTTTTTTTTTTTTTTTTTTTTTTTTTTTTTTTTTTTTTTTTTTTTTTTTTTTTTTTTTTTTTTTTTTTTTTTTTTTTTTTTTTTTTTTTTTTTTTTTTTTTTTTTTTTTTTTTTTTTTTTTTTTTTTTTTTTTTTTTTTTTTTTTTTTTTTTTTTTTTTTTTTTTTTTTTTTTTTTTTTTTTTTTTTTTTTTTTTTTTTTTTTTTTTTTTTTTTTTTTTTTTTTTTTTTTTTTTTTTTTTTTTTTTTTTTTTTTTTTTTTTTTTTTTTTTTTTTTTTTTTTTTTTTTTTTTTTTTTTTTTTTTTTTTTTTTTTTTTTTTTTTTTTTTTTTTTTTTTTTTTTTTTTTTTTTTTTTTTTTTTTTTTTTTTTTTTTTTTTTTTTTTTTTTTTTTTTTTTTTTTTTTTTTTTTTTTTTTTTTTTTTTTTTTTTTTTTTTTTTTTTTTTTTTTTTTTTTTTTTTTTTTTTTTTTTTTTTTTTTTTTTTTTTTTTTTTTTTTTTTTTTTTTTTTTTTTTTTTTTTTTTTTTTTTTTTTTTTTTTTTTTTTTTTTTTTTTTTTTTTTTTTTTTTTTTTTTTTTTTTTTTTTTTTTTTTTTTTTTTTTTTTTTTTTTTTTTTTTTTTTTTTTTTTTTTTTTTTTTTTTTTTTTTTTTTTTTTTTTTTTTTTTTTTTTTTTTTTTTTTTTTTTTTTTTTTTTTTTTTTTTTTTTTTTTTTTTTTTTTTTTTTTTTTTTTTTTTTTTTTTTTTTTTTTTTTTTTTTTTTTTTTTTTTTTTTTTTTTTTTTTTTTTTTTTTTTTTTTTTTTTTTTTTTTTTTTTTTTTTTTTTTGTCACATTATTTTCACTTTCGATTTTTTTATTCTTATTTTGTCATTTTCTGCATTTTTTTTTTATTTCACAATTGTTTTTTGGTTTCGCATATATATACTCTGCTTTTCAGTTTTTTTTTCTTTTAGGGCCGCCGATCATCTCATCGGAAAAGTGTTTTCTTTTTCTTGGTGTTTGGGTTGTGATTTTTGGTGATTATTAGATTTTTAATTATAAAGTGGGTTTCATTCATTGATTTGGTTGGTTGTCGTTGATGTAAAAAAGATGAATATTTTGTTGTTGATGATGATGATTGTGACAGTAGAGAGAGTGAAAAGTAGAGAGAAAAATGTAAAAATATTAGTATTGTTTAGATCTAGTTTTTTTTATCTGATTCTATCTTGTTATGATGATTAGGTGTTGATGTGTGTATGTTTTAAATCCGCCATAAACTGTTTTCTATTTTGTTTGTGGTTTTGTGGATTTGAGAAACTTTTTGATCCTTTTCAGTAGGACCACTGAATCCTTCTAAAGTTCTCTAAAGGAAGAGAAATAAAAGGGGAGAAACCCATATCCAAAGGTTGCACACTTGGTGTAACACCCCGACTAAGGCGGAAACACGAGATGTCACAGAACGACATGGTACAAAAGATTTAAATATAAAACATCAACATAAAGTTTCAAATGCCATTCAAATTCAAAAGATTACAAGTTCAAGTTGACGTTTTATAAACATTACATAACCAAATTCATAATCAAATGATCAAATGTTCGCATTACTAGTCCAACATGCAACAAACAAACACATCATCCAAGAGGTGGTCCATAATGCTAACTTACTGCTCTAGACCTGAAAAGCATGAAGAAAAAGTGTCAACTACGAGAGTTGAGTGAGTTCATAGGTTTATCCTACCAAATATACGTACAACCGATTCAAATTATGAAGCAGTAAATCATATAGTTTCCAAGAATTCCCTTCATAATATCCGTACCCAAACCGTATGTTCAAAACATAATTTCCATCCATAATAATAATAAATTTCCATTCAGCCAAAGGCATAATTTGATGAGTAAATGCTTGAGCCACTACTAAGACCATTTCCTATCCCAACCAACATAATATTTCATTTCATAGCACAAGCTGTCAATCAAGTGCAATTAATAAAGAAGGGGATCGTGCCATGGAGACGACCGCCTAATATAAAGTAGATTAGAGCACCGCTCGGGTCGGACTGGCAATGAAAGTGGCCACAAAGGCAACCAACATTCCACCGTTACCTATTTTAGTGGGTGAGTGGACGACTCCTAGTTGCGCAACCCTCTAACTACAGGCCTCCCCTTTCGGAGTTAATAGTAGTGTACCGAAGTGATACAGTTTGACAGAACTCAAGCTCATCATATAACTTATAACACATTGAACATACAATATATCCCATTTCATAGTCATTCTTTCAAGAATCATTCATATATATAAAGCTTTTATTTATCATGCTTTTCACCCCGAAAGTAAAACACATAAAAGAGTTTGAAAGGGGGCTATGACTCACTTGATTCGAGAGTGTTAGGGGCTGATCAAATGCGAGATCTTCGTCTAGTCGTGTTGCTCCCCAAGCAAGCCTAAACCATGGTATTTATATATACACAACGTAAGTGTGTGTAGCATGAACTAGTGTGCTAGATCATGAGATGTATACTAGTAGACTTGCCCATCTTTGGTTGTAAATTGATTATGGAGTTCAAGTGTATTATATTGTTCACATTATTTGGTTAGAAGATATTTGGTGGAGAAGATCATTTTCTCATTATACGTATTTAAACGTTTGTTGGAAATTCGGTAACTTGGCTTTGATTGTCATGGTTTCCATTATATGCTTTGCTTAATCGCAATGTTTGACATTAGTAATCTTGTAATATTAATATTTATGTATATTTTCTGATTTGTAATTATTTATTTAATTTAATAATATTTAATTACTTATTTATTCACTTTATTGATTTATTTGCCTTTTAATTACCATTTAAATTCAATAATTCATGGAAATTCTTAGAAATCACCACACAATATTTTAGTCAAAAATCCCAGGCCTTTTAGGCAACTTTTATCAATAAAAACTCATATCAATTCAACCTCTCTTGTGTCTTGCTTATTTTGAGGAATTTAAGCTTAAAAATCGTTTACCGAAATAGTGATTTTAGCCTCATTTCTTAAGCTATTAAGGTACTTCAAAATGGATTTTCATTCTCATTTCAATATTTACAGTAAGTCCATCATATTTTGGTGATTCAAGTCGTGATAGTGGTGGTGGTGTGATATGTGCAATTTAGTGCTTTCGGTTAGTGATTATTTGACCCGAAAAGGTGATTTTTGAGCTTATTCTTGCCATGCATCAAGTGACTTGAGTTTTATACTTTTATTTGTATTTTCCATTAATTTTATAATATGTTTAATTAGTTATTTTTATCAATGGTTAAGAAGATTTATCCAAATTCATGATTTACATAATTTATTTATTGAT
>CM067170.1:144670972-144738472 GCA_034093135.1 Erigeron breviscapus | reverse complement strand
TGTTGATTAATTGCATATATTTGTTTTTTAAATAGTTGAAGTTTGGATAGACCATTTTAATAAAAATATTAACGTAATTTAATGGTGGCTTATATAATCAACAAAAAAACTGTCAATTTTTATTCAACATTTAGTATATATAAGTATTAATGTATGCTTTTTTAGTATATAATAACATTATATCAATTATATATGTTTTCTCGCGTATTACGCGGGACAATAATCTAGTTTATAATATATTAATACCAACTAAAAAAATATCTATCGTTCAAATGTCACGTGTCAATTAGAAAATGACTCATCTTATCTTATAATTAGTATATTAGTAAGATGTCATATATTTAGCTATACTAGATTTAATCCCCTGTCAAATACACGGGAAGTTAATGATATTTTAAAATTAAAATGAGTTATTAAGTAATAAAAATAAAGAAATTGTTATAAAGTCAAAATTTAAAATATAAGAAAAACAAACTGGTAATTTAAATATAAATATGTAAATAAAATCAAAATATAGTAATGTAATTTTGAAACAACATATATTTTACTTCACTTTTTAAAATAATACTTTGTAGATGAAATTTGTTTTAGTTTTTTTTTTTTAATTTTTCTTCTTTTATGCAAATCAACACCTTACTACATACAATTGTCAGTGCGCCAGTCCCTAATTAGCTTATGTATACTTAAATTTTTTTAATAATGGAGATGTAACCTTGTATAATCTTTTTTTTGAAAAATAATTGATATATAAACTTTTATTTATTCTTATTTAAGATTTAACTAAATAATAGATTGTATGTTAGTAATTTGATTTTAAAAAAAAAAACAAACAAACATGTTCGGATAATACAAATATCATATATAGTATTGTAGTTATCTATGTAATAAATTATTACAAACACGATTCCCTCGCCTTTATAGTTCGGAACAACAAAAAAGTTGTATGGTTGCGGATCGTTGGAAATGTAGTCAATTCATTTCGCAATGGCGTAGACCAGTTAGGGGAGGTGCTGAGAATTGTGAATGGATGGAGCTTAATTCGGTTTTAAACAACATTAATTTGGCGGATCGGGACGACAAATGGCAGTGGTCTTTGGAGAATTCGTTTGGCTTTTCTGTCAAAGAAACTCGTATTCTCATTGATGACAACCTTCTTCCGCAAAGTCCGTCCATTACTAGATGGTGCAATCATGTACCGGGGAAGGTAAATATTTTGGTTTGGACAGTTTTATTAGATCGTATCCCTTAGCGCTTTAATCTTTCTGATAAAGGTATTGATATACCTACGGTGATGTGTCCAGTTTGTTTGAATGAGGTTGAAACTTCTAAACATGTTATTTCCAAGTGTGTTGTTGCGGATAAATTGTGGAGATTAATTTCCAAATGGCTCGACATCTCTTTTGTTGCATGGGACAACTTAGGCAATGTTTTCCAACAAATTGACAACATGCATATCAAGTCAGCAAAAAAAATTGTGCATTGAAGGTATTATATTTTGTATGATTTGGACTATTTGGAAGCATCACAATGATCAAGTTTTTTCGTCCGGTCAGAAGCACTCGGATTTCTTGTTTGATTTCATTGTGGCTCAATCTCATTTATAGGCTGTCACTAGATGTAGGAAACTTGGTGTCTCGCGAGATGAGTGGTTTACAAACCCGCTTCTTTTTGTGTAAGTTTGTCTTGTTCCTTGGGGGCTTATTTGATGTCCTTGCAGTTCAAGCCTCAAGAGGTGTTTAGGAATTCGTTGTTATTGTTTTTTTTTTCTAGATAATGTAAGTGTAACTATATCTTTGGTTTGGCATTTAGTGCTTTGCTAGATGCTTTTTTATTATAATATATAGCCGTTCTAAAAAAATTATAAAAAATAAATTAAACTCTTATGCCGTTTGTGGATTATTAAATATTAATAATAATATGCAAAAGTTTGTTTTAATGTAGATATTAACAAATTCTTTTGATATATTGTAATATACCGATTAATATAGTTTATATTTTTGAAGATGTGGGTATAAATTGCTATATGAGTTGGATTACCACCATCAATTGAAACATTTATAAGCTTTTTTTTTGTGAAGATATGTTTTTAGTAATTTAATTATAAATAATCATTAAAAACTAAAAAGTGTTAATTTTATTTAATCAGTATTTATTAAGATATATTTTATGAGAAACTAAAAAGTGTAAATCTATTACAAATTAAGATAAGGTAATATTATGTGTCTATTTTTTTAAGAAATTGTGAGCCAACTTAGAAAATTGTTGTAAATCTATTACAAATGAAATTTATTGACACATTAGAGATCGACTTATATTAATTAGATTTTTTGCGTTTTAAAGTTTTTTGAAAAGGTAGTAGGTTTTCATCACAGAACTTGATTATTAACTAGAAGGGTATCCGTACGATGTTACGGTGGCGGTGGCGGTCGCGGGTGGTGCTTGCGTTCGGCGGTGGCGATGTAATGGCAGTGGCGGTGACAGGTGGTGGTGGCATGCTGCGGTGGTGGCGGCGATTGGGGATGGTAGCTGGTGATGGCGGCGGCGATTGGTGGTGGTGGTGGCGACGAGTAGTATACATTATTGATGTAAGGTGATTTTAATGAATTGTTGAAAGTTAAAACTTAAAATTCAACTAAATAAATTTATTTTATAAGGGTGGGGGAGTGCCTCACCACCCCTCCCCGCTTTTTTCCTCCTCCCCACCCTCTTCCTAAATGCAAGGAGTACCTCCCCGCCCCTCCTCACCCTTTTCTATTTTATTTATTTTATTAAAACTTTAATTTAATAAATTAAAACAAATATTACTAAAACCATAAAATATTACATAATATTACTAAAATCATTTAAAAACATTACATTACATAATATTACTAAAATCATTAAAAAAACATTACGTAAACCTAACACTCGGAATAGTCCGAGTCCACAGTATTGTAGCCGTCGTTGCGATGAATGTATCGATAGTGTTCAGGAGACCCGGCAGCGTCGCCGGGTTGAGGAGATACATACTCCTCCCCCGGGTCAGTATGATAATCTACATACCGACCACCACCGACATCGCCTTGCCAGAATAACGTGTGGTCAAGTGTGGCTGTGAAGGTGGAAGAGGCAGTGGTAAGCTGGAAAATAATTTGGTTCAGCCAATCGATCTTCTGTCAAAGATATACAACATACTCATTTTCGGCAGCGTTACAAACCCGATCGGGAGCTTCAATTCGGTTTATTTCGGCTTGGTAAGCCGCCTTGTCGTCATATACGCTCTGAATGACGGTGTATACTTGAGATCGATGTCTGTCGTCGTTGACCATGTGGGTTTGCATCGCCATCTTAACATCAAAAAGGTTCATGTTTGCCATGTTTTATATGTAAAATGTGTGTGTTGTGTGGTAGAATAAAAAGAAAGAATAAGAAAATGGAGAAGAAAGAAAGAGCAGAATGCAAAAATGGAGGAAGAAGAAAGAAAAAGAAAGAAAGAAAAGGAAGAGAATTTGACCGTTAAATGTGGCCCCCACTTTTTTTTTTTTGTCTAACTTTCAAATTAAGCGAGAGGGAGCCGGGGACAGCCTTCTCCATTGCTTCACCACCCAACCGGTACCGGTACCACGGGGCGGTATTCCCTTAGGTACCGGGCCGGTACCGGTTTGGTGCCCGTGGCACTCCGTCCACCCTAATAGATTATATTAGTTTCTAATCCATATTGAAATGTTTGGTTGACATGTTTGGTTTTAAACAGAAAGGCTAATTAATTTGCATCACATCACCACCTTATTTTTTAAGGGCAGTGATAAATCTACAACAAAACTTAACATTTACAACAAATGTATAAATTTTATTGCACAGAGTACAACTGTATATTACATGCATTGTTGTAGATAGATAAATATCGTTGGAGATTTATCAATTCCCATTCTTTAATATAACACATATCAAATCATTATTCCTTTACTCCAAATCTTAATCCAACTGATGCAATTCAAAATGATGGATATTAAAAATCTTCCACTTAGACATTTTCAATTCAACTTATATCGACATTACTTTTAAATTTAAAATTTTAAAAAGATATAAAGATCGTACACATGAAACCGCTGTATCTATATATTATATTAAATTAAAATTACAATTGTCTAGCAAAAAAAAATAAAATTACAATTAGGAACACAATAAATTTTTTTTTGTAATGTATGTAATCATCAAAAACCTTCGTTTACCCAATAAATTAATAGTGGCTTGTTTTCAAAAGTAACTAGAAATATAACTTTCACAAATTTTGTAGTTTCAGAATAAATAATTCGATGTTGAGAAGTCAAATAAAAACAAAGTGGCTTCTTTCTTTTAAATACACTAAATTTACGCTCGTGTTAAATACACGGGTTGTTTATGACATTTTCAAGATAAGATGATGATAAATCTCAAATGATATAATAGGATGTTTTAAAGTGTTTGTTAAGAAAGTGAATACAACTTTTCACCTTTTTAACAAATTTTAAAGAAATCTTTATATATTAAGCATGACAATAAAGATTAAATAACATAATATTAAAGACAATAAGTAAAAGTGTCATTCATGAAACAAAGTGATAATATTTTCAACTAACTCTTTATTGATTAATAAACAGAATTACAAGTAGTCGTAGAACCAAAACGCTTATGGAATCTAACTACTTGGTAGAATAGCAAGTTACAACTCTGATTACTAATTCTACTAGCCTAAGCTGAGTATAAGAACACAACACAGATCCCAGCTGATTGATTTAATCGTCGTGAGAATTTGTAAGTAATGAATGCACACATCTTTAAGACACTAAGGCTAGTTTATATAAGCATCAACCATGCCTTAGATGTCGTCCATTATCTTCCACGCGTTTTCATCCAATGGCTTCTGCAAGATCTGTACGGGATGATAGTGACATTGTCCTTCTTAATCCCCAGATGCTTTGTAATGTGATCGTGCAGCCACATGATATTGGACACCTCATAGAATGTTTACAATCACCAACTGACACTTAGAATGTACCCTCTGATCCTTATCCGGTGAAGTGATAGTTATCCAGAGTTCTTTTACAACATTAGATTACCTACAAAACTCTAAATTGTATATGTTCTTCAAGCTGACTTTAAGAACCAAGCTGCCTTCCACCCACCAGTTTGGCCTTCTATTTTTGATCTTTATCCTCGACTTCAGACCAAGTGAAAATCTTCTGTCTTGATGCAGCTTGAAGAGGACCATCTTCTAATAATTGCAATGAAGATGTTTAAGCTGACTCGGCTTGGATCAGCCCAAGCTGACTCAGCTCCAGAACCAAATAATTAAGTATTTATTAAAACTGTTTGTCATCTTCAAATCTACTTTGTATCAGCTTGACTCCAACATTCTCCCCTATTTGATGATGGCAAAACCTTGCAGCTTCTACTGACCAGTCTGGAAATACTTAATAGATGGAAAGGGTTATCAAATTGATAACTGACACGTCCCAAGTATATCAATATACCCAAGTATAATGTACACAAAGTAGCTGTAGAGGGGGGTGAATACAACTTAATTCGATCTTTACAAACTTTTAGAAACTAGTTTTACATATTCAGATTATATATTAAGCAAGTAACGAACAAGAATCAATAAAACAGTAAAGCTAAGTAAATAAAGAAACTCTTCAACACAGATTGTAATTTTTCAATGTAACTCTTTATTAAGAATGAATCTACACAAAGAATTACAGGGTTGTTGCGGAACAAGATAACCTATACATATCTAAACAACCCAGCTGAAATGACAAATTACAATCAATAAGTTTCTACTCAAAAGAATCAGCCAAAGCTGATCTCATACAGACTAAGTTGTGTGTAAGAGCAAACAAACTTGTGTGAAGATATGATTCTCAGGAATGCCACACATATGCTACCAAGGAGTGGGGCTTTTATAGGCGAAGGCCCTTCTTCTCTTGGTGTCCAATTCAACCACGTATACATATTCTATTAGCTTTGTCAGATGGAATATTTGATCGTGCCCATTCATAGTACTTGTGGTCCCCAAATACTGTCACACGCCTTTTATCAGCCAATAAGAATATGTACACGCATATGTACTCCAAACCACCAACCTGGATCCTAGGATCGTGCCTAGTCACCTCAGTCATCCTTATCTCCATTCCAGGTTGGATCTTCACTTGATTGTCAGACACAGATTGAGCCATTTGTCAAAGCTCAAATATGTCTAAGTGCTTCCAAGCTAACTTGTAATCCCAAGCTGACTTCCACTACCAGCTTAGTCTTCTATCTTCAATCCTCCTCTTCGACTTGGACTGAATGCTATATACATAGTTGATGCAGCTTGAAGAACACTTGCTTCCATAAGATAAACATTACAATACATGAAGTATGATCTGGGTCAGAATCAGATCGTAAGCTGTGTCAGCTTAGTCTGACCCAGATCAAATTACAAGAACCAAAAGATTACAAGAGTTTGACCATCAGATTTGTCATCACCAAATTTACAATACATTAGGACTCAACAATAACACTATACATTATGACTCTTTAAATCTTTTCTTCGGTTTCTTATGATCTTTTTATCTTATAATTACACATACTTAGAATAATGAATAAAGATGATCACACCATATCTAATACATAAAAAGATTTTACAATAAAGCATAGAATTATTTACATGTGATTTTGTAAAGGACAGAGCATGAACATAGTTATATCAAACTGTTAAAGAACTCTTCCTTTATATGAGATGGGACAGACTTATTTAAGTACAGTTCTCTCCTAGTTCCTTCCTGCACCAAAGCTTCCAAAAACATGTTGCATCTTTCTCCTGCTTGCTTGCAACTTAGTCTTAGTGCAAATTAATGAATGTTTGGAACGAGAGACAGTTCTGAAGCCCTCTGCATTCCAATTTCTTCAGTGTGAGTTTGATGATCAGACCAAGTTCAGGATCTTCAGTACATTGGCCCACATGTGGGTCTACAACTCCTGAAGGCAGCTTGAAGTTAAGACTGTCCATCACTTTATCATACCCAGACTTCTTTATTATAGTGTGGACATCTTTTCTTGCAATAAAGTCATCAATTGTCATCGTCTTCTTTCTGCCTTTGAGACCAAGCACAGTATCATCTTCTTTATCCAAAGAATCTTCTTCTTGGGGAGTAATTGGTTGAGGCAGCCCAGTTGTATCAATATTGAGCTCCTTCATCTTTGCAAATCTTTTGGACAAGTCCCCAGCCACCACTCCATAATTGTTTGGCTTGTTTTGGATGAGAAGATTGTAGAGTTCCACACATTCAACATATCCAAGTGTAAACAGCTCAGACATCTCCATCTCTTCACTTGTTCCAGAATCACCTTTCCTTTGTAAGCAGATTTTGGGGTATGTATTTGTTTTTACTTTTCTTGATTTTACCCCAATAATATCCTATTAAAGACTCTGATCAGCTTGAACTTCTCCAACTTTTTCACTTCACCTTGACTTGATTTCTTGGAGGAGGTTCTTTTCTTCTTTGCAGCTACCTTCTTCTTCTTCTTTGGAGAATCTTCATAGAATTCTTCTTTTAATTCTTCCAACATTTTATAGGTGGCTTCATCTTCTTTCCTTTTTCTTTCTTCAAGTTCTTACATGTTGAGCTGATCTTGTAACTTTCTTAGCTTTTCTTGCTCTTTTTCTTCTAGGATTAATGATTTGAAATTGTGTGAACTTTCGTAAACTCGACTAATTATATTTCTTTGGATCTTTGAGCCCGTAGGGTCATACACAATAGATAATATATCATGTTTAACCATAAAGCTACGAAATAATATGATTATCTACGCATTTAATTAAGTTAGTTAATTAAATTATTTGTTTATCAATTAGAGCAAGCTTAATTGGATAAATAAATAAACCGATAACCGTTATCTATAATCCTTTATAAAGCAAACCGTCTATTCTATTTTAAGAAATTCAACACTTTTTTAGACCCAAAATATCCCTAACCTTAAACATTCCTAATATATTACTCCTTTATAAAACAAACTACTTTTTCCCTTTTTAAACTTTCCATCTTTAAAAAATCCAAAATACCGCTAACTTTCAACACATTTTCAAACCACACACTATATCTACCTGAAATACTCATCTATCTATTTAAACTAACTCTATCTATCTCTATCTCTCTCTCTCTCTCTCTCTCTCTCTCTCTCTCTCTCTCTCTCTCTCTCTCTCTCTCTCTCTCTCTCTCTCTCTCTCTCTCTTATCATTTCTTTAAATATTTCCATATAATATACGAGTACTTATAACAGTCTTAATGAAATATTTATAACATTATCTCTCAACCCACAAATAACTATTAACTACACTATCTTTTTCTACATTAATAATCACATCGCTATCGCTACCACCACCACCGCCGCCGTTACTAACTCCACCCATCGCCGCTACCAACCATCGCCTTTACCGCCGCTGCATTGCGCGGGTACCCTTCTAGTTTGTAATATTAATAAAGTTAGTTTAATTGATTAGATAAATGATTGCAATTAATTAAAGTTAGTTTAATTAATTAAAAAATTATAATTAATTAAAGTTAGTTTAAATAATCAAATGAGTTATTGGGTTGGACTTTAATTAGATAAAAGTCAAACTTAATTAATAGTTCATTCATAAAACATGGAAATCCCGACCCCGTTCATCCAAGCCTCATTTCAGATTATTCCATTTGAGAAGGTGGCCGAATTCCCTATCTTGGGAAGGAGGTAGACAAAATTTTCAGGTTTATAGTTTCCTAATCTAGCTAAGATTCTATGGCTATATAAACCCCATTAAACCCTTTGACAATTCATTCAATGAGAAAACCCTAAACACACACAAAAGGTGAAAATCATCTTTCTCTTTTTGTGTGTTCGAATTTAATATCCCCAAAGTAAGCAAAAACCCAAAATTGTTTTAGGTTTAGTTATTTAGGTTTTTAACTAAAACCTAAATTTGTGTTTTGGAGTGTGAGGTTTGAATTCTTCAAGAACCCTAAAAAGGATTCGAATTCGACACTTCTCACTAGAATAAGAAGTCGAATTCGATTTAGGGTTATCGCTATGGTTTCAGTTGGTTGCGGTCATAAGCTTGAAGGTGTCTAGCAGATCCTTGGTTGAGGCATTGTTCGTGTACGCACTCTTGGAGGATTTCTACTCTTGGAATCTTGTTTCCGGAATCTTCTATCTCAATGAGAAATCTTCACTACCGTAACGGTATAAGACCTTAATTTTCTCTTATGTCATTATTATGTTTTTCTAGTAGTATAGTAAGATAGTAAGATAAGATGTGGTTTAATTAAAACAAGAATTTTAACCCGGGCGTTGCCACGGGAGACATATCGCCGCTGCATCATGCAAACATACATCTAGCATTACCCAAAAGTTTGGAAACTTAAAGTTTACTATAAGAAGTAGAAAGTAATGGATAGCTAAAGTTGAAAAAACCGAGAGTTCGTTAGTAAAAGTTAGACTAAAGTTAAAAAAACTAAAAGTTAAGTGGTAAAAATAAGAAACTTTAAAAGTATACTATGGTAAAAAAAAAATTCAAGAAAAAGACAAAATTGCTGACGTCAGCATGGTACTGTAGCTAAGGGGAATGTGAATTGTTATATATATAATTACCACATGGATGGTCCTTATGCATATAACAAGAGTCATACGGTAATAAAAAGAGAATATTGATTATTGTTTATTTGAAAAACATGATTTTTAGAAATGACCCCACTACTAGGAGTTTATAATATTAAGATTTAGAATAAGAACATATATATATATAATATATAATATATATATATATATATATAGGGGTTGGTTATTGTAAAACAAGTATTAACGTAAAACTTAGATCATGATAAAATTGATGCACGAAGATTCACGAAGTACATGTATATATATTGATGCACAATGATTTTCATGATGCACGGTGATTTTCAGTGAAGTGAAACCTAGTGTTTTATTTGTTTTACTTTAATACTTGTTTTATTTACCTAGAACCTATATATATATATATATATATATATATATATATATAGGGAAAAGTGAATATAAGGCTGTCCGGCACCTAAGCTTAGGTGTGGAACCCCTCACATACCAATTTTTTAATATTTGTTGAATTTTAATTAAAACACATGGCCCCCCTGATTTTTATGGATTAAAAAAAATAATATGTGAGTGTTCCACACCTAACCTTAGTTACCTAAAAGCCTTATATTCCCATCCCCCATATATATATATATATATATGGGAAAAGTGAATATATATGTCCGGCACCTAAGCTTAGGTGTGGAACCCCTCACATACCAATTTTTTAATATTTGTTGAATTTTAATTAAAACACATGGCCCCCCTGATTTTTATGGATTAAAAAAAATAATATGAGTGAGGTTTCCCCATCTAAACTTAGATGGGGGACAACCCCATATTCACTTTCCCCTATATATATATATATATACATATAATATTCAGGTTGAGTGGTAGATATATATATATATAAAGAGAAAATTACATTTTTCGTCCCTGAACTTGGCTTGTTTTGCACTTTTCGTCCTTAAAGTGAAAAAATAGCAAAAAAACCTTAAACTTGGCACTTTTT
This sequence comes from Erigeron breviscapus, assembly GCA_034093135.1. Classification (NCBI taxonomy): domain Eukaryota; kingdom Viridiplantae; phylum Streptophyta; class Magnoliopsida; order Asterales; family Asteraceae; genus Erigeron; species Erigeron breviscapus. Next base: position 144,727,875 of record CM067170.1, on the reverse strand, counting down.
TCACTTTTCGTCCCCGCGATAACGGTGTTAGTTTTTCTCCGTTAAGGTTGCCAACATTCGTTAGTTTTTTTTTCACTTTTCGTCCTTCCCATTTTTTTTCACTTTTTTTCATTTTGATAATTTCAAAACTGCCCAATGGTGTATAAACCGTATTTGAAAGTAGAGTAAGAGACATATTACAATTTTTTTTATATTTATACTTATCAAAATATATTTATTGAAATTTAGATAACACAATATACTTAACAAAAGCATTATAGTATAACTGTGGGTTGGTTTGATGATTTGTAAAGTTCAATAATCGAAAATGTTAGAAAAATAATTTACGTATATATGTTTAATTAGATATGATCATAATAAATATAATACTAATTTTAATAATACTAAAAGTATGAATATTTATTGTTAATGCTATCTTAAAAGAAATTGTGAGTCCCAAATATAGATGGTTAATACCCGACTGGCAAGTAGTTCTAACTGGAAGATGACCAGTTCAGAATACGATCCAGATAAGGATAATCAATAAGGTAAAGATACTGAAAGTAAATGCTAGAAACAATAAGTGCTGAAACTATATAGATAATATGTATATTTCAAGTATGTAGCATTGAGACACGATGTACTTTTCAATGTATTTTGAATTATTGATATAAACAAATACAAAGGTTGTTGCGGAACAAAGATAAACACCCAAGTGTAAATATCTAAACAACCTAGAAATACAAGTGATCTAATAACTTGGAAATACTCGTAAAGATTACTTAGAGTATATCTCACAAGTTGTAATGCTAAAGTTTCAAGCCGTTTTGCAAGTTGTGAGAAGACTTATATTTATAGACCAAGTCCATGATGACGTGGACCAGATCGTACAAATATGGTTGGGAGCATTTAAGGAATTAAAGCTAATTCCTTACATGCGTACTTTTAAGGTTAAGTATATAAGTCAATTGATGTGACTTATCATACCTTATTCTCAACCTTTACTTTACCTTGTACTTTTATTAATAGTTAAATCTATTAACTGGGTAAATGTATGTAAAGTAAAAAGTCTTCCTCGTAATCAGTGTAAAAGTGTGTAAGTACTTTTACATTGAAATGCTTCAGTCTTCGATCAGGTAGAATCAACTTCTGAGCTCCACATCTGAGCTGATTCTCTTCTTCAGACTTCAGTCTTTGACTTCATTCTGAACGGTATTCTGATACGTTGATCTGAACTGAAGTGAAGCTTCAGTGAACTAATTCTGAACGACTTCAGAATTCTGTACAAGTATTCTTCACTGAGCTTCAGCTATTTCTGAACAAATTATACTTGGTCGATTTTCGACCTAACAAATTCCCCCTATTTGTTCTGAAATAGTGCATGCATCTCAGACTTCTATCTATACATGTTTGTAAGTCTGAAATGCAACTTTTTGTTTAAGTTGTAAAAATTTTCTAAGTACATCTTATAGATCATTGATGTCTCAGAATTTTACTTGTGATTTTTCTAACTTAAACCTATCATCTACTTATAAGCCACAAAATGTAACATATATATACAAACTGAAGTGTTTGTTACATTTGCAAATATTTATACAAGTAAATGATAAACTGAAAAGAAAAATTACTTCTTCGCAGGCCTTGAGCCAGAAGGTGCTTCAGTAGCTTTTCTCTTCAGTGGAGAATGATCCTTCTTTCCAAACAATCTGCCTTCAATCTCTACCTTGGCTTGCATCTTTTGTTGTATTCTTGATAACCATGCACCAATCAGAGCAGATTTTGGCTTCCCCTCAGAATCTGGATCATCTTTGATTTTCAGATATCTTTCCAGAGAGAGACCAAGAGCTGCAGCATCAACATGATCAAGGGTCCCCATCTTCAGATGTTGTCCCCTTTCTCTTTCCTTGTTTTCCCTCCACATAATGAATTGATTAGAAACTTGCTTCTGCAAAGCCTCTAATTTCTTGCTATCAGCATTAGGATCATGAATGGGATAACCATGCACCAATCAGAGCAGATTTTGGCTTCCCCCTCAGAATCTGGATCATCTCCCTGTGTTCAGAAATCCCAAATTCATGCACTGAAGTTTGATTATATTATTCAGCTGCTCTACCTTCTCTTTTGACAATCAGATCAAACAGCCTCAATCCATCAGCTTTAGTTACTTCCATATCAACTATTTATCTGGATGAGATCGATGCTTCAGATAATGCTCATATTGATCCTTCTCATGCTTTCTTTGGATCTCAGCAGCATCATCAGACATTGGTTTGAAGGTGGAGAGATCAGCATCACGAATATTCTTTCTCGATGATCTTGGTCCAGTCAATTTGGGCTTTGTGGGTGGCCTTGACAATTCTTTTTCAACCTTCAGAACTTCAGCCAGAATTTCTTTCTTTTTGATTGCCATCTCCTTTTCTCTATTTTTCACCAAGTCCTCAATAGACAACTTGAATGTGAGATGGTCCAGCTTTTGTTCTAAGGGAGAATAATTTACCCCATACTCATACTCCAGCATATCAACAACAGCTTTCTACACTCTTGGATCATCTTTGATTTTCAGATATCTTTCCAGAGAGAGACCAAGAGCTGCAGCATCAACATGATCAAGGGTCCCCATCTTCAGATGTTGTCCCCTTTCTCTTTCCTTGTTTTCCCTCCACATAATGAATTGATTAGAAACTTGCTTCTGCAAAGCCTCTAATTTCTTGCTATCAGCATTAGGATCATGAATGGGATAACCATGCTCATCTACATTTTCACCAACCACCAAACCAGAACCCTTAGAATCTTTCTTTGTAGGTTCATCCACCACTGGGGCCTTGCCATTATCTTTCTTAACTGGTTCAGAAGCTTGTACTTCAGATTTCTGAACCTGTTCCTCCTGAACTGAAGCACTGCCAGATTGTACTTCAGTTTGCTTCTTGGTTGCCTCTATTAATTCTTGAGTACTGGAGAGCAAACCAATAGGCACATTTCCCCCTTTGGGGACCTCAGAAGGCATCTTGGCATAAAGATCAATGGTTGTTTTCATTGACTTCAGAGGTTCCCAACTCTGCTGCTCTAGGCTATCAGAAATACCCTTAGCCATGGTAGAGAACTGAGCCCTTAATCTAAAGGATGAATTAAGGTTCAGTGCCTCTTGTTCTTTTAGTTCCTTCAACATTTTTCTATCTTCTTCAGTAAATGAAGCAGGGGGAGGAGGAGCAACAACTTGTTCTTTCTTGAGAAGGGTCAGAATTTCATCTAACTGCTTGGACTGGCCCTTAACAACTTCATCAAGAGTAGATACAGATTTCTGAACTTCAGCAACAGCCTTATCTACCTTCTTGGAAGTGTCTTTGGTGAGTTCTAAGACCATCCTTCTGACCCCTTCTTCAACCTTTCAGCCACAGAAGCTGAAATCTGAGCAACAAGATTCTGAGATATCTCAGACTTCAGCTTCTCAATCACATCAACACTAATAGAAGACCAAAAAAAAAAAAAAAAAAAAAAAAAAAAAAAAAAAAAAAAAAAAAAAAAAAAAAAAAAAAAAAAAAACAAATAAAAAAAAAAAAAAAATATAAAAAAAAAAAAAAAAAAAAAAAAAAAAAAAAAAAAAAAAAAACTAAAAAAGACCCAAGTTCTTTCTCATTGACACTTGGCCTTTTAACCAACTCATTCACCTCCTTCCCGACTGCCATAACTTCTTGTTTGATCAATTCAATACCAGATGTCAAGTTCGCAACTACTAAAGCTTGCACATCTCTTTTGGCCAGTCTGAAGGCTTCCCTGATAGCTGTACTTATTTTGTTACATGAATGCACCAGCTCATTTAGCTTCCCACTTACTAGTCCCTCATTCCCAGCAACCTTGGTGAACTCAGTGCCAAGAAACATCTGAGCACCCTTCATTTCAGCTAGGGACGTAGTATTGGCAGTTAGAGATTTAGTTAAGTCCTCTACCTTGAGAAGTAGGCTTTGGACTTCGGTATGTTGTTTCTCTAACTGTGCTTCTACACTCAAAGGAGGAGGTGGTTGTGCAGAAATAGAAGCCACAAAGGGAATTCTACCAAGCCCATCTAATGCCTTCTCCAATTGCATTTCAGTTGGACTCTCAGATTCAATGGCAGAGTCCAACTCCTTTTCAGTTTGATCATCATAACTGATGGGCCTTGGTACTTGGTGAATTTGTGGGTGTAAGTGTTGGAGTTGTGGTTGAAAGCGAGGTGAAGTTACATAGGCAGGTGTAGAGCCAGGTGGAAAGTATGGATGTGCATGAGAGGTTTCAGGTTGGCGATATGGTTGTTCAACAATTAAATTTTGGATTTCTGGGGGAGGTTGGACGTTTGTGAGGCTGAAGGTTGGCTCAGAATCAGAAGACTGATTCTCCTCCAGTAAGCCCTCATCAAACTCAAAGTCAGCAAAGGAATCAAGATTCCTTGAGGTGGCTCATCTTCATCCCAGAGGTCAGTTAAAACTGCAGTCTGATCAGATATGCCCTGGTTCAGATCACTGGTACCTGAACCAGCTTTTGGTTCAACAACTGCTGTTGCAGATGCATCGTCACCAGATTTATGGGTTGTCTCAGCCATAGCTTCATTGCCAGAGACAGTAGACACAGGGGTTGCCTTAATGACCCTCGTACCATCATCAAGAGTCACTTCATCGGCCGTAGAGTCTAGAATCTCAGTCTCAGGTGGTGTCACACCAAAGACTTCATCAATTCGTGCTGCAGTAGAGTGTGAGATTTGTGAAGTTATAGGGGGTGCGCGTGCAGACACGGACTCTATTGTGTGCTGGGCTGGCACACTAATATTATCTTCACCATCTCCTCCTAAAGAAGTTCTGGAGATGGTTGCTTGTGGGTTTTCCTTTGGACTCGATTCCTCTGGTTCTTGTTGGGAAGATCCAGAGGGGTTTGCTTCGGTACTAATGTCCTTGGGCTGTGAGGACTGCTTATATTTACGACGTTTTAATAAGCCCTTTGGAGATCCTGGGGGATCTTTTGGGAGATCCTCGGGTTGGTCAGTGGAGGAGGGAATTGGTGGTTGGGTAGATGAAGTTGTTGGGGTTTTAAACAACTTCAACATTTGACCACCAGGTGCACCAATGGGTCTCGCATTCTTTTGCGACCCGCTCGGTGACATTTCTGAGCCAGCCGGTCGTGCTGTTTCAGTTTTATTGATTACCTGAAGCATTGCAGCGGAGAGTTCTGGTTCTGGATCTGAAGTAGATAGCTTTGATAGATCCCTGCAGAACTCCGTCGCTGAAGATTCAAGCCCCTCCAAATGATACGCATCTCCAAGCATGTTCATGAAGCAAATGCTCAGAAATCTAGGGAATGAGATGTGTGGACTCCTTTTCCCTTTTAACTTTGTTACCAACTGAGTGAAAAGTATCTCAGCGAAGTCCACCTCAATCCCATGCCACAAGTAGTACCCGATTTCTACTTGTGTTAAGGAAATCTGGTCCAATCCACCCCAGTTTCCTCCTAGGCACTCCACAATCTGAGTCCAGAAATAACGCCAACAATTTTTAAATCCAGACAGAAAAATATGTCCAGATGTTCTCAGATTGTGCTCAGCATCGACCATGTCATCATGACCCATGGCGTGCAGTACCTCCCTGAAATTAACTCCTTTTAGCCTTTTTGCATAGGCTGAAGAAGAGGGAAAGTAGTTCAAATGAAGGGCCTCCCGAAACCCATCAAGTGAAAGGATATACTGCTTAGTGCCTTCTTGTAAAGAAAAAGTAATGGATTTTTCATCCTTGCTCAGAGTAGCAGTATACCAGAATTCAAGCAAGTATCTATGATACATTACTTGAGGATCTGCAGTCAAGGCATAATGGAGAGGGGATTGTTTAAGAAATTTATTAATCCTCCCCATTAAGGTTTTGCCTTTGGCGTTCAGTGCGGCCATGAAATTATTCATATTGAATCTAAGGGTCGATGGCTCGAACCCTTTTGGCCATTGTGCACTTGCCTTGACTACTTTGGATGGTTTGTATTCGAAGGATATTAGTGATTTGACTACTTTAGCCATTATTTCTACAAGGGAAAACTGAATATGAAAGATGAATTTAGGGTTTTGGAGTTATGAAGGAATGATGATTGGGAGTAAATGTAAAGAGAAGTAATGAAGGAATTGTTCTCGAAAAGGTATTTATATTTATGATGGAATACAAAGGGTTTTCCAAAATAAATAAATTAAAATTGATTTTGAAATTCAAACCCAAAAAAAAAATTATTTTAATGAAATCAGTTTTGATCGGGTTTGAAGTCCGAAAATAATTTTAGGTATACGTCCGCATTTAATGCAACGACGGCTATGACCCCACATTTTCACAAAACTTTTCAACACTTTAAAGAAAAAGTGATCATTACTTTCCATTTACGGCGCAACTTGTGTGACACGTCAGCAAAAGGTATCATTATTCAAACGTTATACAGTAACCTTCACGTGTTCACACAACGACCAAGTATCCAAAATACATTATAAAGGATTGACTCATCTCAGAAATAATACACAAAATCTGAGCATGATCAGATTTAAGGAATCTGAACCATCTCATTTTATACCATTATTCTGAAATCATTTCAGAAATTCTGAAGCATTTCAGTCAAAATATTTTTCTGAAAGCAAAGTTCCCCCTTAGAGAAAAATTCTTTTAAACATAAAAATATTTGACACTTCCCCCTGAGGTGATGCTATACAGGATTTAGCATACCTAACTCACTGGTGAGATGTTTAAACGTTTTGACATCCAAGGGTTTTGTAAAAACATCAGCGAGTTGCTTATCAGTGGGAATGAAATGAAGTTCAATGTCACCTTTAATAATGTGATCTCTAATAAAATGATACCTGAGGTCGATATGCTTGGTTTTGGAGTGCATGACAGGATTGTGAGAGATGGCAATGGCACTGGTGTTGTCACAAAATATTGGAGTCTTTGTATACTTAACACCATAATCAGTTAGTTGGTTCTTCATCCACAAAATCTGAGCGCAGCAACTGGCTGCAGAAATGTATTCAGCTTCAGCTGTGGAGAGTGATACTGCAGTCTGCTTCTTACTTTTCCAACTAACTAATTTGCCACCTAGGAAATGACAACCACCTGTGGTACTTTTCCTATCTATTTTACAACCTGCATGATCAGAATCTGAATAACCCATTAGATCTAGACTTGAACCTTTGGGATACCAAAGACCAAGTCTGGGGACACCTTTAAGGTATCTGAAAATCCTTTTCACAGCATTTGCGTGTGCTTCTCTGGGATCAGACTGAAATATTGCACAAAGGCATTTTGCAAACATTATGTCAGGTCTACTAGCAGTTAAGTACATGAGGGATCCCACCATACCACGATATTTTGTGGGATCCACTTGTTTTCCATTCGGATCTGAGTCCAAAGTTAATGGTGCAGAAATGGGAGTATCTTTTGATGAGACAAAATCAAATTGATATTTCTTTAATAAATTTCTGACATATTTTTCTTGATTTATAAAAATACCATCACTGGTTTGTTTCACTTGAAGACCTAGAAAATATGTCAGTTCACCCATCATACTCATTTCATACTCAGATGACATTATTTCAGAAAACTGTTCACACATTTTGTTATTTGTAGACCCAAACACAATATCATCGACATAAATTTGTACAAGTAAGATATCACTTTTATCATGCAATATGAATAAAGTGTTATCTATTGCACCCCTTTTAAAACCATTTTTCAGAAGATGTTTAGTAAGAGTATCATACCAGGCTCTAGGTGTTTGTCTCAGACCATATAATGCTTTGTTCAGTCTGTACACCCAATGTGGTCTTTCTTCATTTATGAACCCTGGTGGCTGATGCACATACACAACTTCTTTCAATTCACCATTCAAAAATGCACTTTTAACATCCATCTGATAGACTTTGAACTCATGATGAGCTGCAAAAGCTAAGAAAATTCTGATAGCTTCTAGTCTAGCAACTGGTGCAAAAGTTTCATCAAAGTCTACTCCTTCTTCTTGTGAGTAACCCTTTGCAACAAGTCTTGCCTTGTTTTGAATCACATGACCATCTTCATCCATCTTGTTTCTGAAGACCCATCTTGTCCCAATTGGTTCTTTCTTTAGATCACTGGGACAAGGAACAAGTTCCCAAACATCGTTCCTTTTAAACTGATTAAGCTCATCTTGCATGGCTTCAATCCAGCTAGGGTCTTTCATAGCCTCGTCAATCTTCTTCGGTTCTATCAGTGATAAGAAGCTGACATTTAAGCATTGATCGCTTGTGGCTCTTCTGGTCTGAACCCCACTAATGGAATTTCCAATGATTTGCTCGATTGGATGTGCTCTTTTCCACTTAGTGTAATGACCAGGATGAACAATGATATCAGTGCAAGAACTCCTCTGAATTACTTCAGGAGGTTCTTCAGAAAAGACTACCTCAGTCTCATCATCTTCCTCCTGCAGATCATGATTTGCATCATGAAACTGTTCAGATTGGGTAATTCAGTGGAACCTGATATCTGAGGTGAAGCAACATGTACATCTGATCCAATAGTCAGTTCAGAAGGTAGTTTAAAACTGACTGAAGGATAGAATGGAATGTTGCTTGACTTGCTTGTTATTGGTTCTGAACTGAGGTGTTCAGAAACAGGTTCAGGTGACTGATCAGATTGGACAATAGGATCAGAATCACCAAAACTTATTGGACTTTCTGAGGGTGGTTTAGGAATAGAATTCTTAAATATTGCAGAATTAGATTCATCAAAGGTAACATGAATTGACTCATCAACCTTTTCAAGTCTCTTGTTAAAGACTCTAAAGGCTTTGCGATTTGTTGAATATCCTTGGAAGTACCCATCATCAGCTTTTGCATCAAATTTTCCAAGCTGACTGGAATCATTCAGAATGTATACTGGACATCCAAATACATGAAAATATCCAATGTTAGGCTTTCTAATTCTGAGTACTTCATAGGCTGTCTTCTTGTGTCTTTTGACGTAGACAGATCTGTTCTGAGTGTAGCAAGCAGTTGCAACAGCTTCAGCCCATAAATTCTTGGGAAGACCAGATTCATTTAGCATACTTCTAGCAGCTTCAATCAGCGTACGATTCTTTCTTTCTACTACACCATTCTGCTCTGGTGTGTGGGCTGAAGAGAAGTTCTGAGATATGCCAGTTTCAGTGCAGAAGGACTCCAGAGTGGCATTTCTGAATTCAGTGCCATTGTCACTTCTGAGCTGACAAACGTTTCGCTTATGCTTGAGTTCAATTTATTTGATGAGAGCAATGATTTCAGCAGCAGCTTCACTCTTAGATCTGAGGAAAATTACCCAGCAATATCTTGAATATTCATCAACAATAACAAGGGTATACTTCTTTCCTGCTCTTGTCTGAACATTCACTGGTCCAAAGAGGTCCATGTGAAGCATGTGAAGAGGTTCAGTTATACTAAAACTTTGATTTGTCTTGAATGAAGCTCTTTTCTGCTTACCCATTTCACACCCTGGACATGGCTTGTCTTTATTGAAAGACATTGAGGGTATCCCATCAACAAGTTGTTTTCTTGACAACTTATTGATATTCTTGAAGTTCAGATGGGATAGTCTCTTGTACCACAACCAGTTTGTGTCTTCATCTGCCTTTGTGTAGAAACATTGTTCAGTGGGTGAACTATTCATATCAATGATATAAATGTTTCCTTTTCTTGGTGCAATCAATACTACCTTTCCATCTCTGTTGAATATGGTGCCTTGTGAAATATCAAATAGTACCTTGAAGCCATCATCACACAGTTGACTTACACTGATCAGGTTATATTTCAAACCATTCACATATGCAACTCGTGTGAATTTGACTTGTCCATTATTCACAATACCATATCCCTCAGTTTTTCCATTTTCATCATTACCAAATGTTATTGAGGGTCCCTCTTGCACCCTGTATTCCTCCAGCAGGGTTTGATAACCAGTCATGGTTCTGCCAGCAGCGCTGTCAAGATACCATATATTCTTCTTTCGGTCTCCCTGCACAAACACAAAGATTAGTTCTTTTTGGGAACCCATCTCGTGATGGGTTCGCTAGACTCTCCCTTAGCAGTCTCAGAATTATTTGGTTCATAAGGAACTGAAGGATCGAAGGGGATCTCGGTCATGATCTCAGATGACACAAAAACAGTTGGTTTGATGGGGGGTTCAACCTTTTTCTTCTCATATTTTTGCTTGATTTGTTTGGAAAAAGGTCTTGCATTTTGCTTAGGTTGAAGAGGAGTGGTTTCAACATTTTTTAAATGTGCATTACAACTCTGCACTTGTCTAGCCAATAACTGAAATTGACTCTCTAACCTTAACAAAATTGATTCTTCATTAGACACCTGAGCCTTACCTGAATCTGAGGTAGAAGGCTCAGTGGGGGAGATAATTTTCTTCTTCTTCTGGCCTTTTGGAACCTTAGATGAAGTCTGAAGGGATGGCTTTTTGGTTTTAGCCTTCTTTTCTGAAATAGTTGTCTGAGCTGTTTCAGATTTACCCTCATATTGTTCCTGGGCCCTATCAGTCACAGTTTTCTGTTTGCCAACTTTAGGAAAAATGATTTCTGGTTTTATTTCTTTTGGAAGTGCATCTAAATCAGTGATTATAGATGCCAAATGAAGATCACCAGATTCATATACTGTTCTTTGAGTTGCAAAAGTATTTTTAATTGCAGCATCTGGTTTTGGAGCTTTCATCCAAGATTTAATTATTTTCTGTTCCTTTTCAAGGATGGTTTTTAATTCTTCTTTTTCCAACTCTAAAGTGGCAACCATAGACTGATAACTTTTTAAAGCCAAATGAACATCTTTCAGCTCTTTTAGTCTGGCCTGACTGGCGTTCAGTTCAAAAGTATTACTTTCAAACATTTTTAAGCTTTCTGAACGCACAGTTTCGACAAATGAAATGTCAGCCTCTAAAAGAACCAAAAGGTCCAGTTTTTGTTCCTCATTACTTTCAAAACCAAAAGGTCCAGTTTTTGTTCCTCATTACTTTCAAAACCAAAGTCACTAACCTTTTTCATGACTATATCCACCCATCGACCAGATTCAACATCAGATTTGACCAAATGACCTTGATCTTCACGTGCCATGAAACACATATCCCTAACTTCTTCCTCATCATCAGATGATTCATCAGATTCTTACCATTTTTCAGTCTTGGCAATCATACAACTATTATTGCTTGAGTTGTTTTTAGCCATGAGAGCTATTTGGGCTTTCAGCTTCTTGTATTTAGCCTTATAGCTGTCATCGGGTTTCTGAAAAATAGAATGATTAGGGGCAGATTGTGATGATGAAGGCTGACTAGATCTGCATTCCTTCATGAAATGTCCTTTCTTGCCACACTTAAAGCATTCAAGATTAGACTTATCAATAGAAGCGCTGGAAGCAAATGGTTTGCCAGATCGATTAGATTTGGCCTTAAAACGATTGAACGTTTTAGCCAGCATGGCAACCAGATCATCATTGTCATCCTCATCACAACTATGAGTTACATTACCAGAAATACCAGTTTTTAACATTTCAGAGACCATCTTCTTCATCGAGTCAGAATGATCACTCTCAGAAGATAGTAGAGCAGTCCCATGTGGCTCAGAATTCTGAACCATGACTGAACTGGTAGAAGCATGATTTTTGGCATATTGCTCAGCCACAGCTCTCTCAGCTTTGTTCTCTTCAGTGTATCTGAAGGCTCCATATAGGGAAGCAAGAGTGTGACTGTGCAAGGTTTTTCTTTGTCTTAAAACCAAGATCAAGTTTTCCCATTTAGAAGGTAAGATGTCACAAAACTTTTCTAACAAAATTTCTTTGTCTTTAGTTACACCCAGGGCTTTCAATTGAATTACCAGATTAGTAAATCTGATGTATGTCTGAGTTAAAGTTTCACCAGGGATAGCAAAAAAAAACTCATATCTTTTATTTAAAGCAACTTTTCTTGTGACAATTGTCTCAGAAGTGCCTTCAAACTGTGTCATGAGTTCCTCCCACATTAATTTTGAGTTTTCAAGTAAAACAAGGGTGGGCATAAGAGTTTCAGGAACAGCATACAAGATCATATTTTGTAGCTTGGTATCAAGGTCTACCAGCCTATGATCTTCCTCAGACCAATGATCCTTCTCCTTGGGTGATACCCTAAGAGTCCCATCGGCATTTCTGACAACAGTGGAGGCATTCATGGGGACAAAGGGTCCTTCTTTAAGAATATCGGTCAAATGTCTTTCAACACCAGCAATATATTTGAGCATGCATGTTTTTCATGTTTGAAAATTTTCACTGTTCCCATCAAACTTGGGAACAAGATTATTTGGAAAGTGTACGTGCACATTATGCGATGGTATATTGTTGTTGATGATAGGGGGTGGAGTAGGTGGAGTAGTATTAGCATTAGCATTAGAGGTCAGGGCCTGTATTGAACATTTGGTCAACCATCTTTGCAGATCAAAGGTTAATGAATTAATATAATTCAACCTTGCTGCTCTGATACCAATTGTGAGTCCCAAATATAGATGGTTAATACCCGACTGGCAAGTAGTTCTAACTGGAAGAGACCAGTTCAGAATACGATCCAGATAAGGATAATCAATAAGGTAAAGATACTGAAAGTAAATGCTAGAAACAATAAGTGCTGAAACTATATAGATAATATGTATATTTCAAGTATGTAGCATTGAGACACGATGTACTTTTCAATGTATTTGATTTATTGATATAAACAAATACAAAGGTTGTTGCGGAACAAAGATAAACACCCAAGTGTAAATATCTAAACAACCTAGAAATACAAGTGATCTAATAACTTGGAAATACTCGTAAGGATTACTTAGAGTATATCTCACAAGTTGCAATGCTAAAGTTTCAAGCCATTTTGCAAGTTGTGAGAAGACTTATATTTATAGACCAAGTCCATGATGACGTGGACCAAATCGTACAAATATGGTTGGGAGCATTTAAGAAATTAAAGCTAATTCCTTACATGCGTACTTTTAAGGTTAAGTATATAAGTCAATTGATGTTACTTATCATACCTTATTTCCAACCTTTACTTTACCTTGTACTTTTATTAATAGTTAAATCTATTAACTAGGTAAAGGTATGTAAAGTAAAAAGTCTTCCTCGTAATCAGTGTAAAAGTGTGTAAGTACTTTTACATTGAAATGCTTCAGTCTTCGATCAGGTAGAATCAACTTCTGAGCTCCACATCTGAGCTGGTTCTCTTTCTTCAGACTTCAGTCTTTGACTTCATTCTGAACAGTATTCTGATACATTGATCTGAACTGAAGTGAAGCTTCAGTGAACTAATTCTGAACGACTTCAGAATTCTGTACAAGTATTCTTCACTGAGATTCAGCTATTTCTGAACAAATTATACTTGGTCGATTTTCGACCTAACAGAAATTTTTGTGTTTAATTAAGTATAACCTAAAAGAGACATGCGTCGTTTAAATATAATATCATGCGTCTCTTAAAGAAAACCCCAATCGTATTTTAGTACATTGGTAGAGATGACATATTATGTGTTTGATTTTATTCATTCATCGTGTTAATTGTACATTTATGTAATTGTCTCGTTCAATAAATCGTCATGTGTTCATAGATATTCGTGCTTTCTTTGTATTATTTGATACTAACTCTACTCATTCAGTAGTTTCTTTTAAGATGCTTTGCCTACTTCTTTATTATTTCTACATCGCTGGCCAATTTTGACATTTTCAAAAAAAAAGTGAAAAAAAAGAAAGGACGAAAAGTGAACAAAAGAACTAACGAATGTTGGCAACCTTGACGGAGAAAAACTAACATCGTTATCGCAGGGACGAAAAATGAAAAAAGTGCCAAGTTTAGGGTTTTTTTTTGCTATTTTTTCACTTTGGGGACGAAAAGTGCAAAACGGGCCAAGTTGAAGGACGAAAAATGTAATTTTCTCTATATATATATATATGAGGTTAGGGAGTATGTGGCTGTTAGACACCCAAGCTTGGGTGTAGAATCTCTTACATCTTGATTTTTTAATCCATAAAATCATGGGGGCCAATCATTTATATATATATACAAATAAATATTAAAAAATTAGTATTATATATATATCTTATTATATATTATATATATATATATAGACAACTAATTTATTTTACCCGCAGTTTAAAAATCTACGTAAATAAGAAAAGGTTGATATAATAATTGACGATTAGAAAAAGTGGAAAATTTATATAATGTATAGTATGCAGTAAGTTCAACACACCAATCATATAATAATAGAATTAGAACATATTTATGAAACATACCATGGCCAAAATGTTGAAATACAAAAAGAAGTAACCGACGCTAATTAGTGAAACAAAACATAATCAAATATAATCATCAAATACATCATAGACAAAAAAAGTGATTCAATAGAAATAGAAATAGAAACCAAGATGTTAAAAATGAGATTAGTTAGTGGAAAGCTACAATGGGAAATGAAAAAAATAAAATCATAAAAGATATGGGGAGGAAGTGTAAGTCACAACTAACTAGATGGTACTACCTGAAGACACCTCTATGTCGATGGTGGGGTTACTTTGCAATATAAACACTGAACTGGAGACGACCAGTTACAGTGAGTGTATACCAAGTTCTTGATAAAGATTACTTATTAAGGTGACAATAAGTAAATGACAATGCAATAATAGAAAGTACTTGTAAAGTAAATTGGTGAGACAATATGTATTTTTTAAGTGTAATTTATTTATTAACTTTAAATAAATTACAAGGTTGTTGCGGAACCAAGATAATACAAAGTATGTAAATATCCTAACAACCTATGAAATACAATTGATCTATACTTGGAAATTCTCTAAACAATCGAAACACTTAAAGTTGTGAAATGTTCCTTTTTGCGATTGAGAGAATATTGCACAAGTTCACCAAGAATATTGCAGGTTTGCAAAGTGGTTTCTTGGTTGTGCAAAGACCTCTATTTATAGGCAAAGTTGACATTGGGATGTCAACTTTGGCCGTACAAATATGGTTGAGAGCATTTAAGGAATAGCATTTAATTCCTTAAAATGCTGTGTAAAGTTATGGCATAAAGTAACTTTACTCAACCTGCTTTATGTACCTTTTGTACTTTATACATAGATAAATCCTTTTATCCGTGTAATAGCACATAAAGCATAAAGGTCTTTTCCTCGTAATCAGTGTAAAGCTTTGTAAGTGCTTTACACTGATGTTCTCCAGTTTATATCTGAGTAGAATGTCAACTGGGCTTCGCTGCCATTGTCATTCTTTATCTTCCACTTGTTGTATTCGACTTCAACTAGAATGATTCTTCATCTGTTCAGATCTCAACTGGAGGAATTCTTCAGTTGCGTTAACTGTACGTTGCAACTGGACTTCAATATATTTCTGGACAAATCTTCTTAGTCTCCAGATGCAACTGGAGACTGGCCAGTTTTCAGCAAACTGGTCCTAACAAATTCCCCCTATTTGTCCTGAAATATTGCCAAGTCTTTTTCAGTTCTTGTATTTATACAAGTATGAACTGGAAAGACTTGTTCGATTAAATCTATCTAAATTTTCCAAGGCATTTTTATAGATCAATAAATGCTTGAGTTTTTCTTTTGAGTTTGTTAGATTTAATCTATTATCTACCTTGTGGTTACAAACTGGTAACTTCATTTATACAAGGAAATGAAATTTACACAAGTTACAGAATGTAAATAAAAATACAAGTAGATAATACTGGAAGGAAAAACTTATGCAGATGGCCCTTCGCCAGTTTTCCTTCTTTTGGCAGCTGAAGAAATGGGCAGTTTGTCTTCAGGATCAAAGTTCAATTTTTCTTCAACACTTTCTTTGAACTTGATCAGCTGCTGAAGAACATAAACCCAACCCCTTTCAACCTTGTTCTTATGCTGCCTAGCCTCCAACAGTTTCAGCATCTCCACATGCTCAGAATGGCCATAGTGGTGAATGTCTGGATTCTCAGTTTGAAGCATTGGTCCATTGAAGTACTGAACCCCAACTATAAAGTGTTGAGTTCCAGGCCTGATCGATACTCTCACATTAACTATCTTGCCTGGATTGTATCTTCGCTGTAGCACTTCAGTCAGGTATGCTCGTGCTTCAGATTCATTAGCCAATTGAATCTGGCCAGTGCTCAGATTTTGCACTGCAGCTCGGATAACCTCAGTTGAGGGTTCATCTGATTGTACCCAAGTCCTTAGATCTGCATCTCTTGGCAGTTGCTTCAACTTTCCTTTGGACTTGGGTGGATTCAGTACTCTCCTGACCACCTTCTGGACATTCTCCAATCTCCTTTGAATTTCATTGGCCCTAACCTCTCTAGCCTTCTTCACAGATATGTTCTGATTTCTGGCATCATGTTCAGCTTCATCATCAGGATAGTGTCTGTCAAGTTCAATATCAAGCATTTCTTTTAACATGCCCACTATCCTTGCATCATTTTTTACTCTGGCATATTCCTCCTTTGTGATTCCCAAAAGAAGAGCATCACTTACATCAAGCAATTTTATCTTTGCAAGATGTTCTCTGGCTTCAGCTTGGTTTGCTTGTTTCATCTTCTTTCTTTCTTTAATGCCATCACCAATTCTTGCCAGTTTTCTGCTTTCACTTTCGGTCACTGGAGGAAGCTGATCAATATTTCCAGTTTCTAATAAAGGAGTATCAGTGGCCGGCTGGGCAAATTCATCAGTTGCAATCATTTTGCCCTTATCAACATTCCCCCTATCACCAATATCTTCAAATTCTTCAATCTGTTGACTGGCATCAGTACCAGAATCAACAACCATAACCTGCCTTTCCACCAGACTTCTTGTACATGCACCTGGCAATCTTGGTGCAAGGACAGTCTTTTCCCCATTGACAGCATCTAGACCTGCCCGTATGACTTCCCAGTCTTGATGGTTAGATGGAAACCGGTCAAGAGGCTGCCATGATTGCATGTCCTTGCACTCTTTAAAAATTGTGCACATCATTCTGAAGGATCTCCACAGGTGGTTGGTCTCTTTAGACTGGGTCAGAACATTTGCTGCAACTTGTTGCTGACCAGTCTTCAGTTCGTCCAAGATCTTAGAATCTTCATCAAGACCAGAAACCACATTTTCCTTCACCTCTTCATCCTTTTTCTTTAAATTCTCTACTTCAGTTGTCAGCTTGTCATTAGACTGGATGTGATTTGATACCTGGGTGTTTAAAGTGTCTATGCTGCCCCTCAACTGGTTGATCTCAGTAGTGAGTGGGGCTAGATCAACCTGAGGAGTGGCCAGCTTGGTGATCTCAGCTATCACCTTTTCAATCAGTTGAGTTTCTCTTGCACCCAGCGTATCATCAATCTTCTGACCAACTGAAGTCATCAACTGTTGCCCAAGCTCAGTCACATTCAAGCCAGGTTTTTCAACTAAGTCCTTAACCTGCTTTTCAATTTCCTTCAAATCAACTTCTGATTGTCTAACAGTATTACCCAGCAAGTTGGAGATTGAAGTAGTGACTTTGGTCTTAGTAAGGTCAAAGGCTTCCTTTAGAGAAGTGGCCAGATTGTTACAGCCTTCGACCAGCTCATTGAGCTTCTTGAACACCAAATCCTCATTTTCTGCAAACTTATTTATCCCCAGATCAACAACTTTAGAATTTGTGGTGGTGTCCTTGTTGTATCTGGAGAGGGACTTGGTGTTTTTATCAATTTCCTTCTGAACATCCTCCACCCTTTGAATAAGGTTTCGGATGTCGGCTTGGAAGGAGGCAAATTGAGTATCCAGTGACGGAGGGGAAGTTGTCACTGGACCAGCAGCAGGCACCACTGGAGCAACTGGAGGAGGCACATTAAGTGAAACCTCGCCAGTTGACTGACCAGGGGCAAAGGAAATAGAACCAGGAGTGGGAAAAGAAAGACGTTGAGAGAAATCAATGTGTTGGTCATGCTGAGAATGCTCAGGTGTGACCAACGGCGGCGGTGGTGGCATGTGCCTATTTCTAGGCACAAAGAGTGAAGATATAAGGGATCGTTGTTGTGGTTGTGGAATTCTAGTGAGCATATCTGGAGATGAAACTGTTGTTTGTTCTGGGGGCGGATTAAGAGATGAAGGGAGTTGATCTTGTACAGAAGCATCAACTATCTCTTGATCAGAAGTAGTTCCTTCAGAATCCGAAGATTCTAGCTGGAACTCATCAACATCCATGCCCAGATTCATGAATGATAGAGATGGCTGATCAGGTTGATCAGTCTCCAGATGACCTTCTCCAGTTTCCTGGAAGGTTTCATCTGTTGAAGGTTCAGTTACCAGGGTAACTTCACCAGGGACAGAGGTCACAGGGGTTGCCTCAATTGCAATTGCTCTATCCACAATCATAACATCATCGGCCATAGAGTTTGGAGCTTCAGTCTCCAGCTGTGACTGGCCGAAGACATCGTCAGCTCGTGCAAGAAAAGAAGTGTCAGAAATTTGGCTTGACTCAAATTGTGCAGACACGGACTCTACTCTGGGTTGGGTTAGCCCAGTATTATCTTCACCACCCTCTCCTACAGAAATTTCGAGGGTGGCTGCTTGCGGTTGTCCCATTTGACTATCTCCAGGTTCCTGTTGGGAGGAAACTGGAATGCTGGCTTGGTTTTTACTGTCAGTGGCAAGTGCTGACTGTTTCCTAGGACGACGTGATCTTGTTGCCTTTGGAACACCTGGAGAACCTGTTGGGAGGTCTCCAGGGTAAATAGTTAAAGGGACTTACACCACTTGTAAGTCCCAACTAACTAGATGGTACTAATTGAAGACACCTCTATGTCGATAGTGGGGTTACTTTGCAATATAAACACTGAACTGGAGACGACCAGTTACAGTGAATGTATACCAAGTTCTTGATAAAGATTACTTATTAAGGTGACAATAAGTAAATGACAATGCAATAATAGAAAGTACTTGTAAAGTAAATTGGTGAGACAATATGTATTTTTCAAGTGTAATTTATTTATTAACTTTAAATAAATTACAAGGTTGTTGCGGAACCAAGATAATACAAAGTATGTAAATATCCTAACAACCTATGAAATACAATTGATCTATACTTGGAAATTCTCTAAACAATCGAAACACTTAAAGTTGTGAAATGTTCCTTTTTGCGATTGAGAGAATATTGCACAAGTTCACCAAGAATATTGCAGGTTTGCAAAGTGGTTTCTTGGTTGTGCAAAGACCTCTATTTATAGGCAAAGTTGACATTGGGATGTCAACTTTGGCCGTACAAATATGGTTGAGAGCATTTAAGGAATAACATTTAATTTCTTAAAATGCTGTGTAAAGTTATGGCATAAAGTAATTTTACTCAACCTGCTTTATGTACCTTTTGTACTTTATACATAGATAAATCTTTTTATCCGTGTAATAGCACATAAAGCATAAAGGTCTTTTCCTCGTAATCAGTGTAAAGCTTTGTAAGTGCTTTACACTGATGTTCTCCAGTTTATATCTGAGTAGAATGTCAACTGTGTTTCGCTGCCATTGTCATTCTTTATCTTCCACTTGTTGTCTTCGACTTCAACTGGAATGATTCTTCATCTGGTCAGATCTCAACTGGAGGAAGTTTTCAGTTGCGTTAACTGTATGTTGCAACTGGACTTCAATATATTTCTGGACAAATCTTCTTAGTCTCCAGATGCAACTGGAGACTGACCAGTTTTCAGCAAACTGGTCCTAACAGGAAGAAACCAACAATAATGATAATGAATTAATATCGAAGATAACATAGGATTTAAAAGAAGAAATATATATAGGGTTAATAAAAATAGGAAAAGGAGTTGAAAATAAACAAAAATTGGGGTTACTAAAGAATAAAGATCGGAAATTTGGATTTGCAAATCTCATGCCAAACTAAAAACATATATCTGTCTTTTAAATAAGTTTATTTATTTTATATAAATATAAGATAAAATATTATGAAAAAAGTATTGGATGTCACATAGGATAAAATCCTACTTGGCAATGTTTTAGCAGTTTTAATTTTGAGAATGGCTTAAAAAGCTCGTTTAACTACTCTTTTAATATAAATATATATGCTAGTCTCGTATATTATAATATATTAACATGAATGAATCACTTATTATAAATTGCTTGCCAGAGATGCTTGTAACTAAATTATGCATGAGTATTCCAAGTATTGATTGCTCCTTTCAACATTTTTAAATCATATAGTATATCGGTAACCATCTATATTTAATTATTAATTCATCTGCATTGTTTATTGCAATATGGTCATAAGTATTATAAGTATTATATTATTATTATAACCATTATATTATTATAATATTATATTATATATATACTAGACGAATACTCGCGCGATGCGACGGCGATGTTGATTGTAGCAGCGTGATGATGGCGACGACTATTGTCAACAGTAAGTTATTTTAAAAATTCAGGGTAGATATTATAAAGTTAATTTCGTTAAGGGTTTATTTGGTATTCAATAAGCTAATGGGTGATGTTAGTTGTGTTATTAAGAGCATTTTGGGTATTTGAAAGTAGAATAGTTAAAAGATGAGGAGAAGTTTGTTTTATATAGTAGTAATAAAAAGAAAGCGACATATTCACAATAAAATATACAATAGTTACTTTAATTATCATCCGTAATATTATATTAGAGCATTTTTAAATAAAAATACCAACATCTCGAAGGAATTTTAGATGTGATCAAGTAATTTCACATTAAAATATGAGAACTTGATATGTAATGACATTATTAAAGATGATATTGTCTTTTGTTTTGATAAAGTATACATAACAATTATTATTTATTTGTTTTATAAACTAAAACTAATTATATACCCATATCAAATACATGGGTTACTTGTGACATTTTTAGATAAGACTAATTATTAAATATGCAAATTTAAATGTAAAAAATATAGGTAAAATCAAATTAAAAGAATATAATTCTAAATATAAACGCATATATTGTACTTTATCCTTTTGTTAATATATTAAATATTGGTCTAAGATAAGAAATATTTAGTAAAATCAAGGATTTTGATTGGTTAATAGGTCGTTAAAGTAGATTATATTAATATATACACGGGTTTACACAAAACATTATAAATATTAATATTTCGTAATGAAATTAATATGGATTAGATTAGTCTTATTACATATTAAATGACTACATGTTAAAGTATTACTAGCATGGTGTCCGCGCAATGCAGCGGCGGTGACGACAATGCGGTGATGACGGGTAGTGGCGGTGACTGATGGTAGTGACGATGAGTAGTGTAGGCTATTGATGTAAATTTAATTAGTATAATGGTTAGTATAGTTATTTTAAAAGTTGAGGGACTGATGGTGTATTTATTTCATTCAAGGTGGGGGTGTATTGTATTTAAGGTGTGTTGTTTTAATAAAGGGTATTTCTGACATATTTCCCCCTGTAACTTTCAACAGGGGGTCTATTCTTATTAATAGAGGGTATAGAAGTATAGATATATCTAAGGCGAAGTGATATATCTACAACTACTTTTAGCCATTCACAAAAATACATGCATTGTACAGTTGTGCATTGTGCTGTAAAATATATATACAATTGTTGTTGATGGCTAATAAGTGATATAGATATATCACTCCCCATATCTAAGGGATTATAAACATAATTATATCATTAATTACTTCACTTACTTATTAGATTCGAATATCATATACATATTTAAAAATAGTTTTATACATATTTAATGTTTTTGGTTTATATACAAATAATTGTTAGTTAAGATATAGTTTTAATGTTTTACGAAAATAAAAGTTATAAATAAATGCTAAAATTTATTTAACTAATTAAATGATGATAAATAAAAATATACATATATTTAAGTTGATGGCTATAAAATATAATAGTTATAGGTTAAGTATTTAGTATATATATATATTATATATATATATATTATATATATATATATATATATTATATATATATATTATATATATATATATATATATTATATATATATATTATATATATATATATATTATATATATATATTATATATATATATATATATTATATATATATATTATATATATATATTATATATATATATATTATATATATATATATATTATATATATATATATATATTATATATATATATATATATTATATATATATATATTATATATATATATATATAAAGATTAGATTTTTATCTAATGTTTTAATTGGAAAAAAAAAAGTCAAATTTATAAAAAGTAAAACGATATGAACAAATTAAAAGAGAGAACAGGGAAGAAGTTATATAAAATTTATAAAAGTAAAAAAGTTGTGTGATATGGCTCGTCCCGGCCTCGTTAGTCGTTTGTCCTCAAGCGGTGCCGTTGTCATATATCGTCAGTTTCGTACATCGGTTAACTGAAATTGAATGGGAATACTTGGGATTTCCTTTTCTAATCCGACCCTTCTATGTTTTCGGTGGTCGGATACAAGATGAGTTGCCATACTATAAAGAAAAAAAAGTTTCTATTCGGTCAGATCCGTTGGAGTAGCCTTGTTGGGTCACCATCTTTTGATCTCACCGTTTTTATAAATGTCGTTGGCGGATGTAACCGACAACTTATCCGGAATTTAGTCTCACCGTTTTTGTTCGTGCTTTCCAGCAATGAATTCGAAGACCACCATTTACGTATCTAGCATGGTGATGATATGTTAGATCTAGGGCCGTCAATATTCAACCTAACCCGAAACCCGACCTGAAACCTATCCTAAAAAAACAATATTAGGGTTGTATAATCTTGACATGCCATCTCACAAACATGAATTTTTTCGGGTTGACCTTTCGGGTTAATAAATCGACCCTCCAAGACGATAATTTTTTAAATGTATATAATATTTTTAGTAGGTGATGATATAACTCATACGGAGCTCTACCTTCGTACCAAGGATATATATGAAGACCCCTTCGTACCTATAAAACCAATCTACGTAGATCCTAGTAAGATTGAAGCGGTCAAGAATTGGAGATGACCTGAGACGCCATCCTAGATTCGTCAATTTCTTGGATTACGGAGCCCTACCTCTGTCCTTAAATTAACTCCGGAGTTCCTGGAAGTGATCCATTCAATAACCCAACTTCATAGAGATTCCCTTGGATTGGATAAGCATAATTCTTTCCATCTCCACCCAAACAAGGAAACGATATCTCTTCCCCTAAATACCTAATTCTTTCTCAACTTCATTCTCAACTATCTATCAATTTTCTTAAAAAAACTCATTTTACCACCACTATGTGTCCATTTCATCTCATTGATCAAAATTACCAATTTCTCATATTAACCATAATGGTCATTGGCAACTCAGATCAACACATTCATGCAACACTATAAGCATATATCAAATTGTAATTAGAATTTGGGGAAATAATAACAAGATCATCATCCAACCCAAAAACCCCCAAATTTGGTGATTGCATGAACCCTAATTCTTGCAACTAGAATCAAACCAAAGGAATCCTTACATTGAAAGACAATAACTAGGATGGAAAATCACCAATTTTTTCTTCCTCTCTCTTATGTGTTTCGACCCACACAAACAGCCACAATTTCTCCCAAATAAATTCTTTCAATTGAATGCTAGGATTATTATTCACTTGAAAGGTTTGATTAATTTACTTGGGAAAATAGGAATACTTAGATAAATTTGATAATGGAAGGAACTAGATTTTGATAGAAGAAGAAGAAGGAAAATGAAGAAGAGAATGATGGTGAGTCACAAACAAGATAAAATTATTATAAAGACCCACCTATATTTTAATTTAAAATTAGTTATACATTTCTAATATAAACAAAAAAAAATCAATATATGGACGTTATATCTATTATTAACATTTAGATAAAAATTTTACCAAAAGTTCGAATACATCAAAAGAAATATTAAAGAAATAGTTTGACCTGCTAGTACTTCTTTAAATGTGTATACTTTTAATATGAAGAAAAAAAAAAAGAAAAAATAACTTGAAAAATCGTCAAATCGGTCGAACCGAACCTCCTTACATGGTTTGGTCTGGTTCGGTCAGACAATATACTTGGTCTGGTTTGGTTTGATACATGTTAAAACCGAAATTACCAGTTTGGTTTGAGATTTATACAAATTCGGAACAAACCGGTCCATAGACACCCTTTGTGACAACACCATATTCACCTTTGCTATGGAAATACTCTTGGTAATAGTACACCTTTCTTGCCAATGGGTTGGTGTCTCATTGGTAAGGTCTTACATCTTGGAGAAATCCATCAGAATTCGAATCCCACTTCTTACGTTTGTAAGAGTGCATTATTAGGAGGTTTTTCGAAAGTACTTGATTTATTTCAGTCATGCATGGTTTGAGCCTCGCATACTACCCAATTGGATGTAACTGCGATGTCTCGTATACTTAAAAAATAAAAAGTAGTACACCTTTCTCAATTGACAAAACAATTACAACGTGTCCATGACACATCAGATATTAAAATTAAAATGCAAAATATACTAACTCGAGTGAGGCGCGTGTCTAATAAAAAGTACAGTTGATGATAATACTCGTAATAAAAGTTACTTTGTGTGTGAAAGCCTTAGTTGTAAAACTTGACCCGTTACGCGAGCGGGGAAAGTAACTAAAAATCAAAGATCGAAGAACTCGTGACTCGGGATCGGATCGGAGAGGGGGAGTCACGAGTTTTTAAAAACTCGGATCGGAATCGGGGAGAACCCGGATCGGGTTTTTATATAGAAAATTTATAGTTTTTGAAATTATATGGAATAAATTTCAAACTTGAAACATAATTGTTTAGAAACTTTAATATAATACTTCAAAGTTCAAACTTCATTCATTAGAAACATAAACTAAAACCAATTTAGGATTTATTTTTTTAAAAAAAACAAGAAAAATTTTTTGACCAAAGTTGACCCGAGTTTTGACCCGATCCTGCCGATTTTTGACCGATCCGGCCGATTTTTGACCGATCCAGACGAGTTTGACCGAGTTTTACAAGCGACCAAGTCGTTGACCGAGTTTTCACCCGATTCTAGCCAACTCGACCCATTTAACCCCCGATTCCGATTCCGAGTTCCCGGCCGAGTCGGCCGAGTTTTACAACACTGCTAAAAATGAAAGAAAATTGGGGACCACTACCACGTCATTTTAGCTTCAGCGGTACATGCTCGGAACTTGACAATAAGTTTAACATACATAAATAATAAATGGAATATATTAATAAACTAGATTTAGATCACGCGTAAAACGTGAGTCTGATGAATAAATGTTTTTTCATTATTTTTTTTTTTTTTTTTTTTTTTTTTTTTTTTTTTTTTTTTTTTTTTTTTTTTTTTTTTTTTTTTTTTTTTTTTTTTTTTTTTTTTTTTTTTTTTTTTTTTTTTTTTTTTTTTTTTTTTTTTTTTTTTTTTTTTTTTTTTTTTTTTTTTTTTTTTTTTTTTTTTTTTTTTTTTTTTTTTTTTTTTTTTTTTTTTTTTTTTTTTTTTTTTTTTTTTTTTTTTTTTTTTTTTTTTTTTTTTTTTTTTTTTTTTTTTTTTTTTTTTTTTTTTTTTTTTTTTTTTTTTTTTTTTTTTTTTTTTTTTTTTTTTTTTTTTTTTTTTTTTTTTTTTTTTTTTTTTTTTTTTTTTTTTTTTTTTTTTTTTTTTTTTTTTTTTTTTTTTTTTTTTTTTTTTTTTTTTTTTTTTTTTTTTTTTTTTTTTTTTTTTTTTTTTTTTTTTTTTTTTTTTTTTTTTTTTTTTTTTTTTTTTTTTTTTTTTTTTTTTTTTTTTTTTTTTTTTTTTTTTTTTTTTTTTTTTTTTTTTTTTTTTTTTTTTTTTTTTTTTTTTTTTTTTTTTTTTTTTTTTTTTTTTTTTTTTTTTTTTTTTTTTTTTTTTTTTTTTTTTTTTTTTTTTTTTTTTTTTTTTTTTTTTTTTTTTTTTTTTTTTTTTTTTTTTTTTTTTTTTTTTTTTTTTTTTTTTTTTTTTTTTTTTTTTTTTTTTTTTTTTTTTTTTTTTTTTTTTTTTTTTTTTTTTTTTTTTTTTTTTTTTTTTTTTTTTTTTTTTTTTTTTTTTTTTTTTTTTTTTTTTTTTTTTTTTTTTTTTTTTTTTTTTTTTTTTTTTTTTTTTTTTTTTTTTTTTTTTTTTTTTTTTTTTTTTTTTTTTTTTTTTTTTTTTTTTTTTTTTTTTTTTTTTTTTTTTTTTTTTTTTTTTTTTTTTTTTTTTTTTTTTTTTTTTTTTTTTTTTTTTTTTTTTTTTTTTTTTTTTTTTTTTTTTTTTTTTTTTTTTTTTTTTTTTTTTTTTTTTTTTTTTTTTTTTTTTTTTTTTTTTTTTTTTTTTTTTTTTTTTTTTTTTTTTTTTTTTTTTTTTTTTTTTTTTTTTTTTTTTTTTTTTTTTTTTTTTTTTTTTTTTTTTTTTTTTTTTTTTTTTTTTTTTTTTTTTTTTTTTTTTTTTTTTTTTTTTTTTTTTTTTTTTTTTTTTTTTTTTTTTTTTTTTTTTTTTTTTTTTTTTTTTTTTTTTTTTTTTTTTTTTTTTTTTTTTTTTTTTTTTTTTTTTTTTTTTTTTTTTTTTTTTTTTTTTTTTTTTTTTTTTTTTTTTTTTTTTTTTTTTTTTTTTTTTTTTTTTTTTTTTTTTTTTTTTTTTTTTTTTTTTTTTTTTTTTTTTTTTTTTTTTTTTTTTTTTTTTTTTTTTTTGTTTTTTTTCCTTTAAGGCAAATATATATATAACACATATAATATATAAACACACATAAATATTACTAAAACAATAAAAAAAAAATTGGTTAGTGGATCATGACATGAGAAAAGCATTATTAGCTAGCCTAGGTGGCTGACACATAAGCTTTTCTTATGTCATGGGGATTCTTTCTTTAGGGAGATAGGGAGAATAGGGAGATATAAACACACATAAGTATTACTAAAACAAAAAAAAAATTGGTTAGTGGATCATGACATAGCATGACATGAGAAAAGTGTGAGTCCCAAATGTGATGGAATAAACCCGACTGGCAAGCAATTCTATTCTGGAAATAGACCAGTTCATAATGCGATCCAGATATGGATTAAACAATAAAGTAATGTACTGAAAGTAAATTGAAAGAAACAATAAGTGCTGAAACTATATAAGTAATATATATAATTCAAGTATGTAGCATTGAGACACAATGTACTTTTCAATGTATTTGATTTATTGATATAAACAAATACAAAGGTTGTTGCGGAACAAAGATAAACACAAAAGTGTAAATATCTAAACAACCTAGAAATACAAAAAAAAAAAAAAAAAAAAAAAAAAAAAAAAAAAAAAAAAAAAAAAAAAAAAAAAAAAAAAAAAAAAAAAAAAAAAAAAAAAAAAAAAAAAAAAAAAAAAAAAAAAAAAAAAAAAAAAAAAAAAAAAAAAAAAAAAAAAAAAAAAAAAAAAAAAAAAAAAAAAAAAAAAAAAAAAAAAAAAAAAAAAAAAAAAAAAAAAAAAAAAAAAAAAAAAAAAAAAAAAAAAAAAAAAAAAAAAAAAAAAAAAAAAAAAAAAAAAAAAAAAAAAAAAAAAAAAAAAAAAAAAAAAAAAAAAAAAAAAAAAAAAAAAAAAAAAAAAAAAAAAAAAAAAAAAAAAAAAAAAAAAAAAAAAAAAAAAAAAAAAAAAAAAAAAAAAAAAAAAAAAAAAAAAAAAAAAAAAAAAAAAAAAAAAAAAAAAAAAAAAAAAAAAAAAAAAAAAAAAAAAAAAAAAAAAAAAAAAAAAAAAAAAAAAAAAAAAAAAAAAAAAAAAAAAAAAAAAAAAAAAAAAAAAAAAAAAAAAAAAAAAAAAAAAAAAAAAAAAAAAAAAAAAAAAAAAAAAAAAAAAAAAAAAAAAAAAAAAAAAAAAAAAAAAAAAAAAAAAAAAAAAAAAAAAAAAAAAAAAAAAAAAAAAAAAAAAAAAAAAAAAAAAAAAAAAAAAAAAAAAAAAAAAAAAAAAAAAAAAAAAAAAAAAAAAAAAAAAAAAAAAAAAAAAAAAAAAAAAAAAAAAAAAAAAAAAAAAAAAAAAAAAAAAAAAAAAAAAAAAAAAAAAAAAAAAAAAAAAAAAAAAAAAAAAAAAAAAAAAAAAAAAAAAAAAAAAAAAAAAAAAAAAAAAAAAAAAAAAAAAAAAAAAAAAAAAAAAAAAAAAAAAAAAAAAAAAAAAAAAAAAAAAAAAAAAAAAAAAAAAAAAAAAAAAAAAAAAAAAAAAAAAAAAAAAAAAAAAAAAAAAAAAAAAAAAAAAAAAAAAAAAAAAAAAAAAAAAAAAAAAAAAAAAAAAAAAAAAAAAAAAAAAAAAAAAAAAAAAAAAAAAAAAAAAAAAAAAAAAAAAAAAAAAAAAAAAAAAAAAAAAAAAAAAAAAAAAAAAAAAAAAAAAAAAAAAAAAAAAAAAAAAAAAAAAAAAAAAAAAAAAAAAAAAAAAAAAAAAAAAAAAAAAAAAAAAAAAAAAAAAAAAAAAAAAAAAAAAAAAAAAAAAAAAAAAAAAAAAAAAAAAAAAAAAAAAAAAAAAAAAAAAAAAAAAAAAAAAAAAAAAAAAAAAAAAAAAAAAAAAAAAAAAAAAAAAAAAAAAAAAAAAAAAAAAAAAAAAAAAAAAAAAAAAAAAAAAAAAAAAAAAAAAAAAAAAAAAAAAAAAAAAAAAAAAAAAAAAAAAAAAAAAAAAAAAAAAAAAAAAAAAAAAAAAAAAAAAAAAAAAAAAAAAAAAAAAAAAAAAAAAAAAAAAAAAAAAAAAAAAAAAAAAAAAAAAAAAAAAAAAAAAAAAAAAAAAAAAAAAAAAAAAAAAAAAAAAAAAAAAAAAAAAAAAAAAAAAAAAAAAAAAAAAAAAAAAAAAAAAAAAAAAAAAAAAAAAAAAAAAAAGCATTGTTGGCTAGCCTAGGTGGCTGACACATGAGAAAAGTAGTATAGGGAGTTATTCTTCCTTTAGTAGTATAGGGAGTTATTATTGACTTAATTACAGAAATCGTCCCTGTTGTGGACCTCTGTTTGCGGCTTTCGTCCCTAAGTTTAATAAATTACAGTTTTAGTCCAAAAAACTTTGATCCGTCAACACTTTTGGTCCTGGGCATTAACATCCATTTAATATGTCATCACGTGCCAGTCACGTGATGGGTAATTTCGTCTTTAATGACACAAGGACCAATAGTGTGGTCAGAGTAAGATTTTCTTTTTCGTTTTCTTTTAATCTAACTTTAAAACTCCATCATCCTCATTCTATTTCAAAAAACAATGCACATCAACTTAACGATCATACAACCTTGATTCCTTGATTTGATCATAAAATGATCATATAACCTTGATACGAACATAAAACGATCATACAACCTTGATTCCTTGATTTGATCATAAAATGATCATATAACCTTGATACGAACATAAAACGATCATACAACCTTGATTCCTTGATTTGATCATAAAATGATCATATAACCTTGATACGAACATAAAACGATCATACAACCTTGATTCCTTGATTTGATCATAAAATGATCATATAACCTTGATACGAACATAAAACGATCATACAACCTTGATTCCTTGATTTGATCATAAAATGATCATATAACCTTGATACGAACATAAAACGATCATACAACCTTGATTCCTTGATTTGATCATAAAATGATCATATAACCTTGATACGAACATAAAACGATCATACAACCTTGATTCCTTGATTTGATCATAAAATGATCATATAACCTTGATACGAACATAAAACGATCATACAACCTTGATTCCTTGATTTGATCATAAAATGATCATATAACCTTGATACGAACATAAAACGATCATACAACCTTGATTCCTTGATTTGATCATAAAATGATCATATAACCTTGATACGAACATAAAACGATCATACAACCTTGATTCCTTGATTTGATCATAAAATGATCATATAACCTTGATACGAACATAAAACGATCATACAACCTTGATTCCTTGATTTGATCATAAAATGATCATATAACCTTGATACGAACATAAAACGATCATACAACCTTGATTCCTTGATTTGATCATAAAATGATCATATAACCTTGATACGAACATAAAACGATCATACAACCTTGATTCCTTGATTTGATCATAAAATGATCATATAACCTTGATACGAACATAAAACGATCATACAACCTTGATTCCTTGATTTGATCATAAAATGATCATATAACCTTGATACGAACATAAAACGATCATACAACCTTGATTCCTTGATTTGATCATAAAATGATCATATAACCTTGATACGAACATAAAACGATCATACAACCTTGATTCCTTGATTTGATCATAAAATGATCATATAACCTTGATACGAACATAAAACGATCATACAACCTTGATTCCTTGATTTGATCATAAAATGATCATATAACCTTGATACGAACATAAAACGATCATACAACCTTGATTCCTTGATTTGATCATAAAATGATCATATAACCTTGATACGAACATAAAACGATCATACAACCTTGATTCCTTGATTTGATCATAAAATGATCATATAACCTTGATACGAACATAAAACGATCATACAACCTTGATTCCTTGATTTGATCATAAAATGATCATATAACCTTGATACGAACATAAAACGATCATACAACCTTGATTCCTTGATTTGATCATAAAATGATCATATAACCTTGATACGAACATAAAACGATCATACAACCTTGATTCCTTGATTTGATCATAAAATGATCATATAACCTTGATACGAACATAAAACGATCATACAACCTTGATTCCTTGATTTGATCATAAAATGATCATATAACCTTGATACGAACATAAAACGATCATACAACCTTGATTCCTTGATTTGATCATAAAATGATCATATAACCTTGATACGAACATAAAACGATCATACAACCTTGATTCCTTGATTTGATCATAAAATGATCATATAACCTTGATACGAACATAAAACGATCATACAACCTTGATTCCTTGATTTGATCATAAAATGATCATATAACCTTGATACGAACATAAAACGATCATACAACCTTGATTCCTTGATTTGATCATAAAATGATCATATAACCTTGATACGAACATAAAACGATCATACAACCTTGATTCCTTGATTTGATCATAAAATGATCATATAACCTTGATACGAACATAAAACGATCATACAACCTTGATTCCTTGATTTGATCATAAAATGATCATATAACCTTGATACGAACATAAAACGATCATACAACCTTGATTCCTTGATTTGATCATAAAATGATCATATAACCTTGATACGAACATAAAACGATCATACAACCTTGATTCCTTGATTTGATCATAAAATGATCATATAACCTTGATACGAACATAAAACGATCATACAACCTTGATTCCTTGATTTGATCATAAAATGATCATATAACCTTGAAACGAACATAAGACGATCATATAACCTTGATACGAACATAAAACGATCATACAACCTTGATTCCTTGATTTGATCATAAAATGATCATATAACCTTGATACGAACATAAAACGATCATACAACCTTGATTCCTTGATTTGATCATAAAATGATCATATAACCTTGATACGAACATAAAACGATCATACAACCTTGATTCCTTGATTTGATCATAAAATGATCATATAACCTTGATACGAACATAAAACGATCATACAACCTTGATTCCTTGATTTGATCATAAAACGATCATATAACCTTGATTCCTTGATTTGATCATAAAATGATCATATAACCTTGATTCGATCATAATATAACGATATATAACGAATATATAACCTCGATTCGATCACAAACGATTATATAACGAACATATTCACATTTAACAAGAAGTACACTTTCCAATTTATCTAAATCACCAAAATGGACCTAGGTTTTCGATATGCCCTTTGGGTATTGGCAGGGTTTGTATACAGGTGATACCATCGGCTTTCCCTCCACCTGACCAACACCCATTAAGCATACCAAAAACCTACCTAACTCTAATCATATACACACATCAATATCATATTTCACATCAAAGATCATTCTAGTATAGGCTACAACAATCTTATACGTTCAACTACATCCACATCGTTATCAATCACGTTACATGTCTACCTATGACATGTTCTAACACAAAAACGTATGCACATAGAATTAACATAAGCTAAATCCACGGCATAACACATAAACACATAACGAGTATCTTTCCACCCCCAAAGCATACAACATATAGTAGGGGCTACAAAACTCACCTGGCGCGCTAGAACCAACATCCACGATAGCCGAGACCTATTCATACACGTATCACATTAATCCTAAAACATCTCAAAAGGTAAGGTCCTATGAATATTGACCTAATCTTACTATAAATGCTTTATTATGTCCATTTTCCAAGAATTCTATATGTCCAAAGTGAAATCACTTCAATTCGTTACTTAACGGCTAAACCGGACTTGACCAATTCACTTTGAACCCATTTTGTATAACTCAAGTTCTAGTTCATATTAAAAGGTTGTTACCATTAGAAACTAGGCTCTCACACGTTTCCGTGGATAGCTCATACGTTAAAAACAAAGTTACGGTTTAAAAGTTATGGACGTTTGAAAATGTTGTCAAAATCAGTCCTTAACGGGCGTTAAGAACTAACGAATCTGGTTATGAATAGTTCATCTGCGTTATCAGAAACAGTCCTCAAAACTAACGGACGTTAAGAACTAACGAATATGAGTTATGAATAGTTCATCTGGGTTATCAAAACAGTCCTTAGAACTAACGGCCGTTAAAAACTAACAAATCTGGGTTATGAATAGTTCATCTGGGTTATCAAAAACAGTCATTAGAACTAACGGTCATTAAAACCTGCAACTAAAATGTTCTTCACCATTTTTGACACTAAAATTGATCCACCAAACATCCAAATCGAGTTACCAAACTTTAATACAACATATTATAAGTATAAACAAGTGTAAAAATTGACTTAATTTACAAACCCACTTCTTAAATCAAAAACCCCCTTTTCAAAACCCTAGATTTCAATTAAATCCCACAAAAGTCAAAATTTGACTAAGTCTTGTAGAAATCTTGTAACCCATAACCATAATAACATAATCTAAGCATGAAAGAAGTAGATTTAGTTACAAAAATGATACCTTGAAGCTTGAACCCAATTTGAACCAAGAAAGAGATGAAGATTTAGGGTTCTTGCAAAAACTTGAGGAAATGGAACCATGGATTACGTAGGAGATTATTATTAAACAAGATTGTGAGTCCCAAATATAGATGATTGAAACCCGACTGGCAAATAGTTCTAACTGGAAGTAGACCAGTTCAGAATACGATCCAGATATGGATGAACAATACGATAAAGGTACTGAAAGTAAATGCAAGAAACAATAAGGGCTGAAACTATATAGATAATATGTATAGATCAAGTATGTAGCATTGAGACACGATGTACTTTTCAATGTATTTGATTTATTGATATATAAACAAATACAAAGGTTGTTGCGGAACAAAGATAAACACCCAAGTGTAAATATCTAAACAACCTAGAAATACAAGTGATCTAATAACTTGGAAATACTCGTAAGGATTACTTAGAGTATATATCACAAGTTGCAATGCTAAGTTTTCAAGCAATTTGCAAGTTGTGAGAAGACTTATATTTATAGACCAAGTCCATGATGACGTGGACCAGATCGTACAAATATGGTTGGGAGTATTTAAGGAATTAAAGCTAATTCCTTACATGTGTACTTTTAAGGTTTAGATATATAAGTCAATTGATGTGACTTATCATACCTTATTATCAACCTTTACTTTACCTTGTACTTATTATTAATAGTTAAATCTATTAACCGGGTAAAGATATGTAAAGTAAAAAGTCTCCCCCTTAGTGATACATTGTAATGAATGAAGTACGTGTTATATTGTCTTGTAGGAATGAATTTGATGAGCCCGGTGGTGAAGACAATTGGAGTGTTGAAACAAGTCTTCAAAGCTTTCTCTTTTGTCTTTGAAAACTTGATTCAGTCTTGGTCTTGGACTTCTTGAAATTAAATCATGTGATGATTCTCAATGTTCTTTTTGAACAGAGAATAATGAATGCGTGTGTTTTGAATCTTCGAGGATTGTTGAATCATGAATCAGAGTTGTCTTTTGAAATGCGGAAGGTATGAATCTTGGTTTTGATTTTTCAATCTTCGAATTTTGAGTGAAATTCAACTTATCGATTCTTCATTCTTTGATTCTTGAGTGAATCTCATCTTCTTGAAATAAATTTTCATGAATATGTACTCTCCCCCTTGATGTATGCACTGTAGTTTCTTGATAAAATGTAGTTGTATGAATTGAAGATCTTGCATGAAGTGTGTTTGATGAAGACTCTTTTGAAGCTTTACTTCTTTGACTTGAATCTTCTGACAAATCTTTCAACCTTTTTGAAGCTTTGATCTTTTTCACATCAACTTGAACACTTTGGAGAGTAAGCATTTGAATGAAGTTTGGATGAAATTCTTATGAAGTAATCATGCTCCCCCTCAATCCATGAGTATAAACATTTTGGAGTGTCTTTGGATTTTTGAAGCATCTTAAGTGAAAATCTTTCATCTTCGGTTTCATTCTTATCTTTGAAGTTAATTCAGATTCCCCCTTTTTAAAGCCAAAATCTCAATCAACTAAAATCTAGTGAAAATCTGAATACAAGAGACTATTGACACATCATGAAGAATTTTCTCCCTCTATACACAAACTTTGAAAAACCTAAAACCTATTGAAACAACCAAACACAAACTTTTCTCCTTGTTTCCTTATCAATCAGTAAATCAATCATAATATTTTCTCCCCCTCATAATGACAAAATTGGGAACCAATGTCATTATGTACACATTTGATTGATTAAATGTCAAAAGGAATAACATGAGCACATGAAGAAATGTCAACCATCAAAACATCAACCCAAACCATTAGCCCAACCCAAGAAATCCTAGGGGTGACTAAAATGTAAGATCGAAGTTGTTGGTACTAACGTTATATCATGGTGTTGGTGTTTTCTGTGTTTGTGTGATGAGAAGTGAAACCGGATAAAAATGATCCGTTAGCATGTTCAAAAATCAAAAGGATTAATGAAATGACCGATTGAAATGTATAACATTTTTCGGATTTCCTATGTATCATTGAGATATGCACAAAACAATTCTCTAACATAGTTCGATCTGCGGCTTTTCAACCACGAGAGTGCTTTAAAGAATGTAATTCATGGTCAGTGTCACAAAGGCGTTCGATGACCATGTCTTACTATCCTCAAAGACTTTTGGGAAATAACATCTGAGGTCACATAGACTTCTCGTTAACTCAACAAATTCATAAAATGAAAATGTGAGACCTACGTTCAATGTTGGAAAGGATGTTAGCATTGGTAGGATTTCCATTCGATCATCGTGGAATATCAATTAAGATATCACTACAAATGTTCCGGCTATATCACAAAGATAAGCAATAATATCACAAAGACATGACTCTAATGTGTCCTAAAAAAAAGGATGATCAAATTAATGATCAATCAAAATAGCTCTAGACACAGCGTGATCAAATGAAGTCGGGGACTGGAGTAGAATGTCGCCCTTTTTCAATATCAACATCTTCCGAATGAAGAGTCAATAGAAATGTGAAAATCTCCGTGAGAAATGAAACAAGTATTTGTTAAGAAACACTTGAGTGGTTAGGTAAAGATGTGCATCGCTTCACTGGGTCCATGAAGACTTCTTCAATATCAAGAAATCAACAAATGAAATCCGATAGAAACGTGTTTACCCGGCTTTTTGAGAATTTAGGGAGGGCTTTTGTTTATTTTAGCCCTTTCTCACATCATATCACCTTAACCTCTCACTTTTCGACTTTACTCCCTCCATCCTATTTGCACAAAACAACATCACTCAAAATACCCTCACTATCTAATGAAAGAAGTGAATACTCCGGGGTTAGAACTCATCGGCGATGATGAAATTCATGGAGTAAATTTTGAGAAATACTTATCACTCATGTGCAAACTAATCACCGAACTCCATTTGATTGAAAATCATTGGAAAAACATCAAATGTGTGCATGAAAAAACATTTGAAACACATTTGAAGTTTTGAAGGTTGTTGAAATCACAAACTCCTCCTTAATCTATGCAAGAATAGATCAAAAATTTTCATAGAAAGGTGGAGCAAAAATTGGTTTTGTGAGATCAAACATTTGAGAGTCTATTGTGAACAAGATTTTTATTTGAAAAACATAAAGTTTTGCTTCAACAACAATGTTGATAGTAAGACAGCTAGGGAGTACACAAAGGCGTTCGATGACCATGTCTTACTATCCTCAAAGACTTTTGGGAAATAACATCTGAGGTCACATAGACTTCTCGTTAACTCAACAAATTCATAAAATGAAAATGTGAGACCTACGTTCAATGTTGGAAAGGATGTTAGCATTGGTAGGATTTCCATTCGATCATCGTGGAATATCAATTAAGATATCACTACAAATGTTCCGGCTATATCACAAAGATAAGCAATAATATCACAAAGACATGACTCTAATGTGTCCTAAAAAAAAGGATGATCAAATTAATGATCAATCAAAATAGCTCTAGACACAGCGTGATCAAATGAAGTCGGGGACTGGAGTAGAATGTCGCCCTTTTTCAATATCAACATCTTCCGAATGAAGAGTCAATAGAAATGTGAAAATCTCCGTGAGAAATGAAACAAGTATTTGTTAAGAAACACTTGAGTGGTTAGGTAAAGATGTGCATCGCTTCACTGGGTCCATGAAGACTTCTTCAATATCAAGAAATCAACAAATGAAATCCGATAGAAACGTGTTTACCCGGCTTTTTGAGAATTTAGGGAGGGCTTTTGTTTATTTTAGCCCTTTCTCACATCATATCACCTTAACCTCTCACTTTTCGACTTTACTCCCTCCATCCTATTTGCACAAAACAACATCACTCAAAATACCCTCACTATCTAATGAAAGAAGTGAATACTCCGGGGTTAGAACTCATCGGCGATGATGAAATTCATGGAGTAAATTTTGAGAAATACTTATCACTCATGTGCAAACTAATCACCGAACTCCATTTGATTGAAAATCATTGGAAAAACATCAAATGTGTGCATGAAAAAACATTTGAAACACATTTGAAGTTTTGAAGGTTGTTGAAATCACAAACTCCTCCTTAATCTATGCAAGAATAGATCAAAAATTTTCATAGAAAGGTGGAGCAAAAATTGGTTTTGTGAGATCAAACATTTGAGAGTCTATTGTGAACAAGATTTTTATTTGAAAAACATAAAGTTTTGCTTCAACAACAATGTTGATAGTAAGACAGCTAGGGAGTACACAAAGGCGTTCGATTCCTTGTTATCTTATATCAATTTGTATGTATAATAACAAAAGCTTAGAATGTAAAAACACTCTACAAATAAATATATCATTTAAGAACGGGTTGCATACATAGTATATGCAAGCCACTGAAATATATCTTTTTGTTTATTTTAGCCCTTTCTCACATCATATCACCTTAACCTCTCACTTTTCGACTTTACTCCCTCCATCCTATTTGCACAAAACAACATCACTCAAAATACCCTCACTATCTAATGAAAGAAGTGAATACTCCGGGGTTAGAACTCATCGGCGATGATGAAATTCATGGAGTAAATTTTGAGAAATACTTATCACTCATGTGCAAACTAATCACCGAACTCCATTTGATTGAAAATCATTGGAAAAACATCAAATGTGTGCATGAAAAAACATTTGAAACACATTTGAAGTTTTGAAGGTTGTTGAAATCACAAACTCCTCCTTAATCTATGCAAGAATAGATCAAAAATTTTCATAGAAAGGTGGAGCAAAAATTGGTTTTGTGAGATCAAACATTTGAGAGTCTATTGTGAACAAGATTTTTATTTGAAAAACATAAAGTTTTGCTTCAACAACAATGTTGATAGTAAGACAGCTAGGGAGTACACAAAGGCGTTCGATTCCTTGTTATCTTATATCAATTTGTATGTATAATAACAAAAGCTTAGAATGTAAAAACACTCTACAAATAAATATATCATTTAAGAACGGGTTGCATACATAGTATATGCAAGCCACTGAAATATATCTTTTTGTTTATTTTAGCCCTTTCTCACATCATATCACCTTAACCTCTCACTTTTCGACTTTACTCCCTCCATCCTATTTGCACAAAACAACATCACTCAAAATACCCTCACTATCTAATGAAAGAAGTGAATACTCCGGGGTTAGAACTCATCGGCGATGATGAAATTCATGGAGTAAATTTTGAGAAATACTTATCACTCATGTGCAAACTAATCACCGAACTCCATTTGATTGAAAATCATTGGAAAAACATCAAATGTGTGCATGAAAAAACATTTGAAACACATTTGAAGTTTTGAAGGTTGTTGAAATCACAAACTCCTCCTTAATCTATGCAAGAATAGATCAAAAATTTTCATAGAAAGGTGGAGCAAAAATTGGTTTTGTGAGATCAAACATTTGAGAGTCTATTGTGAACAAGATTTTTATTTGAAAAACATAAAGTTTTGCTTCAACAACAATGTTGATAGTAAGACAGCTAGGGAGTACACAAAGGCGTTCGATTCCTTGTTATCTTATATCAATTTGTATGTATAATAACAAAAGCTTAGAATGTAAAAACACTCTACAAATAAATATATCATTTAAGAACGGGTTGCATACATAGTATATGCAAGCCACTGAAATATATCTTTTTGTTTATTTTAGCCCTTTCTCACATCATATCACCTTAACCTCTCACTTTTCGACTTTACTCCCTCCATCCTATTTGCACAAAACAACATCACTCAAAATACCCTCACTATCTAATGAAAGAAGTGAATACTCCGGGGTTAGAACTCATCGGCGATGATGAAATTCATGGAGTAAATTTTGAGAAATACTTATCACTCATGTGCAAACTAATCACCGAACTCCATTTGATTGAAAATCATTGGAAAAACATCAAATGTGTGCATGAAAAAACATTTGAAACACATTTGAAGTTTTGAAGGTTGTTGAAATCACAAACTCCTCCTTAATCTATGCAAGAATAGATCAAAAATTTTCATAGAAAGGTGGAGCAAAAATTGGTTTTGTGAGATCAAACATTTGAGAGTCTATTGTGAACAAGATTTTTATTTGAAAAACATAAAGTTTTGCTTCAACAACAATGTTGATAGTAAGACAGCTAGGGAGTACACAAAGGCGTTCGATTCCTTGTTATCTTATATCAATTTGTATGTATAATAACAAAAGCTTAGAATGTAAAAACACTCTACAAATAAATATATCATTTAAGAACGGGTTGCATACATAGTATATGCAAGCCACTGAAATATATCTTTTTGTTTATTTTTGAAAATATGCAATTTTGTATTTTGGTTTTCTGGAATGTGTCAAGAATTCCTTCAAAAGAGTTAAGGTTTAAGATTTAACATACCTAGCTTGGAGATAAGAAAGTTAAACCTCTTTTCATCCAGTGGTTTTGTGAACAAATCTGCAAGTTGAAAGTCAGTACCCACAAAGTAGAGCTCGATGTCACCTTTCTCAATATGATCTTTGAGAAAATGATATCTAACATCAATATGCTTTGAGCGAGAGTGGTTTACTGAGTTGACTGCAATGGCAATGGCACTCTGAGAATCACAATAGATAGGGATATGATCATATTTCAGACCATAATCAGTTAGTTGTGTCTTCATCCATAAAACTTGAGCACAACAACTAGCCGCAGCCACATATTCTGCTTCAGCCGTTGATAGAGACACACAATTCTGTTTCTTGGAAGACCAACTCACAATTTTATCGCCTAAAAATTGTAAAGTACCGGAAGTGCTCTTGCGATCAAGTTTACAACCTGCATGATCTGCATCTGAATATGCAGTTAGATTGAATCCAGTATCCCTTGGATACCAGAGACCTAAATCGGGTGTCCCCTTCAGATAACGAAAGATTCGTTTCACAGCTTGATAATGTAAATCAGTTGGAGCAGCTTGATATCTAGCACACATACATGTTGATATAAGAACACTCGGAAGTACACAAAGGCGTTCGATCCTTTGCGTCTCATATCAACAATTGAGAGTTTTGAAAACTTTATTTGAACAACTTGATTGCTATCACACATACATATTCATATAAGAACACTTGGAAGTACACAAAGGCGTTCGATCCTTTGCGTCTCATATCAACAATTGAGAGTTTTGAAAACTTTATTTGAACAACTTGATTGCTATCACACATACATATTCATATAAGAACACTTGGAAGTACACAAAGGCGTTCGATCCTTTGCGTCTCATATCAACAATTGAGAGTTTTGAAAACTTTATTTGAACAACTTGATTGCTATCACACATACATATTCATATAAGAACACTTGGAAGTACACAAAGGCGTTCGATCCTTTGCGTCTCATATCAACAATTGAGAGTTTTGAAAACTTTATTTGAACAACTTGATTGCTATCACACATACATATTCATATAAGAACACTTGGAAGTACACAAAGGCGTTCGATCCTTTGCGTCTCATATCAACAATTGAGAGTTTTGAAAACTTTATTTGAACAACTTGATTGCTATCACACATACATATTCATATAAGAACACTTGGAAGTACACAAAGGCGTTCGATTCCTTGTTATCTTATATCAATTTGTATGTATAATAACAAAAGCTTAGAATGTAAAAACACTCTACAAATA
Source organism: Erigeron breviscapus (assembly GCA_034093135.1). NCBI lineage: Eukaryota > Viridiplantae > Streptophyta > Magnoliopsida > Asterales > Asteraceae > Erigeron > Erigeron breviscapus. Next base: position 144,687,163 of record CM067170.1, on the reverse strand, counting down.
AATATATCATTTAAGAACGGGTTGCATACATAGTATATGCAAGCCACTGAAATATATCTTTTTGTTTATTTTTGAAAATATGCAATTTTGTATTTTGGTTTTCTGGAATGTGTCAAGAATTCCTTCAAAAGAGTTAAGGTTTAAGATTTAACATACCTAGCTTGGAGATAAGAAAGTTAAACCTCTTTTCATCCAGTGGTTTTGTGAACAAATCTGCAAGTTGAAAGTCAGTACCCACAAAGTAGAGCTCGATGTCACCTTTCTCAATATGATCTTTGAGAAAATGATATCTAACATCAATATGCTTTGAGCGAGAGTGGTTTACTGAGTTGACTGCAATGGCAATGGCACTCTGAGAATCACAATAGATAGGGATATGATCATATTTCAGACCATAATCAGTTAGTTGTGTCTTCATCCATAAAACTTGAGCACAACAACTAGCCGCAGCCACATATTCTGCTTCAGCCGTTGATAGAGACACACAATTCTGTTTCTTGGAAGACCAACTCACAATTTTATCGCCTAAAAATTGTAAAGTACCGGAAGTGCTCTTGCGATCAAGTTTACAACCTGCATGATCTGCATCTGAATATGCAGTTAGATTGAATCCAGTATCCCTTGGATACCAGAGACCTAAATCGGGTGTCCCCTTCAGATAACGAAAGATTCGTTTCACAGCTTGATAATGTAAATCAGTTGGAGCAGCTTGATATCTAGCACACATACATGTTGCAAACATTATATCTGGGCGAGATGCTGTTAGGTACAACAACGAACCAATCATACTTCGATATCTCTTTTGGTCAAACGGTTTTCCATTTGTATCAGTATTTATGTTTGTTCGAGCAGCCATCGGAGTAGAAATTGAAGAACATGAAGTCATGTCAAACTTTTTCAACATATCATTTATGTATTTACCTTGTGATATAAAAATACCAGTTGGTAATTGTTTGATTTGAAGACCCAAAAATAATTCATTTCCCCAATCATGCTCATTTCAAAATGATTAACCATAAGAGATGAAAAGTTTCGGCAAAATGTTTGACTGGTCGACCCAAAAATAATGTCATCAACATATATTTGAACAAGTAGAACGTGCTTACCTTGTTTGCGAATGAACAAGGTAGGGTCAATTGTGCCTTTGGTAAAGCCACCTCTTAGTAAGAAAGTAGTTAAAGAATCATACCATGCTCGGGGTGCTTGCTTAAGACCGTAGAGAGCCTTGTCTAACCTGTAGACATGGTTTGGCCTTTGAGGATCAACAAAACCTTCTGGTTGATCAACGTAAACTTCTTCTTTGAGGTCACCATTCAAGAAAGCAGTCTTCACATCCATTTGAAACACAGTAAAGTTTCGGAATGCTGCATAAGCTAAGAATATTCGAATGGCCTCCATTCTTGCAACTGGAGCAAAAGTTTCGTCGAAGTCAACACCAGGTTGTTGGCAATAACCCTTTGCAACAAGTCGAGCTTTATTCCTTACTACCACTCCATTCTCATCCTTTTTGTTTTTGAATATCCACTTTGTACCGATTGGATCATCTTTTCTAGGATTTGGAACTAATCTCCATACCTTCAGTCTTTCAAATTGTGCGAGTTCATCTTGCATTGCCTTAACCCACTCTGGATCACGAAGAGCTTCAGATACCGTTTTGGGTTCAATATTGCTAAGAGAAAGTGCAACAAGACACTCATTTACTGAGGTACGAGTAGTTACTCCTGCTTGTGGATCTCCAATTATTTGATCAGTAGGATGGTCTTTCTGCATTCGTGTCCACTTGTGAGCATGAGGAAGAGGATCTTGTTGTTGAAGATCAACATCACCATCATTAAAACTTGAGTTTTGTTGAGAGATGGAGTCATAACTTGGTATAACTCTTTCCTCATAAGCTGGATGATCAAAATCAAGTGGTACATACACATTTGGAGTGTTTAATGGATTTTTTGTCTGAGTTAATCGAGAAGGTTGTTCTTGAACATTCACTTGAGAAGAATTATCCTGAGAGGATGGTGGAGAAATATCAGTAGAAGAGGATTCTTGCTCTGAAGAACTTGATGAAGATTCATGAATGTTGTCAGGAACTGGATCGTTGTTATGAAGAGGTTCATTGTTTTGAATTGGTTCAAAGATGACCTGAGGTTCTTGATCATGAATCGGTTTTGAATTATAGAATTCTTCAAAAAGAATATCTAATTCATCACTTGTTGGAGTTGGAAACTTCTTGAATATAGAAGCTAAGGTAGAATTCCTTGTAGAAGTACTTGAAGTACTTGGATCATTACTTGTTGGCAGCAAACCTTCTTGCTCAAAAATCATGCCTGACATCTCATCAAACCAAACATTCATTGTTTCTTGAATTGTGTTGGTTCGACGATTATAGATTCGATAGGCAATTGATGTTTTGGAATAATCTCCATACCTTCAGTCTTTCAAATTGTGCGAGTTCATCTTGCATTGCCTTAACCCACTCTGGATCACGAAGAGCTTCAGATACCGTTTTGGGTTCAATATTGCTAAGAGAAAGTGCAACAAGACACTCATTTACTGAGGTACGAGTAGTTACTCCTGCTTGTGGATCTCCAATTATTTGATCAGTAGGATGGTCTTTCTGCATTCGTGTCCACTTGTGAGCATGAGGAAGAGGATCTTGTTGTTGAAGATCAACATCACCATCATTAAAACTTGAGTTTTGTTGAGAGATGGAGTCATAACTTGGTATAACTCTTTCCTCATAAGCTGGATGATCAAAATCAAGTGGTACATACACATTTGGAGTGTTTAATGGATTTTTTGTCTGAGTTAATCGAGAAGGTTGTTCTTGAACATTCACTTGAGAAGAATTATCCTGAGAGGATGGTGGAGAAATATCAGTAGAAGAGGATTCTTGCTCTGAAGAACTTGATGAAGATTCATGAATGTTGTCAGGAACTGGATCGTTGTTATGAAGAGGTTCATTGTTTTGAATTGGTTCAAAGATGACCTGAGGTTCTTGATCATGAATCGGTTTTGAATTATAGAATTCTTCAAAAAGAATATCTAATTCATCACTTGTTGGAGTTGGAAACTTCTTGAATATAGAAGCTAAGGTAGAATTCCTTGTAGAAGTACTTGAAGTACTTGGATCATTACTTGTTGGCAGCAAACCTTCTTGCTCAAAAATCATGCCTGACATCTCATCAAACCAAACATTCATTGTTTCTTGAATTGTGTTGGTTCGACGATTATAGATTCGATAGGCAATTGATGTTTTGGAATAACCAACAAAATATCCTTCATCACCTTTCTTCTCGAACTTTCCAAGATTCTCCCGATCATTCAAAGTATAACAAACACACCCAAATATATGAAAGTAGTTGATGTTGGGTTTGCGTTTGTTAATAACCTCATAAGGAGTCTTTTCGAAACGCTGATTGATAATGGACCGATTCTGAGTGTGACATGCAGTGTCAACAGCTTCAGCCCACATATTGGATGGCAATTTGGAATAAGCAAGCATTGTCCTTGCTGCTTCCACCAGCGATCGATTTCTCCTTTCAACAACACCGTTTTGTTGTGGGGTGCGAACTGCTGAGAATTGATGAGTGATACCTTTGGATTTGCAGAATTCATCAAAAACAGCATTCTTGAACTCAGTTCCGTTATCCGAACGGATGTAACGAACTGGAAGTTGAAGATTTACTTGAGTATTAGTGATGAAATCTATCAACATCTGAGTTGTTTCATCTTTGGATGCAAGGAACTTGACCCAAGTATATCTTGAATAATCATCAACAATAACCAAGATGTATTTCTTCCCATTTCGGCTTTGTACTTTCATCGGCCCACAAAGATCCATGTGAAGCAAATGAAGAGGTGCTAAAGAATTTGGAGATTTCTTCGGTTTATGAGAAGCTCTCTTAATCTTCCCAACAGCACAAGAAGGACAAACATGCTCACTTTCATACTTATAGTCAGGTAAGCCTTTAACAAGATGCTTGTTGACCAACATATTGGATGGCAATTTGGAATAAGCAAGCATTGTCCTTGCTGCTTCCACCAGCGATCGATTTCTCCTTTCAACAACACCGTTTTGTTGTGGGGTGCGAACTGCTGAGAATTGATGAGTGATACCTTTGGATTTGCAGAATTCATCAAAAACAGCATTCTTGAACTCAGTTCCGTTATCCGAACGGATGTAACGAACTGGAAGTTGAAGATTTACTTGAGTATTAGTGATGAAATCTATCAACATCTGAGTTGTTTCATCTTTGGATGCAAGGAACTTGACCCAAGTATATCTTGAATAATCATCAACAATAACCAAGATGTATTTCTTCCCATTTCGGCTTTGTACTTTCATCGGCCCACAAAGATCCATGTGAAGCAAATGAAGAGGTGCTAAAGAATTTGGAGATTTCTTCGGTTTATGAGAAGCTCTCTTAATCTTCCCAACAGCACAAGAAGGACAAACATGCTCACTTTCATACTTATAGTCAGGTAAGCCTTTAACAAGATGCTTGTTGACCAAAATATTGATGGTTTGGAATAACCAACAAAATATCCTTCATCACCTTTCTTCTCGAACTTTCCAAGATTCTCCCGATCATTCAAAGTATAACAAACACACCCAAATATATGAAAGTAGTTGATGTTGGGTTTGCGTTTGTTAATAACCTCATAAGGAGTCTTTTCGAAACGCTGATTGATAATGGACCGATTCTGAGTGTGACATGCAGTGTCAACAGCTTCAGCCCACATATTGGATGGCAATTTGGAATAAGCAAGCATTGTCCTTGCTGCTTCCACCAGCGATCGATTTCTCCTTTCAACAACACCGTTTTGTTGTGGGGTGCGAACTGCTGAGAATTGATGAGTGATACCTTTGGATTTGCAGAATTCATCAAAAACAGCATTCTTGAACTCAGTTCCGTTATCCGAACGGATGTAACGAACTGGAAGTTGAAGATTTACTTGAGTATTAGTGATGAAATCTATCAACATCTGAGTTGTTTCATCTTTGGATGCAAGGAACTTGACCCAAGTATATCTTGAATAATCATCAACAATAACCAAGATGTATTTCTTCCCATTTCGGCTTTGTACTTTCATCGGCCCACAAAGATCCATGTGAAGCAAATGAAGAGGTGCTAAAGAATTTGGAGATTTCTTCGGTTTATGAGAAGCTCTCTTAATCTTCCCAACAGCACAAGAAGGACAAACATGCTCACTTTCATACTTATAGTCAGGTAAGCCTTTAACAAGATGCTTGTTGACCAAAATATTGATGGTTTGAAAATTCAGATGCGACAGCCTTCTATGCCATAACCAAGAATTCTTTGAAGTAGCCTTTGAAATGAGACAAATATTATCGGTTGGTTGGTTATCATCGAGATTGACGGTAAAAAGATTATCATCACGGTCACCACAAAGAATATCAACTCCATCTAGAGTTTGGACTTTGCAAAGAGATTTTCGAAACAGAACTTGAAGATTGTTATCACAGAATTGTCCAACACTGAACAAGTTGTGACTTAATCCTTCAACATAGTGAACTTTCTTGATGATAATTCCATTTCTTTCAATGTCTCCATAACCTAAGATAGGAGCGAAATTGTTGTTTCCAAAGCGAACTGTTCCCATGAATCTTTCAACAAAATTCTTGAGCAAAGATTTATTTCCAGTCATGTGCTTCGAACACCCGGAATCGAGTATCCAAACACAGATGGTTATTTCCTGCAATCAAAGAAATTTAACTGTTTTTAGGTACCCACTTGAAGACGGGTCCTTTATGGTTAGTTAAAACAGGCAGGGTATATAACTTAGGATATGCATTCAAACATGTTTTCGAATCAACATAAGCATTAACAAGCACATTATCAACAAACACATTTGAATAAAAAGTACGAACATTCACATGAGAATTAAAAGTAACATGTTTACAAGCATCATCATCAGATACACAAGTATGAGAATTAAGATTGTTTACAAGCTCACAAGGTCTTGCCTTGGCATTTTCAACAATATTTGACAAAGAAAAATTGTTTTGATTAACATGAACACCCTTCCTCCTATTAACAGCCTTTCTCCTCTTTCTTTTCTTCTTTTTCTCAACATCCTTTTGATTACTAGTGATCCTAGGTACTAATGTATTAGCGACCCATTTAGCACCACTAGTTATGCTCTTTCCACCTGTTGAATTGAAACTAAGAAGATTAGAACTAGGAGTTTTAAACACTTTCATCTTTTTGGAATCTTTTGGAGGTGAGGAAACTTCTTGCTTCTTTGGTTTATCATGAGAAAACCATCCATATCTATCCCTATATCTAGTTGTACCATTTGATGTATCCTTAGTTAGCGAAACTGAGCTAGACTTAGACACTTTAGGTATAAAGCTAGATTGAGAGCTAGATTGAGAATAGATTAGAGCTAGATTGAGAGCTAGATTGAGAAGCATTAGGATAGTCTTTCGGAAGTTTCACTTTGGTGTACTTTGTCCTGAGTGGGGTTTCAGCTTGTTCCTTTTTGACATGTTTCACTGGGGTAGCAATAAAGGTTTCTAACTTAATGGTCTTTGGTTCAGTCTTGACTAGTTTGGTCTTAACTCGTTTCTTTGAGTAATATGAAGTTGGAGCTTTGGACCATGGTTTTTGAGATTCCACTTTTGTTTCCACTTTGATTTTGGTAGATTCAATCTTTTTCTCAGTTTCTGAATTAAAAACATATTCTCCCTCCATGAATTTATCAAAATCATTCTTTGTGAAATCTTTGGAAAAAGAAAATTTCAATGGAGATTGATTAGTTTCAGATTCATTTGAAAGTTTCGAACACCCGGAATCGAGTATCCAAACACAGATGGTTATTTCCTGCAATCAAAGAAATTTAACTGTTTTTAGGTACCCACTTGAAGACGGGTCCTTTATGGTTAGTTAAAACAGGCAGGGTATATAACTTAGGATATGCATTCAAACATGTTTTCGAATCAACATAAGCATTAACAAGCACATTATCAACAAACACATTTGAATAAAAAGTACGAACATTCACATGAGAATTAAAAGTAACATGTTTACAAGCATCATCATCAGATACACAAGTATGAGAATTAAGATTGTTTACAAGCTCACAAGGTCTTGCCTTGGCATTTTCAACAATATTTGACAAAGAAAAATTGTTTTGATTAACATGAACACCCTTCCTCCTATTAACAGCCTTTCTCCTCTTTCTTTTCTTCTTTTTCTCAACATCCTTTTGATTACTAGTGATCCTAGGTACTAATGTATTAGCGACCCATTTAGCACCACTAGTTATGCTCTTTCCACCTGTTGAATTGAAACTAAGAAGATTAGAACTAGGAGTTTTAAACACTTTCATCTTTTTGGAATCTTTTGGAGGTGAGGAAACTTCTTGCTTCTTTGGTTTATCATGAGAAAACCATCCATATCTATCCCTATATCTAGTTGTACCATTTGATGTATCCTTAGTTAGCGAAACTGAGCTAGACTTAGACACTTTAGGTATAAAGCTAGATTGAGAGCTAGATTGAGAAGCATTAGGATAGTCTTTCGGAAGTTTCACTTTGGTGTACTTTGTCCTGAGTGGGGTTTCAGCTTGTTCCTTTTTGACATGTTTCCTTCAACATAGTGAACTTTCTTGATGATAATTCCATTTCTTTCAATGTCTCCATAACCTAAGATAGGAGCGAAATTGTTGTTTCCAAAGCGAACTGTTCCCATGAATCTTTCAACAAAATTCTTGAGCAAAGATTTATTTCCAGTCATGTGCTTCGAACACCCGGAATCGAGTATCCAAACACAGATGGTTATTTCCTGCAATCAAAGAAATTTAACTGTTTTTAGGTACCCACTTGAAGACGGGTCCTTTATGGTTAGTTAAAACAGGCAGGGTATATAACTTAGGATATGCATTCAAACATGTTTTCGAATCAACATAAGCATTAACAAGCACATTATCAACAAACACATTTGAATAAAAAGTACGAACATTCACATGAGAATTAAAAGTAACATGTTTACAAGCATCATCATCAGATACACAAGTATGAGAATTAAGATTGTTTACAAGCTCACAAGGTCTTGCCTTGGCATTTTCAACAATATTTGACAAAGAAAAATTGTTTTGATTAACATGAACACCCTTCCTCCTATTAACAGCCTTTCTCCTCTTTCTTTTCTTCTTTTTCTCAACATCCTTTTGATTACTAGTGATCCTAGGTACTAATGTATTAGCGACCCATTTAGCACCACTAGTTATGCTCTTTCCACCTGTTGAATTGAAACTAAGAAGATTAGAACTAGGAGTTTTAAACACTTTCATCTTTTTGGAATCTTTTGGAGGTGAGGAAACTTCTTGCTTCTTTGGTTTATCATGAGAAAACCATCCATATCTATCCCTATATCTAGTTGTACCATTTGATGTATCCTTAGTTAGCGAAACTGAGCTAGACTTAGACACTTTAGGTATAAAGCTAGATTGAGAGCTAGATTGAGAAGCATTAGGATAGTCTTTCGGAAGTTTCACTTTGGTGTACTTTGTCCTGAGTGGGGTTTCAGCTTGTTCCTTTTTGACATGTTTCACTGGGGTAGCAATAAAGGTTTCTAACTTAATGGTCTTTGGTTCAGTCTTGACTAGTTTGGTCTTAACTCGTTTCTTTGAGTAATATGAAGTTGGAGCTTTGGACCATGGTTTTTGAGATTCCACTTTTGTTTCCACTTTGATTTTGGTAGATTCAATCTTTTTCTCAGTTTCTGAATTAAAAACATATTCTCCCTCCATGAATTTATCAAAATCATTCTTTGTGAAATCTTTGGAAAAAGAAAATTTCAATGGAGATTGATTAGTTTCAGATTCATTTGAAAGTTTTGAACAATCAGGAATCTTGGTGTCCAACTTCACAATATGGGTAGTCTCAGAAATTAGGTCAACTTGAACTGACACATCTTTGGTTTCACAAGAAAATTGAGTAGAAGTATCAACACCTATACTAGCACTAGGCTTAGGGTGAACAACTAACTCATCAACAGTGTTGCATGTGAAAAACCTATAGAAGTACCATATCAAAACTAAACTATGTGCAAGTTCTTCATTAGATAAATCAGATTGCACATAATCATCAGCTATAAATGTAGCAGTATTTTGACAAGTACACTGAAGAAAATCAGTCAAGGTCTGGGTAGAGGTATTGGTAGATGAATCACAAGTAGTTTGGGTAGAATTGTCTACTAAAGCACTTTGGTTAGTTTGAGTAGAAACATTCTCACAAACTTTCTTAGTATCAACAACAATACATTTATCCTCTGAATTCGGACTTTGAGACTTGAGGTGATTAATAACTTTTTGTTGAGATTCCACCTTTTGTTGTAAACCTTCTATTTGTTTTTCCAAAAATGTGGTTGGAAAGTACATTTTAGTTGGTTTAGGTGGAGTACCGACAGATTCTTGGTTTTGAAAATTTGATTCAATTTCTTCCAATTTGAAAATTGAAGATTCCTTAGTTTTGTATGAATCATTTATTGCATCATAATTAACCAAAAATTCTTGTTTTGGTATTCTCTCAACTTCATCAGTCTCAAATTCGTCATCCAATGGACGAATAAATTGTTGTATCATACCAAGTCGTAGGAATTTTTCATCATACAAGGGTTCAATTTCCTCTTTGGCTTTTTGTAATGGTGTGATATTCTCAAATCCCAACCCGAGAAGAAGTTCTGTTTTGTCAATTTTTGACTTGTTGAAATAGGCAGTGAAATTCAAGAGAGGATTTTGTTCAACTTTATATAACTTTTCTTGATAGAAAAGTATATACTTTTTAAGTTCCTCAACTTGTTTTTCAAGATTCTCAATCTCAATGCCTTTTAGAAAACAATTATGATTTAAATCAGAAATCTTCCTTTCGAATTCAACATTGTTTGGTTTAGCTTCTTGAAGCTTTTTATTGAGAATATCAACATCCATTTGTCTTGCATTTGCCCGAAGCCATTCATTGGACTTTTGAATTTCAAGATCTTGATTGGTCTTTTCAAGATCATGAATGGTCTTTTCTAGATTTTGACATTTTTGTAATAACTTAGAATCAAGAGAGACATTCAACTCACATTCTTTAACCAACATCTTATCTTTGTAAGCTTGAAAATCTTGTTTAATAGCATCATGTTCAAAAAGTAATTTTGAATGTTCTTCAAGAAGGTTTGAAAATTCACTTTTAGAAAATGAAATGCTATTTTTCAACTTTTTGTTTTTGTTGGCTAAAGAATTGATATGAGTTGTTAAATCTGATAAAGCTAATCTACATGACTCTTTGTCCTTAATCAAAGAAAAAGTAGAGTCGAGATTTACCTCATCATCTGGGTATTCATCATCAGTGCTTTCTGCTTCAAAGACTTTGTTCTTGGCCAACCTTGCCATATAGCAAACATTAGCAGAGAGATCTTGATCTTCATCATCTGTGAGTAACAGCCATTTGTCATCTTCAGCTAGCAATGCATGTCCTGCTTCGACTTGTTTGGCTAACAGCATCTTCTGCTTGTAATACTCATAGTTCCGCTTTCGAGGTTGTTTGCAATCAACAGCAAAATGTCCAGGAATACCACAATTGTAGCACTTTTTGTCTGATGCCTTACCCTTCTCAACAACTTGTTTCTCATATACTTCCTTCTTTTCACCATACCTTGATCCATTAGCTTCACCTAGCTCATTACTCTTAGGATGATAGTGTTCCTTCTTGGGAAATGCACTTGTAGAAGAAGTGCGGAGATTGTTGTTTGTTGGCCTCGCTTTGTAAAATTTCCTCTTGATATGCTTTGTTACCGCGGCAAGAGCTTGATATAGTTCATCTGAAACACCATCTCTTGTAGCCATCAGATCATCTCCCTCCTCATCAGATGAAGAAACAACTACCATTTGCCTCTTAAGAGCTTCAGAAATCTTCTTCTCAACTATCAATGCCAAAGGATCAGAAGATACAACTTCTGGCATTTTGTTTGATGAAGCTTTGTTTAGGACTTGGTTTTCATTTAGTTTGAAAGATTCATAAAGAGTATGAATGGTGAACTTGGTCAGATTTTGATGTTGCTTGATCTGTGTTCCAAAATCTTCCCATTCTGGACCAAGAGCTTTGATGAATTTGATGTTTAACTCAATCTCTGTTTTCTTGACATTGTTCTTCCTCAGTTCATTTATGACATTGCAAAATCTGTAGTAGACAGCTTCAAGAGATTCATTAGGCAATTTGGCGAAGTTGTCAAACTCAGTCAAAATATTGGTCAATCTTATCGTCGAAGTCACATCAGCTCCTTCCATCTGTCTAGCCACCTCATCCCATATCTCCTTGGCCGTATCATAAGAATCAACAGAGCCATAGATTTCATCCGGTAGAGCTTTGTATAAGCATGACCTAGCTCTGTTATCTGCAGCTGTTCGATCTTTTTGTTCAGCATTCAAAAGATCAGGAGTTAGAATTATTGCATCAGTAGTGGGATGGCGATGAACGGCAAGTCCATTAAGGATGGAATCTTTCATCATATGACCATTTGTTTGACTTTCCACATAGTCCATAAATCTTTTCTTCCATAGTCCATAGGAACCACGGTAGAGAACTGGAGGTCTTGTGTCTGAACCCAATGCCAATGCTTCACGAGAAGCCATTTGAATTTGATTTGATTTAAAAAATTGAATTGAATTAAGATCAGAAAATGAAACGATCTTGATGAAGATCGTCTTAGGTTTCGAAGAAATGAAACGATCTTGGTGAAGATCGTCTTAGGTTTCGAAGAAATGAAACGATCTTGGTGAAGATCGTCTTAGGTTTCGAAGAAATGAAACGATCTTGGTGAAGATCGTCTTAGGTTTCGAAGAAATGAAACGATCTTGGTGAAGATCGTCTTAGGTTTCGAAGAAATGAAACGATCTTGGTGAAGATCGTCTTAGGTTTCGAAGAAATGAAACGATCTTGGTGAAGATCGTCTTAGGTTTCGAAGAAATGAAACGATCTTGGTGAAGATCGTCTTAGGTTTCGAAGAAATGAAACGATCTTGGTGAAGATCGTCTTAGGTTTCGAAGAAATGAAACGATCTTGGTGAAGATCGTCTTAGGTTTCGAAGAAATGAAACGATCTTGGTGAAGATCGTCTTAGGTTTCGAAGAAATGAAACGATCTTGGTGAAGATCGTCTTAGGTTTCGAAGAAATGAAACGATCTTGGTGAAGATCGTCTTAGGTTTCGAAGAAATGAAACGATCTTGGTGAAGATCGTCTTAGGTTTCGAAGAAATGAAACGATCTTGGTGAAGATCGTCTTAGGTTTCGAAGAAATGAAACGATCTTGGTGAAGATCGTCTTAGGTTTCGAAGAAATGAAACGATCTTGGTGAAGATCGTCTTAGGTTTCGAAGAAATGAAACGATCTTGGTGAAGATCGTCTTAGGTTTCGAAGAAATGAAACGATCTTGGTGAAGATCGTCTTAGGTTTCGAAGAAATGAAACGATCTTGGTGAAGATCGTCTTAGGTTTCGAAGAAATGAAACGATCTTGGTGAAGATCGTCTTAGGTTTCGAAGAAATGAAACGATCTTGGTGAAGATCGTCCTAGTGAAGATCGTTTTGGTGTCATCTTCTTCATCTCATCAGTTTTCCAGAAAAACTCCATTAACAACTTCAGAAAGCTTCAATAACTTTTGAATTACTGGGAGTTAAATCATGAAATCACTTGCAAACTGATTGTATTCACGTCCGCAACAAGTGTATGAACAAAATTCAACACAAAACACAAAATACAACAGATTCAAATCCCTCAAATTCGCGCCAAAAACACAAAATTCAATCTCGAGAATTAGATTGAATTGAAACTTAAAACTTGACAGGATTATGTTTTCAACAACCACGAATCTATTGGTGAACAAATAACTGTGATTTTATGTGACTTTTAAGTGTGAATTTTGATGAACCAGTAGGTGAAAAATACGAACTAAAATTGTAAATAAATTTGATTTTGATGAATTTGTGATTGAATTCAGTTATGGATCGTCATCAGATCGATGTTTTTCTCTGATACCACTTGTTATAACACGATTTATAACACCGAATTCAAGTCATCAATGGTGGATTTGGTGAGTGTGTGTTCTTGGTGTTTGTGTGTGTTTTGAGAGAGAACTGTGTGTTAAAGTTATCAGGTATTAAAGTTATGAAAGGATTATACAAAAGTTATGATCTATAAGGTATGAGAGGGCTATTTATAGTCTAACTACACAATTATGCTAATTGTCACAATTAGCCCCTCAACCTTAGTGATCATTTATTTTTTTTTTTTTTTTTTTTTTTTTTTTTTTTTTTTTTTTTTTTTTTTTTTTTTTTTTTTTTTTTTTTTTTTTTTTTTTTTTTTTTTTTTTTTTTTTTTTTTTTTTTTTTTTTTTTTTTTTTTTTTTTTTTTTTTTTTTTTTTTTTTTTTTTTTTTTTTTTTTTTTTTTTTTTTTTTTTTTTTTTTTTTTTTTTTTTTTTTTTTTTTTTTTTTTTTTTTTTTTTTTTTTTTTTTTTTTTTTTTTTTTTTTTTTTTTTTTTTTTTTTTTTTTTTTTTTTTTTTTTTTTTTTTTTTTTTTTTTTTTTTTTTTTTTTTTTTTTTTTTTTTTTTTTTTTTTTTTTTTTTTTTTTTTTTTTTTTTTTTTTTTTTTTTTTTTTTTTTTTTTTTTTTTTTTTTTTTTTTTTTTTTTTTTTTTTTTTTTTTTTTTTTTTTTTTTTTTTTTTTTTTTTTTTTTTTTTTTTTTTTTTTTTTGTTGTTTTTATGTGATTTAAGTGTGAATTTTGATGAACCAGTAGGTGAAAAATACGAACTAAAATTGTAAATAAATTTGATTTTGATGAATTTGTGATTGAATTCAGTTATGGATTTGTTTTTTTATTTATTTAATCCACCGTTTACAATATATATAACTAGGTGGTTCTCCGCGGTGTTGCCGCGGGTATCCGCTTTCTTTTTAAAGACGATGCCGCAAACGTTTAATCGTAGATATGTCTACTCAAAATATACAAAGAAAGAACATGTCAAAAACAACCAAAAGTTGGGATAGTTTCAAATATATATTTTTTATTTAAAAAGAATGTCACCACATTCAAGATATCAAATATATATATAAATTTAAAAATTTTATAAAATTAATCATACATACTGATGCATATTTTAAGAAGATGCACACTAATTAAAAATAGAAGTATGAACAATTACATTATAAAACATGTATGCTATATATATAACTTTGGAGGAGGTGAAATGTAAATTATAAAGTCCAAAGGAAAAAACCCATAAAAAGTAAGGAGGTATAACATTGAACCAAGCCGTCTAATGCAACATCTAAATCAAGTTATCTAATTAACTTTTGTTACAATCAGAATTATTATTTAATTGTACATTAAGCTTTTAGATGTGTATCTTACTGTTCACATCACTTTCTTTTATTAAAGAAAGTAATACTACCAACATCACATTCTCACGACTAAAAAACACCAGTTTATTACATTTTCACAACTAACACTTCTCAAAATCACTTTTTTATTACAAAAATGTCTTCCAATTCTTCTTCATCTTCCGAATACATTTCCCCAACGTCTTCAAACTCTAATGAACAATTGGTTCGTTGAAGAACCAAAGTACGACGAAGCTTACTTCGGAAGAAGTTTCGTACGGATAAAAGAATGCTTTTGAACATAGTTGGCGACATAGAAGCCAGGTTCCCGTATTTTCAAGAAGGTAATGATGCGCGCGAGAAACAAAGTTTCACGGCAAAACAAAAATGTACATCGGCCGTTAGGTAAATCGCAACGGGAATTCCGGGTGAATACGATAAATACTTATGTAATTTTTTAGGACTATGTTATTTTTTTGAAATTTCTAGGATTATGTAGTGTTTTAAGTTTTAGGATTATGTAATTTTTTTTATTAGAGTTTATTACTTAAATGGTACCTAACGTTTGCGCGATATTACTGGTTTGATACTTTTCCTTTCGATATTACGCGGATCATACCCAACGTTTTAAAAAGTCCACTCGGACCATACCTGGACCCAAACGTTGTTTGATGACCGTCAAATCTCCCCCACGTGACTTGCACGCAGTAAAAAATGTAATTTCATATCGAAAGGAAAGGTATGAAACCAGTAATATCGCGCAAACGTTAGGTACCATCTAAGTAATTAACTCTTTTTATCATAATGACATGTTATGTTTCAGTTTTATATACTTTGTGACTTTTTGTATTAAAAATATAAGTAAAAAGAAAAAATGATGTGAAAATTGAAGAAGTTTACTAAATTTGGTAACCACTCCCTCTAATTTGGTAAAAATTTTTTTTTTTTGGGAAGTATTTCGACAGTTTTCAAACCACCACCCCCCCCCCCCCCCTCTTTTTTTTAAGGTTAGGGAGGGAGTAAAACCAGCACCAAACATTTATCAAATTGTCACATTATCATTACACAATAAAAATTCTTCAACTTATTTCACCTCAATTTTCTCTAAATTTTACCAAAATTGTGGCATTACTTTCACCAAACTTCTTCAATTTCACATCATCTTTTTTATTTCATTTATTTTTAATACATAAAAATCACAAACTATATAAAAATGAAAGTGTAACATTTCATTAAAAATTAAAATAGAAACATTACATCACATTTGAAAAAACACAAACATTAAATAATACTTAAAAAACTAGATTAAAAACAAACAAACATGACACTTATCATCGAGAGACAAGTCTCGAGCCGCTACGTGCACCGTGAGATCATATAGAAGACGATGATGGAGCTATGCATCAATCAACTCCGCTACCACACTCTAGTCATACACTGGCTGAACCGGCTAATCCATTAATGAACAGGTAAGATTGCCCTCCTGCTGTCTTTTATAATCATATTATTATGCAAAATAATAGTCACATGAACATATTTGCCAATCTTCGCTTTGTTTATAGATCAGAGAGGTCAATGAGAATTTTATATTTTTCTTTAAAACACCAAAAGCTCGCTCTACATCTTTTTTGACGCCTTTTGTAACTTCTTGAATTTTATTTCCATTGGGTCGGTTAGATACGGGTATTCTTTAACAAAGGTTGACCAGTTGTTGTAGATTTCATCGGTAAGATAATTGCCGTGTTTGTAAAAACACCCATTCATGTGAAATGAAGTATTCGACGCCGTTTCATTTTACTTTGTAAG
>CM067170.1:144558472-144660972 GCA_034093135.1 Erigeron breviscapus | reverse complement strand
TTTTTTTTTTTTTTTTTTTTTTTTTTTTTTTTTTTTTTTTTTTTTTTTTTTTTTTTTTTTTTTTTTTTTTTTTTTTTTTTTTTTTTTTTTTTTTTTTTTTTTTTTTTTTTTTTTTTTTTTTTTTTTTTTTTTTTTTTTTTTTTTTTTTTTTTTTTTTTTTTTTTTTTTTTTTTTTTTTTTTTTTTTTTTTTTTTTTTTTTTTTTTTTTTTTTTTTTTTTTTTTTTTTTTTTTTTTTTTTTTTTTTTTTTTTTTTTTTTTTTTTTTTTTTTTTTTTTTTTTTTTTTTTTTTTTTTTTTTTTTTTTTTTTTTTTTTTTTTTTTTTTTTTTTTTTTTTTTTTTTTTTTTTTTTTTTTTTTTTTTTTTTTTTTTTTTTTTTTTTTTTTTTTTTTTTTTTTTTTTTTTTTTTTTTTTTTTTTTTTTTTTTTTTTTTTTTTTTTTTTTTTTTTTTTTTTTTTTTTTTTTTTTTTTTTTTTTTTTTTTTTTTTTTTTTTTTTTTTTTTTTTTTTTTTTTTTTTTTTTTTTTTTTTTTTTTTTTTTTTTTTTTTTTTTTTTTTTTTTTTTTTTTTTTTTTTTTTTTTTTTTTTTTTTTTTTTTTTTTTTTTTTTTTTTTTTTTTTTTTTTTTTTTTTTTTTTTTTTTTTTTTTTTTTTTTTTTTTTTTTTTTTTTTTTTTTTTTTTTTTTTTTTTTTTTTTTTTTTTTTTTTTTTTTTTTTTTTTTTTTTTTTTTTTTTTTTTTTTTTTTTTTTTTTTTTTTTTTTTTTTTTTTTTTTTTTTTTTTTTTTTTTTTTTTTTTTTTTTTTTTTTTTTTTTTTTTTTTTTTTTTTTTTTTTTTTTTTTTTTTTTTTTTTTTTTTTTTTTTTTTTTTTTTTTTTTTTTTTTTTTTTTTTTTTTTTTTTTTTTTTTTTTTTTTTTTTTTTTTTTTTTTTTTTTTTTTTTTTTTTTTTTTTTTTTTTTTTTTTTTTTTTTTTTTTTTTTTTTTTTTTTTTTTTTTTTTTTTTTTTTTTTTTTTTTTTTTTTTTTTTTTTTTTTTTTTTTTTTTTTTTTTTTTTTTTTTTTTTTTTTTTTTTTTTTTTTTTTTTTTTTTTTTTTTTTTTTTTTTTTTTTTTTTTTTTTTTTTTTTTTTTTTTTTTTTTTTTTTTTTTTTTTTTTTTTTTTTTTTTTTTTTTTTTTTTTTTTTTTTTTTTTTTTTTTTTTTTTTTTTTTTTTTTTTTTTTTTTTTTTTTTTTTTTTTTTTTTTTTTTTTTTTTTTTTTTTTTTTTTTTTTTTTTTTTTTTTTTTTTTTTTTTTTTTTTTTTTTTTTTTTTTTTTTTTTTTTTTTTTTTTTTTTTTTTTTTTTTTTTTTTTTTTTTTTTTTTTTTTTTTTTTTTTTTTTTTTTTTTTTTTTTTTTTTTTTTTTTTTTTTTTTTTTTTTTTTTTTTTTTTTTTTTTTTTTTTTTTTTTTTTCTAAAGGTTTTATTTTTTTACTTTTCTTTAATTGTTTTTAATTTTATATCTTCTGTGTTAAAATGTCTTTGACCATTTTTTGTTGTTTTACTATATAGTGGTCCTACTAATTTTGAAAGGTTTGGTATAAATTTTCTAGCATAATTAACTAATCCCAAAAATGCTTGAATTTGTTTAAGATTTTCGCATTTTTCTGGAAATTCTAAGATTTTTGTAGAAATATGTGGTTGTAATTCTATTTTACCATTACCTATTTCTAATCCTGTATTCTGTTGACTGTTTATCATTTCTGTCTGTAGAGAGTTTAATGCCTTCATGCTTGATTGCATTAATCTATCTTCTCTGTTGATTTCTGTACAAGTTTCCATAGATGATGAAACTCTTTTTATCTGTCTAGGCTGTATAAGTTTTCTTTTTCCTTTATCCTTTGGATCCATATATGAACAAATTTTTTCTCTGTATTTTTAGAGCTATATTGATCTGGTTTACTAAGAAGAACTGCTCCCCATCCTTCTTTACATCCGTCTACTTCTACTATTATGTAATCTGTTACTAATGGTAATTCTAAAGGTTTTATCTTTTTTACTTCTTCTTTAATTGTTTTAACTAATTTTATATCTTCTAATCCTGTATTCTGTTGACTGTTTATCATTTCTGTCTGTAGAGAGTTTAATGCCTTCATGCTTGATTGCATTAATCTATCTTCTCTGTTGATTTCTGTACAAGTTTCCATAGATGATGAAACTCTTTTTATCTGTCTAGGCTGTATAAGTTTTCTTTTTCCTTTATCCTTTGGATCCATCTGCATCAAATAATCTGTTAATGTTTCTAGATAACATATCTGCTATCCCATTATTTTTTCCTTTAATATGTTCAAAATTTATTTTGTAACCACATCCCTGTATAATATTTTGTAGATTTACCCATCTTGTTCTATTAACTTTTTTACTTTGATCATTTTTAATAAACTTTACTATTGCTTCACAATCTGTTCTAACTGTAAATTCTTTATGTAAAAATATTTTAAATTTTTCTATTGCATTTATTAATGCTTGTATTTCAAAATCTAAGCTTGTCCAATTTGTTCCTGCTTTATTAAAATTTCCACTTGTATATGAACAAATTTTTTCTGTATTTTTAGAGCTATATTGATCTGGTTTACTAAGAAGAACTGCTCCCCATCCTTCTTTACATCCGTCTACTTCTACTATTATGTAATCTGTTACTAATGGTAATTCTAAAGGTTTTATCTTTTTTACTTCTTCTTTAATTGTTTTAACTAATTTTATATCTTCTGTGTTAAAATGTCTTTGACCATTTTTTGTTGTTTTACTATATAGTGGTCCTACTAATTTTGAAAGGTTTGGTATAAATTTTCTAGCATAATTAACTAATCCCAAAAATGCTTGAATTTGTTTAAGATTTTCGCATTTTTCTGGAAATTCTAAGATTTTTGTAGAAATATGTGGTTGTAATTCTATTTTACCATTACCTATTTCTAATCCTAAAAACGATATTTTTCTTTTAAATAATTCCATTTTTCTTTTTGAAACTACTATACCATTCTTTTTAATCTCTTCGAAGATCTGTTGTAAATGTCTTTCATGTTCCTGCACTGTTTCGCTGGCAACTAAAATATCATCAATATAAACTAAACAAAAATTATATTTAAGAAATATACTGTCCATAAATCTTTGAAAGATTGATGGTGCATTCTTTAGACCAAAACTAAGAACATTCCATTCAAATTGGCCTTCAGAACATGTAAAAGCTGTCCATGGTTTAAAACTTTCTTCTAACTGTAATTGATTATATCCTGATTTTAAATCAAATTTTGAAAATACTTTCTTTTTCTGTATTAAATTAATTAAACTGTCTTTATTTGGAATATTATATCCATCATCTTCTGTATTATCATTTAATCTTTTATAATTATATACTATTCTAGCTTTTCCTCTTTTAATTTCACTATGATTTCTTACTACAAAAGCTGCTGATCTATGAGGACTTTCAGATTTTCTAATCAACTTTTGTTCTAACATTTCTGGTATTTGTTTTCTAAATTCTTCCTTATCTAAAGGACTATATTCTATATTTGCTGTTCTAATTATAATGTCTGAGTTTTTTAGTTTAAATTTACAAATATATTTTACTGTTGATTTTTTAATATCTTCTCCTATTAATCCTCTTTTTTCTAAATGTAATATCATAGGATAATTTATACTTTTACTAACATCTTTGCCTTTTTCTAATTCGTGTGACATGAATTCTGTTAATAGTTTTATGGCTTCATTTTCTATATTTAATGAATAATTTTGATTTTGTTGATTTTGTGTTTTTAAAAATTCTAAATTTCCTTGTCCACCACGCTTCTGTGCAAACTCTGATGTCTGTGTATATCTAAGTGTAGGGTAACTATATGTATTTTTACTAAGTGTAATCATGTTTTTTGAAATTGTAATTGATCCTTGTAGATTAAAGATAAAATTTAATCCTATAACAAATCTCCTGCTTCTACTAATTCTATTTCATATTCTCCTATTTGTTCTACTAAATTACTTCTTTCTATATTTTTACCTCTATCAGGACATTTATTTGCTAAGTGATTCTCATTTCCACATATAAAACATGTTATGTGATTACTTCCTCTTCTATTTATCCATTTATGTGTGCATTCTTGTTCTGTATTAACATATGTATATGTAACTTTAGACACTGCTTTATCTTCTTCATTATCGCTGTATATACTATAAATTGATTCATTATCTGAATCTCCTGCTTCTACTAATTCTATTTCATATTCTCCTATTTGTTCTACTAAATTACTTCTTTCTATATTTTCTTTAAAACATTCTGCACATTGTGATCTTTTTTCTATACTTGGCCATTTTCCGCATATAAAACATGTTATGTGATTACTTCCTCTTCTATTTATCCATTTATGTGTGCATTCTTGTTCTGTATTAACATATGTATATGTAACTTTAGACACTGCTTTATCTTCTTCATTATCGCTGTATATACTATAAATTGATTCATTATCTGAATCTCCTGCTTCTACTAATTCTATTTCATATTCTCCTATTTGTTCTACTAAATTACTTCTTTCTATATTTTTACCTCTATCAGGACATTTATTTGCTAAGTGATTCTCATTTCCACATATAAAACATTTACATTTTCTTGTCTGTGGTTTTCTCACGTATTTATTTTTATAATAAGGTTTGTATTCTTTTTTGTATGTAGTACTTTTTCTAAGTTTTTTCTTTTTATTTACTAAATCATCTAACTGGTTTAATTTATGGTCTATTTCTTTTAATTTATAATCGTGTAACTCTATTTTTGCTTCTAAATATTTTATTTTATCATTTTGTGTACTTGTTCCTGTATTTACTTGAAATTCATGTTCTTCTATCATATTTATATTAAATATTTCTCTGAGGCATATACAACATATTTCTTTAAAACATTCTGCACATTGTGATCTTTTTTCTATACTTGGCCATTTTCCGCATATAAAACATGTTATGTGATTACTTCCTCTTCTATTTATCCATTTATGTGTGCATTCTTGTTCTGTATTAACATATGTATATGTAACTTTAGACACTGCTTTATCTTCTTCATTATCGCTGTATATACTATAAATTGATTCATTATCTGAATCTCCTGCTTCTACTAATTCTATTTCATATTCTCCTATTTGTTCTACTAAATTACTTCTTTCTATATTTTTACCTCTATCAGGACATTTATTTGCTAAGTGATTCTCATTTCCACATATAAAACATTTACATTTTCTTGTCTGTGGTTTTCTCACGTATTTATTTTTATAATAAGGTTTGTATTCTTTTTTGTATGTAGTACTTTTTCTAAGTTTTTTCTTTTTATAATCTTTATGCCCATAGGCTTGTGGTGTATAAATAGCTGTTTTACAAAAGGCAAATGCATTCTTTTTAATTTGTTCTTGTAATACTAATTCTTTACATTTTTCTTCTAATATTTGAAACGTATGTGTTACTCTAGGTCCTAACCCTAAATCTTGTGTTGTACCATATGATTGAATCCAAGATTCATGTATTGCTTTTCCTAAATCGCCTGGTAATTTAATGAAATATTTATCACATAAATCATTATTAACTGCCTGACCTGTTTGTGCTAATAATCGAATAAAGTCTTGAGTATATTCATTAATATATTTCATATTTGCTATACTTAATTGTTCTAAATTTCTTATGGCTGAATTTTGTAATAATGTATTGTTTTTTGCTGGATCTACTCCTAATATTAATGTTCTAATTTGTGATGTAAAATTAAATGGATTATCTCCCATAGCTTTTAAATTATTAACTTCTTCTGGATTTTTAGTTTTTTTACTTTGCCATATACCTAATGCTGTTGGTCCTAATGTTGTTTCTAAATATGCAAACATATCCATTCCATCTTTTTTATTAGTTTCCCACATTCTAACTACTGTTTGTTCCCATGCTAATACTTCATTTTCTTGTTCTTTTAGTTCATCTAATTGCCATTCTAATCCTGCTAATTCTTCAGGGTCTATTTTTATTGGATTTATCATTTGTATTGATTTTGAAGCTATAGCGTTTACTATACCTTCTATATTTACTTTATATTTCATTCCTGATTTATTACTTGCTTTACCTAATACTCCTATGCTTATTACAAGATTATTTCCATCATAATTTTCATATCCTTTGGTTTGTAATGCTATTTTTATATTTTTTAAATCTTTTATATCTTTTAATATATCTGGTGCACAATAAAATAAAGCTGTATTTTGGCTAAGGTCAACTTCCATTCCTGAAATTATTGCCTTTTTTAATTCTGTTTTCCAACTTTTATCTAATAATAATGCTAATAGTTTTGTTCCTAAATTTTTTCTTCCTAAAGCTTTTATTCCTATAACTACTAATCCTATATGTGAAAAATGTTTACCCGATTGTTTTATTTTTTGTATGGTGTCTGGGGAGAATAAATCTATAGTAATTGTCCTATCTACTACTCTTAAACTTTCCTCTCTACTACTTCGTATTAATACTGTATTTACATTAAATCTTCCTGTTTGATATAATATTCTTGGATTTAAGATTTCTAATTGATGTTGATTATATAAATTAATATTTCTGTTTAAATCTATTTCTTCTTCTAATTGTATAGTATTTTGTGTGCTGTTTGAACTAGATCCTCTTCTAATTATTCTGTTTAAAAATGATTCTGATGAAATAGTGTCATGTAAGCTACTAGTAGATGCTCTTGATTCTTGTAAAGTACGACTTCTTTCTAAAAATGTATTATTATTCATTTTCGTGGTACCCAATGTTTATAAGGTTGATGTTGTTGTTTTTTCTCTATTTTAATATCGTTAATATTTAAATTGTTTAAAGAGTTTGTAAGTTTATCTATGTCACTATCTAATTTTTGTCTAGCTTCTTTGTCTTTAAGTATTTTGTCTAGTCTTTCAATTATTTGATTATCTTTATAAAGTAGTTTATTTAATTTTTCTATTGTTTGTAGTAATAGACTAATTATGAAATTAAATAATATTGGATATATTTTATCACTTTTACTTGTACCTGAATACTTTGTAAAACCTGTAACTTCTTCTTTGTTTTCTTCTGGTTTAAATTTTTGAGCTTCTTCTAAAGCTTTTTTATATTCTGTGAAATCCAGTTTTAACCTTCAACTATCTTTTTAACTGTTTCTAATAATTCTACTTGATTTATGACCTGTTTTTCTATTTTATTTATTATAGCTGTTGGTTTATTATTTTCTAATAAATAACTTAACTGTTGTATTTCTTGTTTATTAGGAATACTTTTTCTAATATCTTTTATTTCTTTTATAATAAGATTATTTTGTTCTTTAATATATGTTAAATTTTCTATTATTTTATTTGAAATCTCTGTTCTTTTGTATATATATTTAGACAATCTTTCTAATATACTATGTGTATTAGTGGATTCCTTTTCTAGATTAAATCCTAAGTTTATTATTAAATCTGTTAATCCGTTTAAATGGATATTCTCTGTATGTAAACTATGACTAAAATTATTATTCATTTTCGTGGTACCCAATGTTTATAAGGTTGATGTTGTTGTTTTTTCTCTATTTTAATATCGTTAATATTTAAATTGTTTAAAGAGTTTGTAAGTTTATCTATGTCACTATCTAATTTTTGTCTAGCTTCTTTGTCTTTAAGTATTTTGTCTAGTCTTTCAATTATTTGATTATCTTTATAAAGTAGTTTATTTAATTTTTCTATTGTTTGTAGTAATAGACTAATTATGAAATTAAATAATATTGGATATATTTTATCACTTTTACTTGTACCTGAATACTTTGTAAAACCTGTAACTTCTTCTTTGTTTTCTTCTGGTTTAAATTTTTGAGCTTCTTCTAAAAATGTATTATTATTCATTTTCGTGGTACCCAATGTTTATAAGGTTGATGTTGTTGTTTTTTCTCTATTTTAATATCGTTAATATTTAAATTGTTTAAAGAGTTTGTAAGTTTATCTATGTCACTATCTAATTTTTGTCTAGCTTCTTTGTCTTTAAGTATTTTGTCTAGTCTTTCAATTATTTGATTATCTTTATAAAGTAGTTTATTTAATTTTTCTATTGTTTGTAGTAATAGACTAATTATGAAATTAAATAATATTGGATATATTTTATCACTTTTACTTGTACCTGAATACTTTGTAAAACCTGTAACTTCTTCTTTGTTTTCTTCTGGTTTAAATTTTTGAGCTTCTTCTAAAAATGTATTATTATTCATTTTCGTGGTACCCAATGTTTATAAGGTTGATGTTGTTGTTTTTTCTCTATTTTAATATCGTTAATATTTAAATTGTTTAAAGAGTTTGTAAGTTTATCTATGTCACTATCTAATTTTTGTCTAGCTTCTTTGTCTTTAAGTATTTTGTCTAGTCTTTCAATTATTTGATTATCTTTATAAAGTAGTTTATTTAATTTTTCTATTGTTTGTAGTAATAGACTAATTATGAAATTAAATAATATTGGATATATTTTATCACTTTTACTTGTACCTGAATACTTTGTAAAACCTGTAACTTCTTCTTTGTTTTCTTCTGGTTTAAATTTTTGAGCTTCTTCTAAAGCTTTTTTATATTCTGTGAAATCCAGTTTTAACCTTCAACTATCTTTTTAACTGTTTCTAATATCTTTTATTTCTTTTATAATAAGATTATTTTGTTCTTTAATATATGTTAAATTTTCTATTATTTTATTTGAAATCTCTGTTCTTTTGTATATATATTTAGACAATCTTTCTAATATCTTTTATTTCTTTTATAATAAGATTATTTTGTTCTTTAATATATGTTAAATTTTCTATTATTTTATTTGAAATCTCTGTTCTTTTGTATATATATTTAGACAATCTTTCTAATATACTATGTGTATTTTACAAGAATATGTTGATAAAGATGTAAGACGCGAGAATAAGTTGATTAAGATAAGATGTAAAGATGTGATTCGTGAGAATAAGTTGATCAAGATAATAATAAGATATGTTGATAAGTATGATATATCGTTGAATAGGCACAATTAGGAGTAAATACTCTACATATGCTATACGTATATGTGTGATATGTTTATGTTAGATATGTAAGACGTGACATGTTGATTAAGTTGTATGTATATGTTGATATGATATGAAATGTGTTGGGATGTGAGAATAAGTAAAGATGGGATTATCTTACGATGTTTGTGGATGATATGTAATGTGATCATGTTTAGATATATAAAATACGAAGAAGTTTTATGAAAGTAAAATGAATAACGTTTTGTTAAAATGTGTGTATCTTACTTAGCTAATTTATTAGCTAACACTTGCTTTTATGAAAATGGTGTGTCTTGAGGATAAACAGGTTTGAGCTAGAGAGAGATTTAGCTCGTGAGATGGGTAGAAGAGTAAAGGAAGATTAGCATTAGTTTCCCGATGCTTAGACTTCACCTTTAGTCGTTGTTTGGCTACTTTATTACTCCCTCCGTCCCACCAAATGTGTCCACTTTTAAGTTTCAAAGTCAATTTTTTGCAACTTTGACCTTGAATATCTTTGTTAGTGTTATATAATACTCGATGAAAGTTATACCGATGTAAACATAGGTAAAACTCAATTAATTCATATAATTTTCATCAACTATTATACAACAGAAACAAAGATATTCAAGGTCAAAGTTGTAAAAAATTGACTTTGAAAATTTATAAGTGGACACATTTAGTGGGACGGAAGAAGTATTATTTATGTTGCATGTAAAAAAGTTGGGCATTTATGTTGGTGCCATAACTTGGATTTTACTTTGACTATTACGATGATGCTATTGGTAACACCAAATTTTATGAAAGGTACCATCCGTTACGGATGGGGCATTTTTTAAAATGATCTATTTCCGTTACGTTTAAACGCCGTTTAGCAAAGTTTTTAAAAAATCCAGGTTTTAAAATGATGGGTGTTACACTACAAGTCTACAATCCTAATGGCTTTCATTAAGAACATATTACCCCCTGAATTTTCTAGCAGCAAAGTACAAGTTTTTGTATATCGTATTAGTTAGAGTGTTATTCAACAAAACCCATTATTATTTATTTGTAAAAATCTAATTAGTGATAAATCCTTATGCCAATGATCGCCAGCCCAGTTGGTCAATTATTGTTTTACTAATTTCTTAAACTAATTTAAACAAAGAAACCCATAATTATTGTTTTACTATTACATTAAGAAACCCATAGTTATATGATGTTCTTTTCACAAACTTTAAATTTCAGGGGACTATTTAATATGCGTGAAAATTGATGTGAGTGCAGCACCATGATGTTAACATCATGTAATATTTTTTTAAGGAAAATGATTAATCCTGCTAAACATTAGCCTAAAAATCTTCCTAAAACCATATGAATGTGACAAGTGGATTCCACTTAATCTTACCTCTTGAATTTCGACATGTCACCGTCCTATGAATTAGGAGGATTTTTAGGCGAATGAATTAGGAGGATTAATCATTTCCCTTAAAATACATAATTAACTAGTATAATAATATAGCAATTGATAGATAAATAAATCGAAATAAAATATGAAATGATCCCCCATGATTTTGTCCGTGAGGGAAAACAAGTGGTATAGGTTATGTCTTCTTAAAATAATATTTATTATATTTATATATTTATTATTATATTAAAAACTACAAATAAATCAAATAAAAGTAAATTCATATATAATTTAATCAAAAATTATGGAAGCTTGTCGAGTAAGCAAAAGACCGCCACGTGTAGGTAAACAATCCAACGGATGATATTGCGCCATGTAGGATAGAAAACGAAAAGGTAAGACAATCAGATCGATCAGTGGGAACAAACGGTGTGGATCTACGTATATGTGTCAAAAGGCTTCATCTGGACCGTCCATGGAGGCTTCGTGGAGAGTGAAACACACCGAAAAAGATGATGAGATATATATAGAGAGAGAAAGAGAGAGAGAGTGAGATTGTTTTCATATTTTTTTTCTCTTTCTGTGTGTGTGTGTGAGAGAAAAAGAAGGATAAGAGTTTTATAGAGAGAGATAGAGAAAGTGAAAAGAGATCTGAAAGAAGAATCATATCATTTCTCTCAAAATCAGAAATATATATATCTATATTATTTGTATCTATAATATGTGTATATATATAATTAAGAATGAAATGAATTAGGATTGGATTTTGTGTGTGTGATGATAGAAGAAGAAAAAGAGGTGAAGAAGATAATAAGAGTATGTGATGATATTGATATATAGATATAGAAATAGATATAGATACAGATATATACAAGTAGATCTGAAGAAGAAAATTGATGGATAGAAATAGAGAAGCAAGAAGAGCTGCTCATATGGCTGCACATCCTAGAAGACGACATCGTAGCACTAGTTTACGTGATTCAACTGGTAATTCCTTTCTCTTCTATATATCTATATCTATACATATATATATACATATATCTATATTTATATCTAGATCTGATTTGTTGTGATTGGCAGATGAAGATGGAGGAGTGGAAGGGCATGAGCAACAGCAACAAGGAGGGGGGAGTAGATTAAGAGAGAGAGGAGTGGTGATGAAGAAGGATAGAGAAAGAGAAAGGACAAGTAGGAGTAAAAGAAGAAGAGAAAATAGAGTAATTAATAATAATAATTTTAATAATAATCATATTAATCATAATAATAATAATAGAGATGAAATTGGTGATGATAGTTTTGAAGAAAGTGTTAATGATGATGAAGATGAGGAAGATGATGATGACGTGGATGCCGGAAATAATGGTGGTTTTAAGATGTTACCTCCGGCGGCTGCTGTATTAGGGAATAATAATAATATTCATAGTAATAGTAATAATAATAGCAACAGCAACATCATCATAATCAGCAGCAGCAACAACAGCAACAGATTCAGCATCGGAAAAGCTTTCCGCCGTCTGCCGGAAAAGTTTTTAGAAGTACGGCGGCGGCTGCACCGCCGTTTCCTGCGTGGAAAGCTGCTGCTGATGAAATGATTGGTGTTTCTGTTCCCAGAAAAGCTCGCTCTGGTAATTTTACCTAATTTGGTTTTAAAGTCTTTATATTCATTTTTTTTATGGATATGGAAATTACTGATCTTTTTTAATGGTTTTTGATGAAATTATTACAGCATCTACAAAGAGGTCACATGAGTGGGTTTCTGGTGTAATTGGAACAGAACAAAGTCACCGGCAAAACTCAACGTCACCGGCTGCTTCACCGGCACAACCGGTGGCTCCACCTTCTCCTTCATCTTCAAATCTGTCAGTCAGAAAAAAGATGGTGTGTGTGATGATTATTTAAAAAAAAAAACAACTCATGTTAAATCTTTAATATTATTGGCTAATTTTTTTTGTGTGGTTTTTGTAGAAGGCAAATGGAGTAGTGGGAGGGCCAAGTAATAATAATAAGCCAAGGCCCCCAGCAGCACCAAAAACGTCATCAGCAAAATCATCATCATCAAATCCAGAAGAGCTGGAAATAGAGATAGCTGAAGTTTTGTATGGTCTGATGACACAATCACAAGCACCATCAGCTGATAAGAAAGAAACCCCACAATCAAATGATAACAAACAATCTATAGTCTCATCTCCAACACCAAATTCCACATCATCAGTAGTTGGTATGATTTGATATATTATTATTTATATATGTAACATCTGTATCTATTTATTCATATATGGGTATTGATTTTGACATGTTGATGATTTTGAATCTGTAGCACCAAAGAGAAAGAGACCAAGGCAAGTGGCGGAGAATCCCTTTGGGGTACGAAACAGTCCTCCGGCTTCATCATCAGTTAAGAATGAAACTGATAATCAGAATCAGAATCAGGCTACAAAGAATGATGCTATTTCTTCTTACATGGACCGTGTTTCTGAAAATGGTGCTGCGGCTCCTTTTGGGTACACTAGTCTGCCAATTAATCAGGGCTCGGTTACCACCAATCGGACGCAACCGCCAGTTGAAGAAGGGAAATGTGTTGGTGTCGTGTTGACTAAAGAAGAGGCTGTGAGCACCTCTTCTTTGGTTGGGTTGAATGAAGAAAATAAAATTTCTGAATCTGTGATTATGACGGCTGCTGCAAATCTGTGAGTTAAATTTCTGATCTTTATATAGTATCTATATTTATTTTATAAAAAAGTACCTTTTTTATGATCTATTGGTGTTGATTTCTCTGCAGAAAAGCAGCAGTTAATAACTCAGAAACGGAAGCTAAAAAAGAGAAGTTTGAAATAGATCTGATGGTGAGATTAGATACAAGCAACATCAAAGCTTTGTTTTTTTTTGGTTTTAGTATGTTTTTAATATGGGATTTATAGTTTGGTGTTTTTTAATTTTAGGCTCCACCTCCACAACAAAGAACATCTCAGGGAAAAGATGCTGATGTTGAATTTTCGGATCGAAAGCTGACGTCAGCCATGGTGATGCATCTTTCCCCTTGATTTTTCTTCTGTTTTACCAATTGGGTATTTTTTTGCATCTGTGATTGAACAAGTTTGAATCTTTTTGCTATTTTAGGAAACAAGCAAGATTAAGGAAGATGAGAAGGTGAGGAAAAAGGAAGAGACAATTGGTTTGGCAGAAGAGCAAAAGAAGTTGAAAGCAGGAACAGTTCAAGAAACTGGTGAATTGTCGAAGCAAGCTGTGAATCAAGAACTCCGTATCGATTTGGAAAAACCAAATAAGGATGTTGCTAGTATGGTAAGTGGTAGCAGCAATAGATCCCTTCATCAAGCTCTGAAACAACAACTACCAGCTAAATCTGAGAACCACACAGAGAAGACTGGTATGTTTACTACTGTCAAATTTTCTATATTAATCTTCGTACTCCCAAATTTCATGTCATCTTGATTTTTAATTTATTTTTTTTGTCTTGTATTCGTAGCTCAACCGAGTTCTGTGCAAATGCCAATGTCTGTGGCTAATTGGCCTCCGATTGGGTAAGCTTGAAAGATCTGAACTTTCTTCTCTTGGAAGTATGGCAATTGCAATGATTGATGATCTGGAAATTTTGCAGGTACGTTGCACCGTTGCAGGGGGTCATATCAATGGATGGGAATACCATGCCTTCAGCCCCAATTCAGGTACTATCAACTTAAATAGCATCCTTTTTAATAAAACCCATTTACCCTTTGTTTCCCCCTTCTTTTACATACCTTGTTGGTTTTGATAATGTTGAATTTCTTGCAGCCAATATTTACACATCCAAGGCCAAAAAGGTGTGCCACACATTGCTATATCGCAAGGAACATTCACTATCTTCAGCAATTCATGAAGATAGGTCCATTTTGGCCGCCTAGCTCTGGGGCTGCACCTATGTTTGGGGCCAAACCTGGCAATCTTAATCTGATGCCTTCTGCTGAACTTCATGGAAGCATTCCACCGGCTATGCAAGACAAGGCACAGGGACTCCACATCTTTCCGGGTCACGCCACCACGAAAGACACCAAGTCAACTCAGGCCACAACCGTTCTTGATCCTGCCCAGAGGAAACAGCAAATTTTACTTCAACAAGCAATCCCACCTGTCACTCCCAACAATATACTAGTAAGTTGCCCTACATAACGTTTGCTGAAGTTTTCGCCTTTTAAAAGTGTAATGTATTTGTAAGTTTGACCGACTTTGAACGTATGTTATTTACAGCATGGGCCGGCTTTCATCTTTCCGTTTAACCAGCAACAAGCAGCAGTGGCAGCTTCTGCCTCGGTTAGACCTGGTTCTTCTAAGCTTAATACGAGCACAAGTGGTGGTTTGGGTGGTGCTTCAGTTCTGCCCAGTTCAGGCACGGTGAGTGCACCTACATCGGCAGCTGCCCCTGCATTGAGCTTTAATTATCCCAATATGAGTGCCAATGAAACCCAGTACTTGGCGATTTTGCAGAATAATCCATACACTTTCCCAATACCTGCAGTTGGAGCTCCACCAAATTATAGAGGCAACCCACATGCCCAAGCCATGCCTCTGTTTAATGGGTCGTTTTATTCTTCTCAAATGATACACCCTTCTCAAATTCCACAACCATCCCAGCAGGCTTCACCATTGACTCAAGCACAAAATCATCATCCTACTCAGTCCCAACAAATCTATCAAACCCACCAGAACAATAGTGGTTCCACCTCATCTTCACAGAAACATCTGCAAGCTCAACAACGGCAGCAGCAAGGCAGTGGTTCTGCTGTCAATGGCTCTGGCAGTGGAAATGGTGGGAGTTTGCATAATACTTACTCTGCCTCTCATAAAAGTCGATCTCAGCAACCTTCTCAGCACATGAACCCACCACGACAAGCCCGTCATCTTGAAAATGAAGTGACTGGTGGGGAGGATAGCCCTTCCACTGCTGAAAGTAGAGCCTCACGTGCAGCACCCACAATGAATGTTTATGGTCACAATTATGCCATGCCGGTTCACTCACAGAATTTTGCTTTGATGAACCCTCAAGCTGCAATGTCTAATGCTGCTGCAAGTGGAAACTCGCATGACAAGAAACAACAACCTCACTCTCAACAACAAGCGTTAAAAAAGGCCGGTGCCGAGTCATCTTCTCTCCCGCCTCAGACATTTGCGATGTCATTTTCTCCGATGAATGGTACAACTGGTACTATGTCATCAATGACTCAAAACCATGCCAATGCCATTTTTCAAAACGTGCCAGAATCATTTAGGCAAAATTATCCCAGTATATTGGGGATGTCACCTTCAATGGCTCATTCTTTGCAAAAGAAGGATTTTAGAGTACCCGAAGAAGCTTCCAGACCAGCAGGGCATAACGAGTCTCCTAGTGTTGCCGATGAGGATCGAAAGGGCAGTTCAGGGCTGACTGGAAAATCAGGGCAATCCATTGCCTTTTCAAGACCAGACATTGCTACAGATGCATCTGGTTCATCCCCGGGTATGCCTGGAACTCCTGTGATTGATAGCTCTTCAAGGAATATAAACCTTGGTTCTAATAACCGGACATCTCGATCTCCTATGCCGACATCTGCTGCAAATGCTCAGGCTCAAGCTTCTCATCATTTACATACTCAATTCCAGCAACAACAGGTTAGCCAGCAAGCACAGCAAGAATTTCTTCAGCTTCAAAAGATGCAGCAGCAAGGAGGCCAGAACATCAATGCGAGGCTTAAAAACCCGCCATCAAGTAATGGTAGTGCATACCCGGATCATCTGATTACTTCATCTTCATCAGTGATAGCTAAGTTTCCGAACTCGCTATCTTCATTTCCACTCCAAACAAGCAACACAAGTAGTAGTCCTGTTCAATCCCCCCAGTGGAGAAATTCGGTGAGGGGTCCTGCAAGCTCACAAGCTCCATCTTCACTTGCTTCAGCCACCACATCTGTCAAAAATCATCACCAATCCCACCAGTCCCATCAATCTCATCAATCCCAGCAACAATCGTCAAGTAGGCCCCACCAACAATCGCATACGCAAATTTCGTTTGGTGTTGCTGGTCAGAAACTACAATCCACAACATCATCACAACAGCAGCAACAGAATCAAAATCAGAATCCAGGCACTAATAGTAGTTACCAGTCGCCTTCTCCTCCAATGTTGGTCGGTTCTCCCACAACTTCCAATATTTCAAAAGGTGGTGGTGCTGGTGGAAGCCCAAGAACAAGTGCACCGGCTTCTACATCTGGTAGACCTGCTCAGGCTTCCTCTTTATCTTCATCACAGCAGGTTAAAAATCCATCTGTTGGAACCACCCAACGATCATCACCTTCCATTCTTGGTAACCCGCATAACACAATTTCTACCAAGTCTCAACAACAGCAACAACAGCAGCACCAGAAGCAAACAATGATACAGCAACAACAGCAACAGCAATACCAAGCGCAAGCACACATGTTTATGTCACATCCTTACATGCAACAAAGTCAACCACCCCAGTCTCAACAGCATTCAGGTGGATCAAATACGGCATCAGGGTATTATCTTCAACAAAGAAAGCAGCAGTCATCACAACAGCAAACTCATCAAACACCTTCCACATCCATGTTATCGCTTAGTCCCCCTGTGACATTAGCAAATACCACCACTTCTGATCCTGCCAAAGCAATTGCAGCCGCTACTAGTAATTTGAAAGGTGGTGTTGGGTTGCCACAGCAATGGGCGGCTGCTGCTGTTGCAGCACAGGCCGCTGTGGGCGCTTTCCCTCAGTATGCTCACAATGCTCCTGTTCCGGTCCAGGTCAAACCTGCTGAGCAAAAACAACCAGCCGGTGAGTAGGCCTTTTTTTTTGCAATTTCTTAGTCAGGCGGGTTTTTTTTGCTGTATGTTCATACACAAATCTTGATTCAATTTTAAACGTAGATGGAACATTTTAAAGTTTTTGAGATTTTTAGTAATGGAAATTTCTAGTTTTTGCATCAATTGTTCTCGAATTTGATTGAGGGCGTTAATTTCATGAGGAATACGACTCAATTTGTTCACCAGGAAATGACAATTTGCTTACGAGGCAGCCTGAGAAGAAGTAGAAGTTACAAAAGTCGAGCAGCATTGTGCTCGTATCACCAGGCTTATCCGGCCCCAAGAAAACGAGAAATATGGATGGGGTTTGTGTACTCGAAGACGGCAAGTCCTTGGAGTTTTAACAGGTTGGCATAATTGAATCTTTTGATGGAGGGCTGGGTGGAGAAAGAAGTTTGGGGTGCTTCTTTGTGTTTAGGTGTTTGTCTTTTTATTTAGGGGGTGTTTTTGGTAAATTTTCTCCCTTGAAAGATGATTGAAAGTATCAAGAATACATGTTGTTGGACATATATATATATTATATAAAAAAAGAAAAAAAATGGGATGGGAGGCTGTGCATATGCTAGCATATATACAATACATATATATATATGTATATGTGTCAGTCACATAAAAAATTAAAAGAGCGAACCCCATATGCAAATTGTATTTATTTAATCTTTTGGTTGGTCGTTGGTTGATTCCCCTTTATCTTTTATTTCCAACTCATGTGGTGAATATTGTTTGCACATCCCATGCTACTTCGATCACTTTGTGCTCAAATTATCGAAGTGTTGGTACTGATTTTTTCATGAGAGATACATATGCAAAGGTAAAATAAATACAAAGTGACAAGTACATATATCGTCTATGTGTATGATTGCAGAGAACCTTGCATTAAATGTTTGCTCTCGTGTCCACCCTTTGTCTTCAATGGACCGCACTACAGAAATTTTGTAGCGACGCAAAATTAAACCACTTCCCCTAGTTCTCCTCATTCAACGATATTGTCGGGTTTTGAAAATGATTAACAATTTGGTTACATGACGATCGTAATTTACTAATTAATTCTTAAAATTATATCTTTTGATTTCTACCAAACGATCTGATCTGCCTGATCATATTGTTGGGAAAAAAACTAAAAATGTATCCAAATCCTTAACCACTAATGATAAATTTTGACATGCAAAAGAAGTGTCGACCATTTATAGGCTTTGAAAATAATGGTGAGAGGTGGACCAAAGTTTTGTCTTATGCGGTGGGGACACTTTACCGATGCATTGTATAAAGTACTCAGAAACATCAAATGGGTTACTTCGCTTTCCTATTAAAATACTATTTCCTAGATTTATATTTGAAAAATGCATAGTATCATAATTAATGCGGTACATTACACAACAGTGAATTTTTACGCTTGGCGCAGTTAAACTAAAAGGAGTGGGGCTACTTGTAAAGGAGGGACTTGTGACATTTGACGTCACGAAAGTGTAAGAAAAAGAGGGGAGTGAGGCTACTTGCAAGGGGTGGGGGATTTATGACAAGTGTATTTAGGTAATTGGTTGTAGGGTGATAAAGTAAGAAAGAGAAAGGGTTGATAGGGCAAAGAGAAAAAGAAATGGTTTAGGCGATATGCAAAAGTCGCCAAAGAAAATAATTTTGCCAAGTCGCTAGGTGGGGGTGGTGTTTTAGGCGACATAGGCGAATAAGGGGTGGATTCGCCCCACTCCCTTTAGTCTTAGTAATTTGAATCGGCTAGTAGCATCGGTAAGAATCGGCTCGTCGGCTCCATTGTATCCTTACATTACACAACAGTGAATTTTTACATTTTATAATGTACAAGGGTGCAGTCAGCAACTTGAATCGGCTAGTAGCATCGACAAAAATCGGCTCGTCGTCTCCATTGTACCCTTTCCATCGGCTCCAATGGCAACTACCATCGGTTCTTTCCATCGGTTCCTTCCATTACTCCTTTTGGCCGATGCTAGTGAACGTTGGGACCTTGGCCACGTGGCATAGTGACCGTTTTTTTTTAAATTTTGTAACGTTAGGAGCGTGCTTGTTTTGTTTTTTTTTTTCCTTTTCAACTTCTATATAAACTATCAAAATACATACATATTTATCAAACAAACCACATACAACATACAATATACCCATTTTGGTCCATATTTATCATAAGCATCCATTTTACTATGAACCATGGCAAACTAAAAGCCAGCGATGACATCATAATTAAAATAAAACTCTTCTAAGAAAAAACATGGACTTGCCATATCATATTTTTTCTAAAAATATTTGTGTAGAACAATCCTTCTTTATTTATTATAGATTAAATTTTAAAAATTGGTAAGGTCTTAGACCATTGAGGAAATCCATCAGGGTTCATATCTCACTTCCTACATTTGTAGGAGTGGTTATTGGGGGGTGGGGGTGGAGTCGAGAGTCATGAGTTTCATTCCAAGCATGCGTGGTTCGAGCTTAACATACTGCCCAATTGAATGTCATTGTGGTGTCTCGAATGTTAACTACTAACTCACGCCAATGTGTTGGTGGTCAATTGGTAAGGTCTTAGACCTTGGGAAAACCACTAGGGTTCGAATCCCACTTCCTACATTTTTAGGAGTGGTTTATTAGCGGGTGGTGGTTTCGAGAGTCTTGGGTTTCATCATAGGCATGCGTGGTTCGAGTTCCGCATACTGCCCAACTAAATGTTTTTGTGATGTCTCGAATGCTAACTATTAGCTCGATGTTAAAAAAAATAACTACTAACTCATTTTTACAAGAAAAATAAAAATAAGATTAATCTATTTAATACATGTTTTGTCTCTAGATTCAAATTTTAATATTTAGTTTTTTTACTCCGTTTACGGTTAAAAAAAGTATTTTCTCAAAAAAGTTGAAAAAGTATTCTTAAAATATATTTTTAATTGTCAATGGATTGGTGACCCATTGGTAAGGTCTTAGACCTGGAGGAAATCCACCAAATCTCACTTTTGACATTTGTAGGTGTGGATTATCAGGGGGAATTTCGAGAGTAATGAGTTTCATCTAAGGTATGCGTGGTTCGAGCTTTACAGATTGTCCAGTTAAATTTTACTGTGCTGTTTCGAATGCTAACTATTAACTATTAATGACTATTAAAAACTTTTTTATTTTTAGTTATTAATGTAAACTAAAATCATGAGTAAGAATTATGTGGGTCATAGGAGGATATATAGGCCTAAATATTATATCTACATTTGTCGTGCTTGCCATGGAATTGTGGATGTGATTGCGAGTCATCACATGGTAACATCAAAGTTTGAGACATGGAGTGGGGGCCCTTTATATGTGGACTTTTCTTTTTCTTTTTTAAAAGGGTTAAGTGCATGGGAATGTAACTAATTATGGCCGAAAAGTTATTGTGTGCATGAACTTACACAACCTCTATTGTATGCATGAACCCTGCTAAATTTCTATTGTATCACGAAACCGGGTAAAGGCTTTATGTGGGCCGGTTAAGTGCATGAAAATGTAATAAACTATGCCCAAAAAGTTATTGTGTGCATGAACTTACAAAACCTCTATTATATGTAAGGAACTATGATAAATATTTATTGTATCAAGATTTTTACAATTTCCACTTTTTTCTTTTTTTCATCTCCCACATATATAGATAAAATAAATAAAATCAAAGAGAAGAAGAAAAAGCAAAAGACAGTAACAGTGGACGACCAACATCTCCCACAACATCTCCCGGCGGCGGGGTGTAAAAGAATTACTTGTTTGTGGGTTTCATGATGAAATACAGAAAAAGGAATATGTGCGGTGGTTTGACATCGTTTTTCATCAGTGATTGTGTAACATCCCAAACTTTTCTTTAAGATTTGACTAACGCTGTTAAGTCAACATCATGTGTGTCGTTAAGTCTAGTGTGAATATATGCATATACGTAGTTAATGTGTGTTATGTGTGAGGTTTGAAAACCTAAATGTTAATGTAGTATAAATGTGTGAAATATGAAGAAATTATGTCTATGTAGTGACATTTAATGAAGGGTTAATGTTGTATATGGGCAATAAAGAAGTTTGTGACCAATAATGAAGGATTAGGAAGCCTAGGGACTAGTTTTGACATGCGTGGAAAGTCAAAAACGGGATTAGTAGCTTAGAGGCTGTCATTAGGAAGTTATTTGCAGATCTCACTTCTTCTAAACAAGCCCTAACTGATCCTAAGTCATTCCATAGTCTTCTCTCATCAAATCTCAAGCCGAAAAGTCGTTTTGTGTGTGAATTGGTGGTCATTGTCAAGAGTATTTGCATTCTATTTGTCATTTGCAGGTAATAATCAATTCATTGATCGTATTTTCAGATCATGAGTCGTGTGTGTTGAATCAAATCTGATTGAAAAGGGGTTTGTAAGGAATTAGGGTTTCATTGTGTTCTTGGTTAATTTATGTGTTTTAATCAAGTATTTGGCCTAAAACGATTGTAAACGATGTTTTAACGATTTGGATTGATAAGAGATGTTTTGATGATCAAAGATTAATGTTTTTGTGTCAATTCGATCGGTACTTAAAGAGTTTTGGGATCATTTTCTGGAAAAAGGTCGAAAAACACGTTTCTGCACTTCGAACGAAGATAACCTTCGTAAGGCTTCTATTTTCGTACGCAGTCACTATCTTCGTAAGAACAAACTATCTTCGTAAGAACAAACTATCTTCGTAAGAACAAACTATCTTCGTAAGAACTGTAGCTAAGTTCGTAAGAAGGATTTTCCAGACTAAGTTCGTGAGGTTTGTTAAGTTCGTTTGAGTCCCAAATGACTTATATTTCATATGTTAATGTACGATAGGTGTCGGGGATTACTGATAAGCACTATTAGCTATTTGTTTGCGCGCGTACACTACTACCAGGTAAGATACACTACTTTGACACGCCGGGGGATCAACTAAAAGCTGGTTTCAAATCGTAAACACTTCCATTCGGTATCTTTATATTGCATGTGGGCATATGGGTTACTTGGGAGGTATTATGGGTTATGCAGTTGACCATGAGACCTGAGATGCAGTCCCTATTGTAGTGTAATGTAGTATTGCTTAATGTAGTATGTAGCTATGCAGTTGATGTAGTTTAATGAAGTATCTTGATATGCATGATATATAGAAATGAAGTTGATGTGTGATATGCATGCTTGACTTGTACGCCTAGTTCACTAGACTTGCTAGGTTACTATGTCACTTGCACGTTTAAGGATCCAAACGTAATGAAGTTAAAGTGTGTGAATGTCTAGGAATGTGTGTTACCTAGACTATATGTGTGTGAATGTTTGGGAATGCAGGGACCCAATCTATATGTGTGAAATTGAGCTCATAAAACTAATGCAGGGAAAGTGTTAAGCTTAACCCGTACTTGTCTCAGCCGGATGAGTGCGTTGATGCAGTTGTTGCTTGAGTGGCTCCTCGCAACATGGTCTTTATAACGCAGGGCGAGTAATGTGAGAGGTTTGACCAACCTCCACATACGGATTACTCTTGGATTGGCTTGCCACTCCTTAACGACGTAAGATGAGTAGTCTTTTGACTGATCATCCAGTCGGGTGTGATGCAGGGCACACTTATATGCAGTTAACAAAGATACGTGTGACAATGTGTGAACTAATGCAGGATAGGCACATTTAGGATGATTATCCTAATTAATATGAAGTCGAAATGTAGTATATGTGTGAACGTGTGATGTGTGTTGTGCCTAATAAAACTTGTCTAATAATGAAGATTGTTTTAATTGGACAAATGCTTTTAATTAAGTGTTATCTTACTTAGCTATTCTTATAGCTAACACTTGCTTCTTTAATGTGGTTGTTCCCTCAGGTTTAGCTTGATGGAATTAGATGAAGGATGTGTGAGCTTGGGTAGATTCATTGAAGGAGCCTTAGTTATCCATAGACGATTCTTTGCTTAGACATTTATTTACATTTCGTACTTAATGTCGAATTTATGTTGTGACTTGTGAACGGTTGTTTTATGTTGGGCAACCGTTGGGTTTTCATTTGAACTATTGTTTGATATGGCATGTAACACCAAATAAATGCAGAAACCGAACTGTTTTTATCGGTTTTGACTTTTACAGTCTTTACTTCCGCAATTTAACACCGTTAGGTGAAAAGTTTTGAAAACCCATATTTTTAAACGACGGGTGTTACAAGTTGGTATCAGAGAAGTGGTTTAAGTGTACCAAGGCCTATTAACCATAGGATTTGGACTTAAACTTAAGATATGCATGCTAGGTATTTGTAGGATGCCTTAGTTTTAATGAAAGATGATATAGGATGGGTTGGGACGAGTGCGAGTGTGATAGGGCTTATGAGATGTTTACGTTACGATGATATGTTTTAGCCATATCT
Source organism: Erigeron breviscapus (assembly GCA_034093135.1). Classification (NCBI taxonomy): domain Eukaryota; kingdom Viridiplantae; phylum Streptophyta; class Magnoliopsida; order Asterales; family Asteraceae; genus Erigeron; species Erigeron breviscapus. The sequence continues at coordinate 144,637,352 of CM067170.1, read as the reverse complement.
TAACAAGCATTTTGCTTTAATTTGCGCTTATCGACTCTACCTTTTTATTAAAGGAAAATGGTTAACACTCGCAACCGCAACTTCCGACGTGATGGAGCTACTGCTAGCATTACCCCACCTGTCCATCCGGGTGCAGGCGCTGCAGATGCTGCCAATGCTGCTGCTGCTGTTGCAGCCAATGCAAATAGAAATCGAGGAAATCCCCGCCAGGTCAATCAGCAAGGCTCATTGGGTCCTATGCCTCCACCTCCCGGCAATCCACCTAGGGTTAATGAGGAAGTGGTGGAACAAATCCCTAACACGGCTGAGTTGTACAATCTCGTACGGACTCTCCAGACCCAATTGGCTCAGACACAGGAGCAATTGAACAACGCTCTTGCTGAAAATGCTGAAGGAACTGATGGCAACTATTCAGTGCCTTCTCACCACTCTGAGCCACCGGTCGATGATGTTGTTGTTCCCCCTGAAATGCCGTTGTGGTTACTCCTAATGTCGTTCAAGTCCCTCGGTTTAAGTTTGAAAGTTTCCAGAAGTGTGGAGGTCAGAAGTTTGATGGAACCCTTAATGCAGTGGGTTGCATGGAATGGCTCGATGATACGGAGATGGTCTTTGAAGCCTGTGACTGTCCCGAGGATAAGAAGGTGTTGTGCGCTAGTCGAATGTTGAAAGAAGGTGCTCGGGATTGGTGGAAGAGCATTACTATTTTGATGACTCCAGCTATGGTATCTGCTATCTCGTGGGCTAACTTTAAGCAGAAATTCATTGAGGAATATATTGGGGTTCATGAGCAGCGTAAGATGGAAAAGGAGTTTCGTGCCTTGACGGCTGAAGTCGGAAAGGTCAACGAGTATGCTCGTTCCTTCATGGAGAAGATGAAGTTCGTGGGTCATTTATTCCGTACTGATGCAGATCAGGTTGCTTGCTATGTTGATGGTTTGCCTCCGAGTTATCGAGATATCTGCAGGCAGCACAAGACTCTGACTGAAGCTATCAAGGAGTCTAAGAAGCTTGACGATGATTTCGCTTCGGACAAGAAGGTTGAGAAGAGTGATGATAAGAAGTCGGGGTTTAAAAGAAGGTCAAATTGGTCTTCCAATAACAATAATAATAAGAAGTTCCGTGGAAGTGGTAGTTCGAGTGGTGACAAGGATAAAAAGAAGAATGGTTCATGGTGTACATTTTGCAAGACAATTCATGAAGGGCATTGTACCGACAAGACAAGAAGGTGCCATAAGTGTGGGAAGTCGGGACATCTTGCCACTGAATGTAGGGACAAGACTCGTTGCTACAAGTGCCAAGAAACGGGTCATCTCATTGCCGATTGTCCACAGATGAAGAATGTTGGAAAGAAGACCGCCACGACAGCAACAAAAGTGAGAGCTCTTCAAATGACGGTTGATGACGCAAGGAACAACGATGAAGTGGTATGTGGTACTTTCCTTGTTAACTCAAAGCCTGCCTCTGTTTTATTTGATTCAGGTGCAAATAGGTCGTTTGTGTCCACATTATTTGCTCCTAAGCTAGAAAGAGTCACTACTCCCTTAGATTGTTCATTAGAGGTAGAAATTGCTAATGGTACGGTTAATAATATACGTGTGGGTTATGACGATTGTGACATTGAGATTGAAGGTCGTTCTTTTCCAGTCCAACTATTGCCTACTACCTTAGGTGGTTTTGATGTAGTGATTGGTATGGATTGGTTGGCTAGAAATGAAGCTAGTATTTTATGTTCCCAAAAGATAATTCGATTGCCTATATCCGAGGGTAAAGTGATAGCGGTGTATGGAGACAAGAAGAGAGGAGGAATAAAGATTATTAGTATGATGAAAGCTATTAAATGTATAAGGAAAAACAAGAGCCATTTCTTGGCTTATGTCATTGATGCAAGGAAAGAGAAGTCTCCAATCGCTAGTGTTGATGTAGTATCCAATTTCCCCGATGTGTTTCCCGATGATCTACCCGGTATTCCTCCCGATCGTGAAGTTACTTTTCAGATAAATCTTATTCCCGGTGCTACACCCGTTGCTAAAGCACCTTACCGATTAGCTCCTACAGAAATGAAGGAATTAATGACGCAACTTCAGGAGTTACTTGACAAGGGGTTCATACAACCTAGTTCCTCACCTTGGGGAGCTCCGGTTCTCTTTGTTAAGAAGAAGGATGGATCGATGCGCATGTGTATTGACTATCGTGAGTTGAACAAACGAACGGTCAAGAACAAGTATCCTCTCCCGAGAATTGATGATCTTTTTGATCAACTACATGGTGCTTCGTATTTTTCAAAGATTGATTTGCGGTCCGGTTATCATCAGTTGAAGGTAAAGAAGGAAGATGTAGCAAAGACAGCTTTCCGGACTAGATATGGTCATTATGAGTTCTTGGTCATGTTATTTCATCAGAAGGTATTAAAGTAGATCCTTCAAAGATTGAAGCTGTTTCAAAGTGGGAGCAGCCAAAGACTCCTACCGAGATTAAGAGTTTTCTTGGTTTGGCTGGGTATTATAGAAGGTTTATTCAGGATTTTTCCCGAATAGCCAAGCCTATGACGGAATTAACAAAGAAGGGTGTGAAGTACGAGTGGACTGAAAAGCAGGAAAATGCATTCCAAACGTTGAAAAGAAGTTGTGTGAAGCTCCTATCCTTGCCTTGCCTGAAGGTACTGATGATTTAGTGGTATATAGCGATGCTTCTATTACGGGTTTGGGTTGTGTCTTAATGCAGAGAGACAAAGTGATTGCCTATGCTTCACGTCAGTTGAAGCCTCATGAGAAGAATTACCCTACCCATGATCTTGAGCTAGCGGCGGTTGTGTTTGCATTGAAATTATGGAGACATTACTTATATGGTACTAAATGCACACTTTCACCGACCATAAGAGTTTACAATATATGTTTACTCAAAAGGAGATGAATGTGAGACAAAGAAGGTGGATGGAATTACTTAAAGACTATGATTGTGAAATCAAATACCATCCGGGTAAAGCCAATGTAGTGGCGGATGCACTAAGTAGGAAAGTGCAAAGCTCTTCTTGTAAGTTGATGAGCATGCAAGTTCAAGCCAAGTCGGGTCTATTAGATCGAATTAAAGAAGCACAAGAGATGGCATTAATGAAGGATAATATTGATAAAGAGAGTATTGGGAAGAAGAAACGACTTGTGATGGAGACTAATAGCCGTGGGTTTAAAACATACAAGGGTCGTATTTGGGTGCCACTGCTTGGTGGTAACCGTGAGTTGATCCTTGAAGAGGTCCATAGAAGTAGGTATTCGATGCATCCCGGTGTCACCAAAATGTATGCAGATTTGAAGCCGATTTATTGGTGGCCGGATATTAAAGGTGAAGTAGCTCATTTTGTAGCAAAGTGTTTGACATGTGCACGTGTGAAAACGGACCATAAAAAGCCGTATGGTTTGTTGCATCAATTAGACGTTCCCGAGTGGAAATGGGATCATATCACGATGGACTTTGTAACGAAGCTACCGAAAACGCCGAAAGGGAATGATATGATTTGGGTGATTGTAGATAGATTGACGAAGAGTGCTCATTTTATAGCTACCCGACAAGATGTGCCTTTAAAGAAGATGGCAAAGATGTATATAGATGAAGTTGTCTCGAAACATGGAGTTCCATTGTCTATTGTCTCGGATAGGGACACTAGATTTGCGTCTAAATTTTGGAAGGGTCTTCAACGAGAATTGGGTACTAGAGTGAACTTGAGTACCGCCTATCATCCTCAAACCGATGGGCAAAGTGAGAGAACCATCCAAACCTTAGAGGATATGTTGAGAACGTGTGTACTAGACTATGGTGGAGCATGGGATGAACACGTGAAGTTGATTGAATTTGCTTATAATAATAGTCACCATGCAAGTATTGGAATGCCACCATTTGAAATGTTATATGGAAGGAGATGTAGGACTCCAAGTTGTTGGATGGAGCCCGGTGAAAAGCAGTTAACCGGTCCGAAATTATTGAAATCTCCGCTGAGAAAGTTAATGTAGCTAAAGAAGCTTTACGTGTGGCCAGAGAAAGGCAGAAAACTTATGCAGATAAGAAAAGGAGACCAATGGAGTTTAATGTAGGTGACTTAGTGATGCTGAAAGTGTCACCATGGAAAGGAGTAATCCGATTTGGAAAGAAGGGCAAGTTGAGTCCAAGATTTATTGGACTTTTTAAAATCTTGAAACGCATTAAGGATGTAGCATATCAGTTGGAATTACCTCCAGAATTGGATGGAATTCACAACACCTTTCATGTATCCTACCTAAGGAAGTGTCTAGCCGAGGAGTCAAGTGTGATTCCAATTCAAGATGTGAGCATTGACCCAATGAAGAAAATGGTTGAAGAACCGGTGGCAATACTTGGAAGGAAGCAAAAGAAGTTACGAAGGAAAGTGTTAGATCTTGTCTTGATAAAGTGGAAGCATAATCATGGAGAAAGCTTGACTTGGGAAACTGAAGCAGTAATGAAGGAGAATTATCCCGAGTTGTTCCTTAATGATGAGATTCCGGGGACGGAATCCTCTTAAGGGGGAGGTAATTGTAACATCCCAAACTTTTCTTTAAGATTTGACTAACGCTGTTAAGTCAACCTCATGTGTGTCGTTAAGTCTAGTGCGAATATATGCATATACGTAGTTAATGTGTGTTATGTGTGAGGTTTAAAAACCTAAATGTTAATGTAGTATAAATGTGTGAAATATGAAGAAATTATGTCTATGTAGTGACATTTAATGAAGGGTTAATGTTGTATATGGGCAATAAAGAAGTTTGTGACCAATAATGAAGGATTAGGAAGCCTATGGACTAGTTTTGACATGTGCACGTGTGAAAACGGACCATAAAAAGCCGTATGGTTTGTTGCATCAATTAGACGTTCCCGAGTGGAAATGGGATCATATCACGATGGACTTTGTAACGAATCTACCGAAAACGCCGAAAGGGAATGATATGATTTGGGTGATTGTAGATAGATTGACGAAGAGTGCTCATTTTCAAGCTACCCGACAAGATGTGCCTTTAAAGAAGATGGCAAAGATGTATATAGATGAAGTTGTCTCGAAACATGGAGTTCCATTGTCTATTGTCTCGGATAGGGACACTAGATTTGCGTCTAAATTTTGGAAGGGTCTTCAACGAGAATTGGGTACTAGAGTGAACTTGAGTACCGCCTATCATCCTCAAACCGATGGCAAAGTGAGAGAACCATCCAAACCTTAGAGGATATGTTGAGAACGTGTGTACTAGACTATGGTGGAGCATGGGATGAACACGTGAAGTTGATTGAATTTGCTTATAATAATAGTCACCATGCAAGTATTGGAATGCCACCATTTGAAATGTTATATGGAAGGAGATGTAGGACTCCAAGTTGTTGGATGGAGCCCGGTGAAAAGCAGTTAACCGGTCCCGAAATTATTGAAATCTCCGCTGAGAAAGTTAATGTAGCTAAAGAAGCTTTACGTGTGGCCAGAGAAAGGCAGAAAACTTATGCAGATAAGAAAAGGAGACCAATGGAGTTTAATGTAGGTGACTTAGTGATGCTGAAAGTGTCACCATGGAAAGGAGTAATCCGATTTGGAAAGAAGGGCAAGTTGAGTCCAAGATTTATTGGACTTTTTAAAATCTTGAAACGCATTAAGGATGTAGCATATCAGTTGGAATTACCTCCAGAATTGGATGGAATTCACAACACCTTTCATGTATCCTACCTAAGGAAGTGTCTAGCCGAGGAGTCAAGTGTGATTCCAATTCAAGATGTGAGCATTGACCCAATGAAGAAAATGGTTGAAGAACCGGTGGCAATACTTGGAAGGAAGCAAAAGAAGTTACGAAGGAAAGTGTTAGATCTTGTCTTGATAAAGTGGAAGCATAATCATGGAGAAAGCTTGACTTGGGAAACTGAAGCAGTAATGAAGGAGAATTATCCCGAGTTGTTCCTTAATGATGAGATTCCGGGGACGGAATCCTCTTAAGGGGGAGGTAATTGTAACATCCCAAACTTTTCTTTAAGATTTGACTAACGCTGTTAAGTCAACCTCATGTGTGTCGTTAAGTCTAGTGCGAATATATGCATATACGTAGTTAATGTGTGTTATGTGTTTTAATCAAGTATTTGGCCTAAAACGATTGTAAACGATGTTTTAACGATTTGGATTGATAAGAGATGTTTTGATGATCAAAGATTAATGTTTTTGTGTCAATTCGATCGGTACTTAAAGAGTTTTGGGGTCATTTTCTGGAAAAAGGTCGAAAAACACGTTTCTGCACTTCGAACGAAGATAACCTTCGTAAGGCTTCTATTTTCGTACGCAGTCACTATCTTCGTAAGAACAAACTATCTTCGTAAGAACAAACTATCTTCGTAAGAACAAACTATCTTCGTAAGAACAAACTATCTTCGTAAGAACAAACTATCTTCGTAAGAACAAACTATCTTCGTAAGAACAAACTATCTTCGTAAGAACAAACTATCTTCGTAAGAACAAACTATCTTCGTAAGAACAAACTATCTTCGTAAGAACAAACTATCTTCGTAAGAACAAACTATCTTCGTAAGAACAAACTATCTTCGTAAGAACAAACTATCTTCGTAAGAACAAACTATCTTCGTAAGAACAAACTATCTTCGTAAGAACAAACTATCTTCGTAAGAACAAACTATCTTCGTAAGAACAAACTATCTTCGTAAGAACAAACTATCTTCGTAAGAACAAACTATCTTCGTAAGAACAAACTATCTTCGTAAGAACAAACTATCTTCGTAAGAACAAACTATCTTCGTAAGAACAAACTATCTTCGTAAGAACAAACTATCTTCGTAAGAACAAACTATCTTCGTAAGAACAAACTATCTTCGTAAGAACAAACTATCTTCGTAAGAACAAACTATCTTCGTAAGAACTGTAGCTAAGTTCGTAAGAAGGATTTTCCAGACTAAGTTCGTGAGGTTGTTAAGTTCGTTTGAGTCCCAAATGACTTATATTTCATATGTTAATGTACGATAGGTGTCGGGGATTACTGATAAGCACTATTAGCTATTTGTTTGCGCGCGTACATTACTACCAGGTAAGATACACTACTTTGACACGCTGGGGGATCAACTAAAAGCTGGTTTCAAATCGTAAACACTTCCATTCGGTATCTTTATATTGCATGTGGGCATATGGGTTACTTGGGAGGTATTATGGGTTATGCAGTTGACCATGAGACCTGAGATGCAGTCCCTATTGTAGTGTAATGTAGTATTGCTTAATGTAGTATGTAGCTATGCAGTTGATGTAGTTTAATGAAGTATCTTGATATGCATGATATATAGAAATGAAGTTGATGTGTGATATGCATGCTTGACTTGTACGCCTAGTTCACTAGACTTGCTAGGTTACTATGTCACTTGCACGTTTAAGGATCCAAACGTAATGAAGTTAAAGTGTGTGAATGTTTGGGAATGCAGGGACCCAATCTATATGTGTGAAATTGAGCTCATAAAACTAATGCAGGGAAAGTGTTAAGCTTAACCCGTACTTGTCTCAGCCGGATGAGTGCGTTGATGCAGTTGTTGCTTGAGTGGCTCCTCGCAACATGGTCTTTATAACGCAGGGCGAGTAATGTGAGAGGTTTGACCAACCTCCACATACGGATTACTCTTGGATTGGCTTGCCACTCCTTAACGACGTAAGATGAGTAGTCTTTTGACTGATCATCCAGTCGGGTGTGATGCAGGGCACACTTATATGCAGTTAACAAAGATACGTGTGACAATGTGTGAACTAATGCAGGATAGGCACATTTAGGATGATTATCCTAATTAATATGAAGTCGAAATGTAGTATATGTGTGAACGTGTGATGTGTGTTGTGCCTAATAAAACTTGTCTAATAATGAAGATTGTTTTAATTGGACAAATGCTTTTAATTAAGTGTTATCTTACTTAGCTATTCTTATAGCTAACACCTGCTTCTTTAATGTGGTTGTTCCCTCAGGTTTAGCTTGATGGAATTAGATGAAGGATGTGTGAGCTTGGGTAGATTCATTGAAGGAGCCTTAGTTATCCATAGACGATTCTTTGCTTAGACATTTATTTACATTTCGTACTTAATGTCGAATTTATGTTGTGACTTGTGAACGGTTGTTTTATGTTGGGCAACCGTTGGGTTTTCATTTGAACTATTGTTTGATATGGCATGTAACACCAAATAAATGCAGAAACCGAACTGTTTTTATCGGTTTTGACTTTTACAGTCTTTACTTCCGCAATTTAACACCGTCATCAAGATATAGAGATCCAATTTTTTTTCCAGTTCTTATGGTTCTAAATTCTGATGAATGTGTGTAGTTAGAACTAGTTTTTTGACCCCGGGGGACGTTGCCCGGGATCGACACTGCGTCATGCAAGCATTTATACATACAACAGTACCTAAAAGTTTGGACACTTAAAATTTACTATAAGGGGTAGAAACTAAAAAAATTGGTGGCAAAAACCAAGAGTTTAGTTAGAAACATTAAAATAAGAGATAGAAAGTAAAAGCATATAGAAATTGATTTTAATTTTGCATGACAGAAGGTTATATAAGAAATTGATTTTAATTTTGCATATAGAAATTGATTTTAATTTTGCATGACAGAAGGTTATATAAGAAAATTTGTCAATAAGTTTATATCCTTACATGATGTTTTTTTACGAAGGCCTTATCGTCTGATCGGTTCTTGCTGTTGCGATCCAAGCTAAGAGTCGCACAATGGCCTTAGCTTGTGGGGGCGGGGGGGGGGGAGGAGGCGGGGAGAATTTTTTTTGAAACGGTCGTTTTTCAAGGGTGTTTTGTCAAACAAGTTTTCGATTTTTTTTTTTTGTGTAATCGGGTAAACCGGTATTGGCACTACCGGTTTCAAATTTTTGAGTCCAACCCGGTATTAGCATTACCGGGTTCAGAAAAAGTAGTTTGAAGCCGGTATTAGCATTACCGGTTTCAGAGTGTGCAGGTGTGATGTGACAAGGTCAGGTACGATTCTTGACTGCTACAGTGGCCGCTTACACGAATTTCGAAACCGGTATTGCCAAAACCGGTTTCGAATCTAGTATATATATAACTCGGTTTACCTTTAACATTTGTAACAAATAACTTATCAAATAACTTATAAAACATTATCAGTATTTTTTTTTAAAACAAAACTTATGGCTTCCTCATCATCATCTGAACCATCATCACCTCCTACAGTAACATTTCATGCATTGAAAGCGCAATGTAAAGAGGATATAGACGACGGGTATGAACTTTACCACAAAATTAATGATTTAAGTTTCTATATATTAGTTTCCATGTAATAGTTTAAGCTACACTATAAATATAATCTATAGTAATCCTTTTAATCACAATTCAATAATACAAATCACAAACTTCTTTATAAAAGAAAAAAGTTAAGCCATATTGATGTAAAATGTACGGTATATAATCAAAAGAGGGCGTTGGTAATCATTTAAGCAACAACGGTTGTGATTCAAAAAAAACATTTGCAATGCATCCACGTTGACATCTTCACAAGGGGCTTCACAGCCTTCGTCCCTCACTCGTGCCTCCTCCAGGGACGAGTCAACACCGTTAGGTTCGACTCGTCCCTCACTCATCTTTGGGTGATTCGTTCCTGCCGGGACGAGTTGATATTTTAGGGGTGTGTAAGGTGTTTACGAGATTAGTGGTATAAATGGTAGGTCCTAGATTAGTCCTTGCGTTGGGGATGTTTTATGGAATGAGTCCTTGGTAAATAATTTGCTGATGTGACGCTGACAGAAATTAGTCCTTCTTAAAGACGAGTCTGGGCGCTGGGAATCCCCTAACACCATTTCAGTTCCTTTGCCCGTACTTTAGAATCTGACCCACATTCATATTCATAACATCTATAAAAGTAAGCACAATGGTTAGTAAATAATATATAGATATTAAACTTATGCTACATAGTAGACACATACTCGGCCCATTATATCTATCCTGCCTAACGATTCAAGTGGTTAGAGTTCTTTAAGTTTGGTTAAAGTTGTGATCTCAGATCCAAACTCAAATGGTCATTTCAAGTAGCTGTGTTTACCACTTTAACTCAAGTAGTGGTGCCATTGGGGTCTTGTTCTAGTAGTCACGGTGTTTTCCTCTAATGGGTTTCATCCGGGGTCATGAGTTTAAATCCTGCCAAAGACATTTGGAGAGGGGGCCTTTGTAATGCTATATCCATCCAAGAGACCAAGACACAAGAGAGCAAACCCTTTAGAGCATTATCAGGATTCGAATTTAGGGTGAGCGCACTAATTTCAAGGGGTTGTTTTTTTTTTTTAAAAAAAAAACTCAAGTAGTGGTATTGTGAAATTTCATATTCATGGTATGCGCAAAGAAGACCATTTGGTTGACTTTGAATCTAAATTGTCCATTTTGTTGACTTCTGGTTTGAGCCATCTTAATTGCCTACTTTAAATAGACATTAGATACCCTTGAGCTTTACATGGTACATGTGATGGTCTATCGATCTATGATTTGTGAGCTTGTGTGAAATTATATAGCTGTCATTCAAAAAACTAAAAAATAAACATTAGATCAAACTATCCAAAATGACTTTAGCCTGTAGACATCCAAAAATTATACAAGAATATACAAGACTAAGTTAAGATCATTTTCTATATGTAGCTGAAATAATTTGTTGGTTGTTTATGAGCAATGTTGAGCTAGTTGAGGCTAAGTGCAGCAACGATAGTTTACCGTGATAAGTTTGTGACACAAAACTACCTATCCCAAGCACAAAATATGCTTTCCCATCAAACTCACATGTATGAAGTGTTTCAACTTCTTTCACCCAAAGGCTCACACCTTAGGACATTTCAAATGAGATCATAACTGCAAATTTCTGTATAATCAACCCAGTTCAATATATGATAGATCTTGTATGACCATTACAAAACCAAGCAAAGTGATGAAAGAATGGACAAACACAAGAAATAACATTAAAAAATTTTTTAACTAAGTTTTTATATACATAAAAAATGTACTTACACAAAAAACCCCTTTGGATGCAACACCTTATAGACTGTCCATGGGTACCATAATCTGTACATATGTCGAATTTAGTACATTGTTTCTAAGACCTAAATTAAGTGTCCATTTTCGAAAACAGAATGTCGTTGCCTTTAGAAGTTTCAGCATCAAGTCATCAACTAATTGGATTCATTTGTTTGCAATAGTTTCTTTTTCATAACATCCATTTCTTTTTCCTGCTCATTTTTGAGATAACTCTGTGCAGTTGAGGTTATAATTGTGGAAAAGAAGTTCAATAGCATCATCCATATTATTGTGTTCCATAACGTAGCAAATGATAGATCCCACGATTCTTCCTGAAATGAAAACATTATAAACGAGTATGTATTAAGGGAGACTCTGCATATCTTCATTTTAATTTTCAACTTAAAGGAGACACACCAAGAATGTTGACACCAGCGTTCAAAGTGTTTTTTCCCCCTTCTAACCGGGTATACATACCAATATCATTTATACGTAGAAAATTAATATTGGCAACAAGAACACAAAAGTTTTTTGTAAGCGACAATGTAATATGATAAACAGAATATAGGAGTTACCTTGACTTTTGATGAATCTGGTGGACTAGCTGCCATATACTTATTCTTTAGTCCATGCACTTTAGCTACAATTCCAGGCAGTATAGAAGAAACTCCTGGAATAAAGCCAAGTGTCCATATCAACTCACTTTCTATCCAGTCAAGAAGTTGATTGTTACATAGTGAAATGACGAATATAGTCTGCAAAAAAACAACCGATTAACATAGTTGGCCATATCTTGGTCGACCGTCAACCAAAGTTACCGATAATTCGCTTAATTTGAGTTATGTTTTAATCTCTACCACGTTCGAAGACTTTGGTAAAGGATTTGGTTAAAAGGAAATGTGTCAAAATTGGTCGAAACTCATCTACATTGTATCTAAATGTCAAAAACTCTCTACATTGGGTTATATTTGCAATGACATACTTTTTTAAACATACATGGTACATTAATTATTCATAAAACTGGTAAAGAACCAACCGATAGTTGTCAACCCAACTGAGCCAACCCATTTTATATTTTCGACTAACTAATTACCCGTTTTGACTCATTACCCAACATGCCTGACCCGTCTTTTTTACCATCCCTGGTAAAACATAAACTTAAAACATGCTGTCTATGTGTCACTTTCACATATCAATTGTACACCCTTTCAACTTGTAAAATACATGCGCAAGAGGTGTATAAACACTGATATGAGAGTATTAAACCACACAACTGCTCATATTAGATTAGTTGTTTCTAAGAGTAGACGAAACATACATAAAATATAGAAGTAAGAGATCATAACGATAAGAAACCTGTATATGAGCTTTAAAAATTGCCTTCCCAAGAACTGTTGCAAGAAAAAACTCCCAAAATGGAATCCCAAATTGGCCACACATTATGCCAGCAAGGTCAAATAGAGGATTTGGTACCTGCAAGTATCTATAGATAATTAACAGAATTCAAAGTAAGTAATTGAAATATCCAACTTTTGAAGGATGTGAGTTGGTATTAGTATACTTATCTAGGAGTATTTCTTCATACAATTTCAATAAGCGTATAATGGAGCTATGAAATTTAGAGGTGGTAATCTCGACCCATTTATCTCAAATAGGTATAGGAGTAAACTCAATATTATGGCTTACAGAAAATGAATCCAACAGTCCAAAGCCATCCAAAGAGTATTTTAATGTATAATCCTCCTAAGTTGTTTTATTGAGAAAAGATCAGATTACTATTAATAATTTATATCTTGTGTAATCATATATGACTCACTAACTTATAGAAAAGTTAAATAAGTTTGGACATAAGTGTTTCGGGTTAACGTTTAATAAGTTTGAACATAAGTGTGTCGGGTTAACCTTTCCTGTTTTGACCGATGCAAAAATTTATCCTTTTGACCCGTTATCCAACCATCTTACCCCTGCCTAGTTGGCCACCTTTACAGGAAACCAATATTCAATTTCAGAATTTCCAGTTATAACTTGAAGTAGTAGGCTAGCAACTAGCAAGGATGGGAGACAAAAGTAAGTGATGAAAACTAACCGAAGCAAGTAGTAGAATGGTGAAGAAGTTCAAATATTGTGCATGTGACAGGATCCATCGCTTCATTTTATCTGTATTTGAAGAAGCCCTATGATTGTCTCTTGTGGAAGTATTGAGCTCTTCTAGTTCATCTGATTTGCCACCCGAGATACTTGCTGCGCAAACATACACATTTTTGTCAGACTGATTATCCATACTAAGACTTTCTTTTTGCATATTGGTTTACAAAATTTCATATGCACTTTCAATAGAAGTCTTTTATCCATAGACGTATAGATTCTCGTAAAAACAGTCCAGACCCCAAAATTTTTCAGAAAACAAGCATTAACTAACGAAACTGCTTAAGTGTTTACTTTCAAAGTTGAGAGAACATATAAATAATTTTCAAGAAACCTGCTCTTGAAATAAAATATGGAGGAAGCTCGCCAATTGCAGTTCCAAAACCCCAGAGAATAGATTCAATCTGAACTTGTGGTAAAATGCTACTAAGCGGAACTTCAGGACCTTGAGGAGATGAAAACAACGGGGGACCAAGTTCTGCGCAATCCTTTTTAAGCCATGTAGGACTTCTGTTTAGTGAGATCGTATCATATGGGGCACTTTTGATATCCACTCGCCCGCATTGCATTGCCTTCATTGTGAAGAAAGCAATGTGGGGACCCAGATACAGAACAAAAGTGTGCAAGCCAGATCCTGATCATATTTAAGAAAAGTTATACTAAGAAACGAAAAGTAAACTACCTGGGAGAACTTATATACGTTTAATATCTTCAAAAACAAGATAAAAAAGGTAACTATGCGAAAGAATAGGACATTCACAGGCTTGAATGGGTCTAAGAGGTTTATATGCAACTCCATTTTCATCAACAACCTTTATGGAATTGAACAAGCTCCAAGACAATAATTTACTAAATATGTTCCATGTTTGCAATGAATATTGTTGTCGTTAATTTTTAAATATCTGTGAGGGAAAAAAACCTATAACTAAAAGTTAGGCAAAGAGGCTGACTTCATTGTTACAAAACAACTCATTTAATTCTAATATCAAAGTTGGTGCCACTAAAGAAGAAATGTCGATTGAGACAGCAAGTTACAAGATCTATATATCGTACAAAAATGCGTAGTCAATCTGTTGGGAAATAAAAAGAAACACAAAGAGGAAAATCAAGTCGCCGACTTGTATATGATGGCTTGTGTAGAGATCTTCTAAGAAGGCATAATAGGATTTTAGTATATTGGCTTACCAAGACCGATAGAAGATGCAACGCCAAGACCCACCCACCACAATACAAAACGTAGATATTCAAGAAGCACTTCCACATGCTGCAAAATAGGTAAATCACATACAACATTTAGACATTGGTACACAAAATGCCAACAAATTGATTGCCTAATGTATGCATCTAATTCTGTTGCAACGTCTATTCAAAAGCTTGACACAACAACAAATATGCGAGTTACATGTAGTTTTCTTAATTGCTCAAGAAAATATGTAAGTTTTGGGTCAGTTTTCCTGGCATATAAATGTGTAATTGTTGAATTTATCTAATGAAATGAAAACATATATGTAAGTCAGAAGAAACTTTGTGTATCAATAAAGAGATCAATATGCAATAACAATAATATGCATCTGTTTCATACTCTCATTTAGTACTTTATATGAATTGAGGCATGAATCAACTATGAAATACCTGTCTATGAGGACCGTCATCAGTCACAAGGAAGACTCCAACTGCCACTATGGCCGCTATCAAAAGGATAAGCAAGCAGCCATGTGTGAAAATGTAAACAAACGATCTACTCGTGTGTTGAAGAATCGCCAAAGTAAAAAACTTGACTGTTCTGAAAGGTTGTTTTGTTAGTGTGAGCTTGCTTAGTTCCCATTTATGCTTCTGGCGCAATCCTGAAAACGTGGAAATATGCCATAAGTTTTCGATGGAAAACTTATTCATTTAATAAAATCGGGCTAGTTTAGTGATATAAGTTATGCCATCCAGGATCAAGGCATTGTAGATCAATGGCTTGAGCATAAAAACCAAAATTCTTGCTATAAAGATTAATAAAAGATATATAAATGTGTAGCTAAATACAATATGGCAATGCCTAGCGAAGTGTGTTCATAATCAAAGTTATCAAACCATTTGGTCATAGATCAAGTGGCAACTGTCACCACTTATGGTTGGGCCCACTAGTGTATCCTAAACAAAATGGGACTCGGTTCGATTCTCATCTCAAATCGGATTTAACCTGTTCCTTTGGGAGGACGGTTTCAAGTGATTTAACTGGTACACTATTACTATTCCCTTGCCGGGTGGGGAGTGAAGGTACCAATTTGGTACAGGGGACTA
This sequence comes from Erigeron breviscapus, assembly GCA_034093135.1. Lineage (NCBI taxonomy): Eukaryota > Viridiplantae > Streptophyta > Magnoliopsida > Asterales > Asteraceae > Erigeron > Erigeron breviscapus. Next base: position 144,621,883 of record CM067170.1, on the reverse strand, counting down.
ACAAGTCCCCTTCACCATTTGTTGTTTTACTAATTAAAGTTATTGATACTTATAAATATGATAAGTAAATTATAATACAACTTTAATTTTATAAAATTTGCACTAAATTTACTAGAGTTATTGAGAAAAAATTTGTTCAGTATGTTCAAATGCACTCTCTCGAGTGTGTGTGTATGTAGCCACACCCCTGGCTAAAGGGTGCCAAAACAATAACAAAAAAACTAAAACTTGCCAGGTAAATAACCATGCCATATTTTATAAACCATCTTTAGTGACACCAGATAATTAAAAAAGCATCTCCATTGTAAAATTACAAATCTGTTTTATTGTAAACTTGACACAACACCAATTTAATCCATCGTATGATATATCGATTTTGGTCCGTTAATCTATATAATGATCATACATAAACTTATGGAGTTAGAGAATAAAAAACAACCTTACCTGAAATAGACATGTCGAAATGCTGTAAAAAAACATATATATGGTATATATGAAGGAACAACTTGTGTTAAAAACATGAATTCAAATCATGTTTCATATTCGAAACATATCGTGCAACATTGCATGAAATCGAATTCAAATGGATTACATTTGCATTGTACGTGGAAATCGATCGAAAATCAATAGGTTGATGGAAATGTGAACCATATATAAAAAAATTAAAAATAAAAGTTAATAAAAATTGAATAAAGTGCCTGAGAAACAAACAAAGAAACAATAACCGATATTGGCTTTGCGGTCTTCCTTTTTTTCTTGAAATTCTTGTTGATGCCAGTTTTTTTTTTGTTTTATACCTTTTATTTCCAACAGTTTTTTTTTTTGAAAGATGTGGATCATTTGCTCGCAACAGGGGATCTAGCTTACGTTGTCTTAACCGGGTCCGCGCTAGAGAGCCCCCTCACCCTCAATACCTAGTAGGAGGAGAAACTCCCAACTAAACCGCCCGAAGGCACGACATTTAATTGGGATAAAACCCTGCCCCCTCTGCAGGACTCAAACCTGCTTCACTGGAGGACTTTATTGTGAAATTCCTTCAAATGTCCTTCCCATGTCTCGAACTCGAGACCTCCAGTATGTAAAGCTGGTGCTCAACCACTTGAGCTATAATGAGAAGCACTAAGTCAAGGTGTAGTTGCCACAAATTGGCATTTGATTAGTTTTTGACTCTTTTTTAGCCAATAAGAAGACACTACATGTTTTTGCCAAAAACTAGCCAAATTTTGCCAAAAACTAGCCAAATTTTGCAAAAACTAGCCAAATTTTGCCAAAAACTAGCCAAATTTTGCCAAAAACTAGCCAAATTTTGCCAAAAACTAGCCAAATTTTGCCAAAAACTAGCCAAATTTTGCAAAAACTAGCAATTTTGCCAAAATAGCACTACATTTTGCCAAAAACTAGCCAAATTTTGCCAAAAACTAGCCAAATTTTGCCAAAAACTAGCCAAATTTGCCAAAAACTAGCCAAATTTTGCCAAAAACTAGCCAAACTTTGCCAAAAACTAGCCAAATTTTGCCAAAAACTAGCCAAACTTTGCCAAAAACTAGCCAAATTTTGCCAAAAACTAGCCAAACTTTGCCAAAAACTAGCCAAATTTTGCCAAAAACAGCCAAATTTTGCCAAAAACTAGCCAAATTTTGCCAAAAACTAGCCAAATGTGATGGAGTAGTGCAAAAAAAGTAGCCAAAACTTGCCAAAATGCGAATGTCGGAAAACTACAAGGTTGCCGGAAAATATATAAAAGTGACCGTTTTTTATAAAAGATAATACTTGGGCTCAGAATTTGGGGGTCGGGAATTCGGAAGTCGAAAACGCCATGACTGCCAACCCGAAGGTTTACCCCGCCAAGATACGTCCCGGATCATCCGAGTCCCATTTTTACGAACATTTTGTATCATCATCGCCCATATAAACGTAACACCGGTAACCTAATTGTTCAACGATATCATCACCGGCATAATACTACTTTTCCGGCTACCTATTGCTTTAATGGAACAAAAGACGGCAACACTACCAAGGAAAAAATCCGGCAACGCTACCGCTAAGTTAACACTACCAAGCTAATCACAAACATGCAATTAACGGCAATGTAAAGATAAATATACATATAATTGATAAACGCCTAAAAGACATGATCTTAATGGATAAAATTGGACCACTTTGTGCTTGTTAATAGACGAGTAGGGCGTTTTTATGTTTGTTTAAGTGTTTCAGGTGTTTAGTGATAACTTGACGTTAAATGGAACATAAACGGGTCAAGCAAAGTCAAGAAACAAGTCAAGTGAGTCAAGAACCAAAATCTGGAAATCTGGAAATTCGAAGTTACAAAGGGTGTAACTTACGCCCAGGATAGGCGTACCTTACGCCAGGCAAAAGTTCATGAAGCGTAGCTTACGCCAAGATCGAGCGTAGCTTACGCCAGTGAAACCCAGAAGCAACAACAGGCGTACCTTACGCCCAGTTGGGGCGTAGGTTACGCTGGGCAGATTTAGAAAGGCGTACCTTACGCCCAGATGGGGCGTAGGTTACACCAGCCACTGATCAGAAGTCGAATTTTAAGGGTTTTAATTGTAACTTGGGGGTATATAAGGACTTACGAAAAAACACACACACAAGCCCTAATTCCTGAGATCTAGAGCAGCAATCCACCATTCCCAAGCCCCAAAATCATCATCAAATCATCATTCAATCACAAGATCATGGAGATGACAATCCAAATTGAAGATTCATTGATGAACATGGAAGGCTAATCTCTCTTTAGATCATTCTTATGTGAACAATTATGTAAGACAATTGTATTCAACCTTTCTTATATTTATGTTGGATTAGATGTTTAATTCTTAATTGTGTTTTACATCTAATGTTGTTTGGATTTGAATGAATGATTACATGTTTTTAACCTTGAATGATTTCCATCTATCTTTTGGTTTCAATTTATTGTTAATCATTAATTATTGGAAGAATCTCTTATCACTTGTAATCTGATTTTTGAATAGATAATTTAGTTGTGTCAATTAATCGGTTTTCATTATCGTGAATCATCACAACCTAATCAATTAGTCCTTAATGTTCATTCATTCCAAGCATTAAAACGAATCATGTCTATGTGATTTCCAACGGATATAAGTTAGGTTATACTTTTGAAAGCATAATTGGGATCATAAGAATGGTCTTACCTTTTTATTATTAAATTCTATTGTTAAGTTTACAATCATTTTTAGTTTAATCAAATCAATCCAAAACTCGATTTTAAGTTTATGTCTAGTTTAAACAACTTTTGTGACTTGTTCAACACTTTCCCATGATTCCTTGTGGATACGATACTCTACTTACCCTAGCTAATTAGTGGTAATTAGTTTTATTTTTGATCGGCTCAACGACAACGATCAAATTTTGGCGTCGCTGCCGGGGAATCGGTGTGCAAAGTGTTGAAATTTTGTTTTTAATTTAGTTTCGTAAAATTTTCAGAAAAATCCAAAAATATTTAGCTTAGTTTTGTTTTGTTTCAGTGCTTGTTTGTTTCATTTCTCATTCTTGTATTTCAGAATTACGCTAGGTGTATTGATTGTGTGCAGGTTATAGGTCGTGTATGCATACGAGGTATTCCAAGAAGACATCACCTTTGTTGTTTGATCCGGAAATTGAGAAAGCAGCTAGAAGAAATAGGAAACTTCACCGTGCAAACATGAGTGATCAATCAAATCCACAACCAACCGTCCAACCCATAGTTCAAGAACAAACCAACCCTGAACCAAATAACCGAGATCAAACTCCACCACGAAACCCAACCCCATCAATGAGGAGTGGTCACACAACTCAAAACCGACCTAGAACACCAACTCATATTGGAGATGCATCACGGGATGCGGATGGGTCGTTTTATGATAGGATTCATGATAGGGTGAATCTTTGGGATGACGGGAGGTTTGATAATAATTCGGATGGGTATGATTGGAACCATGGGGGAGATTATGGGCCACCACAAAATCGTCAATATCATCAATACAACCAACCCCAACATAACCAACCTCACTACATAAACCAAGGACCAAGGGTTCATCCTCAAGGTCCACCCCATCGCCTTAACCATCATGTAGCTCAACCAAACTACCAAGGGCATCCAAATTACCAACCGCATAACCGGGCCATGCCACATATGAACTATCAACCTCCACCACAAGGAGTTGATAGTCATTTTCGACCCGCCATAGCCGTTAATGCTTCACCTATAGTACCACCGGTGTTGAGGGGTAGAGCATTTGAGGTTAGACCTCAATGTTTGAGTATTTTGCCAAGTTTTCATGGGATGGTGGCGGAAGAGCCTTACTTGCACTTGTCGGAGTTTGAGGCGATATGTGGAACTATTGGAGGCCAAGGATTTTCACCGGATGAGGTTAAGCTAGTTCTTTTTCAGTTTACTTTGAAGGATAAGGCAAAGCAATGGTTCTTGACATTGCCATCGGGTAGTATCTTTTCATGGGCCGAAATGCAACAACAATTTTTGGATGAGTATTACACCATGCAAAAGACTAGTGATGCAAGGAATTCGATAAGAACTTTTCAGCAACAATCGGGTGAAACATTTTATGAAGCTTTTAAGAGGTTTAATGAGTTGTTGAGAGTGTGTCCTCATCATGGAATTGCTAAATGGGAATTGATCACGGCTTTCTATGATGGTTTGCTATCGGAAGAAAAGAGAGATGTGAATTCAATTAGCAATGGCACTTTCTTGACTAATCCCGAAGATGTTGATTGGGAGTTCTTAGAAAAGATGAGTGTGAATTCAAAAAGGCAAGCTCAATCGAATAGGAGAGCAAGACGTCCAATAGCCTCTTCATCAACTAGTGATCAAGCCACAAAGGATAGACTTGAAGCCTTGGAGCAAAAGTTTGCTAAGTTGGGGAAGGCTGAAAATCGGGGTGTTTATCAAGTATCTCAAGACTATCCGATTTGTGAAATGTGTGATGAGTTGGGACATTCGGCTTTGCAATGCCCATTAGACTTGGATCAAATTGAAGAAGTGAATCAAGTATATGGAGAGAAGAAGCAATATGACATGAACTCCAACACTTATCATCCAGGGATGAGAAATCATCCAAACTTTAGATATGGCAATTCTTCAAACCAACTCAACCCAAACTTTCAAGGAAATAACCAAAACAGTGGGGCACCATCTCAACCATTTCAGGGCCAAAATTACAACCAAGGGAATTACCAAGGTGGTCAAAATCAGGGAGGATTCAATAGAGGCTACCCAAGGAACTATCAACAAGGTACTAACCAAGGTGGGCCTTCGGGAGGTAATGATGTGTTAACCCGAGAGATTATGGATTACTTGAAAGAAATGGATAGAAAGAATGAGATTCGGGATAAAACGGTTGAGAGTTTGCAAAAGCAAGTTGGTCAATTGGCGGAGGATGTGGCATCAATGAGGAAAGAGCCGGGGAAGCTACCAAGTGATACGAAGATCAATCCACAACATCAAAGTGGCGGCTCAAAGAATGTCAAGAATGTGGAGATAAACAATGTAAGTCTTCTTCGTAGTGGTAAAGTTTATGATAATAAAGTTGTGCCTCCATCATCACTTGTTGATGGTGTGGTGGAGGATGTTGATGAGAATGAAGATAGTGAGCATGAACCGGAACTTGTTCTACCTAAATCAAATAAAAAAGTGTCTTTTAAAGAGGTAGAAAATAATAGGTCTAGTGGTAAATTTTCTGAAAAACAAGGAAGGGATATGGAGGATAATACCATTCCTTTTCCTTTGGCTTTGATTGATCCAAAACTTAGGCCTACACTTAAGAAAAGAGGCCCCCATGAGGAAGAAATGTGGGAAATTTTTAAACAAGTGAAAATCAATATACCTCTTATTGACATAATCAAGCAAGTTCCGGCTTATGCTAAGTATCTTAAGGATTTGTGTACCCAAAAACGGCATCATAAGCTTCCAAAGAAAATTGTTTTAAATGAGGAAGTTAGTGCCGTTGTGATGGGTATACTCCCACCTAAACTCCAAGATCCGGGAGCGCCTTTAATTACTATTCAAGTTGGTGATTTCAAAATGAACAAGGCACTTTTGGATATGGGGGCGGGTGTGAGCATTCTTCCGGGAAGTTTGTATGACCAATATGACTTTGGACCGTTGGAAAAAGTCGACACCACCTTGGTGATGGCTGATTTGTCCCTTAAACTTCCTAGAGGAATTGTCCGAGATGTGATTGTTAAGGTGGAGGACTTCTATTACCCCGTAGACTTTTTGGTACTTGATTTTGCCCCAAGCGGTAATGTTAGGCAACCCAATGTCATCATGGGTAGACCCTTTTTGGCTACCGCTAATGCATTAATTGATTGTAGAAGGGGTACGGTTGAAATGACTTTTGGCAACCGTAAGATAAGATTGAATGTTTTTGCTAGTGTTCCTAACCCCATAGTTAGTGACGAATGCTTTATGGCGGGCGTCATTGATGAGTGCATTCCTCATGAAAATGAGGAAGACACACGGGAGAATTGTGCTTTGGTTGACAGGTTAATCTTGGAGCATAGTGAAACATTGAAGAAGGAGGAAAAGGATTGGGAGATTATGGCAATTCAAGAAGGTAGACCACCATGGACTCATTTGGTGGAGAGTCTACCGGACCATATTGACACCCATCTCAAGCCATCCATTGAAAGTCCACCACAAGTTGAGTTGAAAGAGCTCCCATCTCATTTGAAGTATGCATTTTTGGGAGATAAACAAACTTTGCCGGTGATCATTGCATCAAATTTGGAAGAAATGCAAGAAAGAGCATTACTTAAGGTGCTCAAGGAATATAAGGCGGCCATTGGATGGACAATTGCCGATTTAAAAGGCATTAGTCCATCAATTGTGATGCATAAGATAATCACCGATTCTGAAGCAAAGCCTTCACGTGATGCTCAAAGGAGATTGAATCCTCATATGCGTGAAGTGGTGAAGAAAGAGGTGCTAAAGTGGTTGGATGCTGGAATTATTTACCCAATTTCGGATAGTACATGGGTAAGTCCAACACAAACGGTACCTAAGAAAGCTGGGATTCAAGTGGTTAAAGGAGATAGAGGTGAGCAAATTGCAACCCGACCCATCACCGGGTGAAGGGTTTGCATTGACTACCGAAAGTTGAACACCGCTACTTCCAAGGATCATTTCCCATTGCCATTCATTGATCAAATCATCGAAAAGCTTGTAGGTCAGCAATTTTATTGTTTTCTAGATGGCTATTCAGGCTACAACCAAATTGCTATTCATCCCGATGACCAACATAAGACCATATTTACATGTCCCTATGGAACTTTTGCCTTTAGGCGAATGCCATTCGGGTTATGTAATGCTTCAGCCACCTTCCAAAGGTGCATGATGAGTATCTTTTCAGATATGGTCGGTGATTCTTTAGAGATCTTTATGGATGATTTTTCAATTTTTGGCCAAACCTTTGATAATTGTCTTAATGAGCTAACCAAAGTTTTGAAAAGATGTGTTGAAACAAACTTGGTCTTAAGTTGGGAAAAGAGCCACTTCATGGTTCAAGAGGGGACGGTTTTGGGTCATGTGATTTCAAGTAAAGGCATGGAAGTTGACCGGGCCAAAATCAAAGTCATTTCTACTTTACCCCCTCCAACCAATGTCAAGGGTGTCCGTTCTTTTCTTGGACATGCCGGATTTTATAGAAGGTTTATAAAAGGATTTAGTGTCATTACCAAACCATTGTGTAATTTGTTGTTGAAAGATGTGTCATTTGTGTTTGATAATGAATGTTTAAAAGCTTTTGAAACCTTGAAAGAGAAATTGGTTGAAGCCCCCATTTTGCAATCACCTAATTGGTCCATGCCATTTGAAATCATGTGTGATGCAAGTGACTTTGCCATTGGGGCTGTTTTGGGACAACGGGTGGACAAGAAACCCGTTGTGATTTATTATGCAAGCAAGACTTTATCGGATGCCCAATTGAATTATACCACCACCGAAAAGGAATTGCTTGCGGTTGTCTATGCTCTTGACAAGTTTCGTTCTTATATTTGTGGTAGCAAAGTTATAGTGTACACAGATCATAGCGCGGTTAAGCATTTGATGGAAAAGAAGGATGCAAAGCCAAGGCTAATTAGATGGATCTTGCTACTACAAGAGTTTGATTTGGAGATCCGAGATAAGAAAGGAAGTGAGAATGTGGTGGCGGACCACTTGTCAAGAATTCAAGTTATGGATGATGATTCAACCAAGGAGATCAACGAGACATTTCCGGATGAATATTTACTAACCGTTTCTGTTGTTCCTTGGTATGCAAATATTATGAATTTTCTGTCCGCAGGTAAGCTACCGGAGCATTGGGCCAAGAGAAAGAAGCAACAATTCCTTGCACAAGCCAAGCAATACATTTGGGATGAACCGGATTTGTTCAAAGTTGGCCTGGATCAATTGGTGAGAAGATGTGTTCCGGATGAGGAGATTCAAGAGGTGTTGACTCATGCACACTCATTTGCATGTGGAGGTCATTTCAGCGGCCAAAAGACAGGTTATAAGGTTCTTATGTGTGGTTTGTTTTGGCCTAGCATTTTTAAGGATGCCGCTGAATTTGTTAAAAAATGTGTTAGGTGTCAACAACTAGGTAGTATTACTAAGAGAAACGAGATGCCCATGCAACCCATTTTAGTTGTTAATATATTTGATGTTTGGGGCATTGATTTTATGGGTCCTTTCCCTAATTCTTTTGGTAATTACTATATTTTGGTGGCGGTAGATTATGTGTCGAAATAGGTAGAAGCCATAGCCACCAAGACCAATGACCATACCGTTGTGTGCAAGTTTGTCCAAAGCAACATTTTTTCAAGATTTGGAATCCCTCGTGTGATCATAAGCGATGGGGGGTCTCATTTCAAAAATTTCCAGTTTGGAAAACTTCTCAAACGGTATGGCATAAACCACCGGATTGCCACTCCATATCACCCACAAACAAGTGGGCAAGTTGAAGTGTCCAATAGGCAAATTAAAGAATATTTGCAAAAGACGGTAAGACCCGATAGAAAAGATTGGTCAACCAAACTCAATGATGCTTTATGGTCTTACCGAACCGCTTTTAAGACACCTATTGGCACTACTCCTTACCGGTTGGTTTATGGGAAGGGTTGTCATCTTCCAATGGAACTAGCACATAGGGCATTATGGGCTGTTAAGACCGTTAACATGGATTTTAAGAATGCAGGCAAAGAAAGGAAGTTGCAATTGTGCGAATTGGAAAAACTAAGAGATTCTTCCAATAATTAATGATTAACAATAAATTGAAACCAAAAGATAGATGGAAATCATTCAAGGTTAAAAACATGTAATCATTCATTCAAATCCAAACAACATTAGATGCAAAACACAATTAAGAATTAAACATCTAATCTAACATAAATATAAGAAAGGTTGAATACAATTGTCTTACATAATTGTTCACATAAGAATGATCTAAAGAGAGATTAGCCTTCCATGTTCATCAATGAATCTTCAATTTGGATTGTCATCTCCATGATCTTGTGATTGAATGATGATTTGATGATGATTTTGGGGCTTGGGAATGGCGGATTGCTGCTCTAGATCTCAGGAATGAGGCTTATGAATGTGCATCAACTTACAAAGACAAGATGAAAGCGGTTCATGATGCCAAATTGAAGAAAAAGGTGTTCGAAGTTGGCCAAAAGGTATGGCTTTACAATTCAAGACTCAAGTTCTTTCCGGAAAAGCTCAAAAGCAAATGGATGGGTCCATATGTTGTCACAAGAGTCGGAAAGTTTGGAGAGATTGAAATTGAAGATCCGAAAGATGGAGTGAAGCAAATGGTCAATGGACACCGATTGAAGCCATATTTGGATGCAACCGACATCAATGGAGCTACAAAGGAAATGGTGAACTTCATCTCAAGTCCACCATCTTATGAGGTTGTTTGAACCAAATCGAGGTAATGTCGGGCTGAGGACAATAAACTTAGCGCTAAACGGGAGGCAACCCGTTGTTTGTTTGTTTGTTTATAGATTCAATTTCGGTATGTTTCCTTTTCGTTTCAATTTTGTTTAGTTGTTTTGGTAGTTTTTGTTGCATTATCACACAAGGAACTTAATTCTCAGCACCTATGCTTGAGAATTAAGTTGGGGAAGGTCGGTTTGGGTGAAAAAGTGAGTCGTTTTTGCAATTTTTCGAGCCGATTAACTCATTTCTAATTTCGGGTGTACATTGGGGACAATGTACCTTTAAGTTGGGGAAGGGAGTTTAATTTTGATATAATTGCAAGTTCTTAAAAATTGTTTTGTGGCTGTAGTTAAAAAAAAAAAAAAAAAAAAAAGTCAAAAGCAAATGGATGGGTCCATATGTTGTCACAAGAGTCGGAAAGTTTGGAGAGATTGAAATTGAAGATCCGAAAGATGGAGTGAAGCAAATGGTCAATGGACACCGATTGAAGCCATATTTGGATGCAACCGACATCAATGGAGCTACAAAGGAAATGGTGAACTTCATCTCAAGTCCACCATCTTATGAGGTTGTTTGAACCAAATCGAGGTAATGTCGGGCTGAGGACAATAAACTTAGTGCTAAACGGGAGGCAACCCGTTGTTTGTTTGTTTGTTTATAGATTCAATTTCGGTATGTTTCCTTTTCGTTTCAATTTTGTTTAGTTGTTTTGGTAGTTTTTGTTGCATTATCACACAAGGAACTTAATTCTCAGCACCTATGCTTGAGAATTAAGTTGGGGAAGGGAGTTTAATTTTGATATAATTGCAAGTTCTTAAAAATTGTTTTGTGGCTGTAGTTAAAAAAAAAAAAAAAAGTCAACAAAAGTCAATAGGCGTAGGTTACGCTATCTTTTGGCGTAAGTTACGGTAAGGTCCAGGCGATTTTTTTTTATTATTTTTAATAAAATCTAAAAATTTAAAAACCTTTTTAATATCAGCCACTAACAATCAATGAGTTCACTTTTCACATATCAGTGTTCTATCTTTCTCTCTCACGATCATCATACTTCACCCCCAATTTATTTTTCCAAAACCCTAATAATTCAATCACCCCCAATTTATTTTTCCAAAACCCTAATAATTCAATCACCAATTACTCATTCAATTCTCCATCAATTTCAATAATTCTTGAGGCTAAATTGCATAACTTTTCAAGGGCTACAAAACCCCCATAATTGTTTGCTTAATTTCAGATTATTTTTCAAGATTCAAGTGAGAGTAATTTCGAATTTTTCTTAATTTTTTTCTTAATTTTGCTTTAATTCACTAATCTTTGCTAAAGTTTGTTACTTGTTGTTAGTTTTGTTGTTAAGATGAAAAAAGCAGCAGGGAAATTCATCAAGAGTCTAAACAAGAAGGGTGCTTCTTCGTCAAGTCAACAACCAAGCAAGAAGAAAAGACCAATGGTTCAAGATGAATCATCATCATCATCATCAGAAGAAAGAAACTCACCACAGGCAAGTGATGAGATGGAGGTTGAGAATGAAAAACCCGAATGGAGACAAGGTATGCCTTTATGTAATTTACCCGATGAATGGCAGTTGATTTTATTTAAAGAAAAGATGGCTGAAGCCAAAAATTTGATGGATCAATTGTTGGGTGAAAGAACCCTTGTCTTATCGGAATTTAGGGGGTTTGGGATGGTTGAAGCGTTTGAACAAATGGGATGGAAACAAGTGTTAACTTGGAGTAATGGTGATCATGCTGAGATTTATTTAGATGGCATCATTAATTGGTTGGGTACTTTAGAATTGACTCCCGGTAATAACCCCCCGGTGACTTCTAAGTTAGTAGGCACGGTTAATGGGAAAAAGATAACAATGTCTTTTGCTACCTTAGATAAGATAGCTAAATTTGACACGGGTGCTACTTCGGGGAGGGCTTTTGATTATGTTGATGAGAAGTACTTAACAGGGGTAGAAACACCGGATAATTGGCTTGATATGTTGGCTGAGGTTTTTGTTGTCCCACAAGACAATATAAGCACAACCTTTAGGATGGAACGTTCTTTGTTGAAGCCATTACCCCGGTTGATAATGTCAATTTTGAGTTGGAATGTTTGCCCTCGCACTAGTGATAAGAGCATGGTTAGGCACCATGATGTTCTGGTGTTATATGCCTTGGTCACGGGAAACCTAGCCTTATCGTTTAGACAAATTGTAATGTCTAACATTTGGGATGCAAGAAACAAAAGAAACAAACTTGTCATTCCTCACCCGAAACTCATTGCCCGTCTCCTCCAAATTCACAAGGTAGTCCCAAAGGAGACCAATATGGAGTATTTGAGTAATGCTCCTTATTCCATGAAGAGGTTGTTGAAAGGGAATGAGTGGGAGTTTCAGGATTATCCACAGTTTAAACTCCTTAAGGATTTGAAAACCAATGGGTATTTGATAGCTCCTAAGGCTGGGGTTACTAGGGAGGAGGCGATAGCACAGATGGAAGAAATGCGTGCTAATGAGATGGCTGAGTCTAGTGCAGCTAGAGGGGGTTTTGAAGGAAGAAGAGATGGTTTGTTAGGAGCTGGGATAGGAGGTTCTGGGCCGAGTTTTGGTTATGAGCAGCCTAGTGATTATAATCAGTGGACATCCTATGAGAGGAGCATGTGGGATATGACTGCTCAACAGGGTATGCAGCGGAGGAGCTATGAGTTGGGTATGGCATATGCTCATGAACAGGATAGGAGACAGCAGTTTGAGTATTTCGAGCAAGTGCGCCACCACCAGGACCACATTGCAGGACTTGATTATGTGGAGACTCCTCCTGCATATGATTACAGGCAGCCTTATGTTTCCACTGCTCATCCATATTATCCTCAGAGCCACGATTCTGAGTGGTTCCCGAGACATTCTTGTGTTGGACGGGTTGAGGGGAGCTCGAATGATCCACCACCAGCAGCCTCTGATCCATTTGAGGCCCAATCTCTATATCGGGGCCTAATGGAGTCGATCTTTGGACGGCGGTGATTGGTACCTTCCATTTATCTTTCTGTTCTTATTGTGTGACTATGTGACTATGTGTTTATTTTGTGTTTTGGCATTTTCAATTTCATAGGTAGATTTAATTTGTGTGTTAATTTCAATAATGTTTCTAGTTTAGATGTTAATTTACTTTCTTGTGATATGAAATTGACCCTTAGGGACAAAATATTCGAGTTATATTAGCTATACATGGTTGTAAAATGAGATTTTCTTGTGATCGGATTTGTACATGTAAGTGGGGCTAGGTAGTGTAGATTAGATTGCATGACATGGTTGACTTATGAGTGTCTTGATAGAGTTGTTAGCAAGTAAAAACATACAAACGTGCAAATAAGGGTAATATGCCAATTGTGAGTCATAATGCATGTATCACACTTATATATCCGTTATATCCTTCAATTTAATGAGAGAAAAAGCCTCGTCAATGATTGATTAGATTGTTAGCGTAGCTTGAATTCTCATGATGATCATATTGTGTGAACCATTATTGTACATTAGGTTAGAACTAGTGCACTTACCGTGTCGAGACCTCTAGCTTGGATTATGTGCTTAAAATCACAAAACAATCATACAATTCAATCCATATTCCACTTCACCTCGTCATGAAATTCGTTAATTGTTCAAAGTTGTGTTGTTTATGAAGAATCGAAAAAAGAACAAAGTCAAAGTCAAAATTGCAAAATCCGGTTGAAAAGTCAAAGTATATGGTCATAAATGAAAACTAATTCAATTATCCATGTAAAGTTGATCAAAAAGAGAATCAAAAGTGAAATGTTCCAAAATCATTCTAGTAAATCGCCCAAATGAGAATCATTACCGTGTTTCATTCCATATTTCCATCAATTTTGTATGAATACCGAAGTGATAGTTTGAGTTATGAGGTCTTGGTTCGATTTGTGTACTAGCCTATGACTTTTAGTGTGCAATAATGAGTTACGAGCTTCATATAGATATATTGGCACATCTTTTGCTAATTCACCCAAAATATGAACCGAGGGGAGTGCACATTGTGAGAGTGTAATGCATGTATTGTGGCAAACTTGAGGTTTATTAGGTTTAATTGCACATTTATATATTTCTATTTGCTAGTCGTAAATCTTTTGATAGTTGTAAGTCTTATGAGTTGATTGTGTTATGTGGTTTGGTTTGCATTGCTTAGTTTCACCCAAGTGTATTTTGAAGATTACTTGAGGGTTGAGTTTTACAAACATGTATAATTGATATAACTCCTATATAGTGTTTCTTTGGTGATAGGAAGTATTATAGGATTGTAAATTAGCTTGTCACATAATGAATGTCTTTTTCGGGACGAAAAAGGATTAAGTTGGGGAATGTGATAAACGCCTAAAAGACATGATCTTAATGGATAAAATTGGACCACTTTGTGCTTGTTAATAGACGAGTAGGGCATTTTTATGTTTGTTTAAGTGTTTCAGGTGTTTAGTGATAACTTGACGTTAAATGGAACATAAACGGGTCAAGCAAAGTCAAGAAACAAGTCAAGTGAGTCAAGAACCAAAATCTGGAAATCTGGAAATTCGAAGTTACAAAGGGCGTAACTTACGCCCAGGATAGGCGTACCTTACGCCCAGATGGGGCGTAGGTTACGCCAGCCACTGATCAGAAGTCGAATTTTAAGGGTTTTAATTGTAACTTGGGGGTATATAAGGACTTACGAAAAAACACACACACAAGCCCTAATTCCTGAGATCTAGAGCAGCAATCCACCATTCCCAAGCCCCAAAATCATCATCAAATCATCATTCAATCACAAGATCATGGAGATGACAATCCAAATTGAAGATTCATTGATGAACATGGAAGGCTAATCTCTCTTTAGATCATTCTTATGTGAACAATTATGTAAGACAATTGTATTCAACCTTTCTTATATTTATGTTGGATTAGATGTTTAATTCTTAGTTATGTTTTGCATCTAATGTTGTTTGGATTTGAATGAATGATTACATGTTTTTAACCTTGAATGATTTCCATCTATCTTTTGGTTTCAATTTATTGTTAATCATTAATTATTGGAAGAATCTCTTATCACTTGTAATCTGATTTTTGAATAGATAATTTAGTTGTGTCAATTACTCGGTTTTCATTATCGTGAATCATCACAACCTAATCAATTAGTCCTTAATGTTCATTCATTCCAAGCATTAAAACGAATCATGTCTATGTGATTCCAACGGATATAAGTTAGGTTATACTTTTGAAAGCATAATTGGGATCATAAGAATGGTCTTACCTTTTTATTATTAAATTCTATTGTTAAGTTTACAATCATTTTTAGTTTAATCAAATCAATCCAAAACTCGATTTTAAGTTTATGTCTAGTTTAAACAACTTTTGTGACTTGTTCAACACTTTCCCATGATTCCTTGTGGATAGATACGATACTCTACTTACCCTAGCTAATTAGTGGTAATTAGTTTTATTTTTGATCGGCTCAACGACAACGATCAATAATCATAAGCATAAACAACAACAGTTAACCGGAAAACCCAAAAAGGGCTCGCCGAAAAATCGAAGAAACCAAAAACCTCAAAAAGGAGTCACCGGAAAACCGAAGCAACGTCACCAGAAACCCCAAAAAGGGGTAGCCGGACATCATGCAGCAACGGAAACCATGAACCCCAAAAAAGAAGGTCACCGGAAAAGAGTGTACCAACCGTAGCAACAACCAGAAACCCCAAAAAAGGGGTCACCGGAAAAGTAGCCATACAAAGAGCCAATGAAGAGCCAATGAAAAGTGCCAACTGCACCCTTGCCAAACAACTATTTGGCCGTAAAAAGTGAACGTTTTGGCCGGCGACCACCGGAACCCCAAAATGGGGTTTCAGATCTCGCCGGAATAAGGGTATTGTACGTTAGGAGCATCGCCAAGTCGTTTCCAGCATGAATTCCGGCAATAGAAGCCAAGAAAACCATAATATTTGCCTCAAAATCGAAAACCCCCAAATAAAAAATTAGGTTCCGGTGTGAGAAGCTTTTTGGCACAAGAACAAAAAAAAAAACGGGCTAATCTCTCTTTAGATCATTCTTATGTGAACAATTATGTAAGACAATTGTATTCAACCTTTCTTATATTTATGTTGGATTAGATGTTTAATTCTTAATTATGTTTTGCATCTAATGTTGTTTGGATTTGAATGAATGATTACATGTTTTTAACCTTGAATGATTTCCATCTATCTTTTGGTTTCAATTTATTGTTAATCATTAATTATTGGAAGAATCTCTTATCACTTGTAATCTGATTTTTGAATAGATAATTTAGTTGTGTCAATTACTCGGTTTTCATTATCGTGAATCATCACAACCTAATCAATTAGTCCTTAATGTTCATTCATTCCAAGCATTAAAACGAATCATGTCTATGTGATTCCAACGGATATAAGTTAGGTTATACTTTTGAAAGCATAATTGGGATCATAAGAATGGTCTTACCTTTTTATTATTAAATTCTATTGTTAAGTTTACAATCATTTTTAGTTCTAATTCATTCAAAATTTTTTATCTCAAAAACCGTACATCGATAAATTATAAAATTATATGGGTGTTCTTAAAATTTTATGCTCTTTCATTAGAGAGGTCATTTGATATACTTTCGACGAATTTTTGATACGGTACGGGCTTCTCCCTTTCGATTGGTGCGGTGGGGCGGCGGCAGAGGTGGTGGCGGTGGGGCGGAGGCCGACGGTGATGATGGACGGTGGTGGTGTTGATGTGTGAGAAAGGTAGACGTGATAGAGTGTTTGATGTGTTAGGGGTGATTAGGGTATTTTGAAATATTTTAAAAAGTGCTTAATTATGTTAAATGGAAGGTTAGTTTGTTTTAATAAGAAGTATAGATATAGATTTGAAAGATTATTATGATACTTTATACAATTATTATAAGATAAGAAGGCTTTAGCATATATGCTTTAAACTCCACAAAAGATTGAGACTGTCAATGGACATATGACATATCTACATTTCAATTCAATTATACAAGTACCTGGGCCCAAAAAGGTTAAAACTTAAAACGGAATCACTTTATGCTGTTTTATTTTTATTTATTTTTTTGCTAGAAATTTAGAGTCAACATAATAATAAGAATCATTATTATCAAAAGACAGTTAATATATGATCTTTAATTGAATGAATATTTTATCGGGCCCTCCATTCCATGGGCTTGGACCCTCTAAAACTTGAAAACAGTGAGGCCGGCCTGCCAATTTATCGGGCCCTCCATTCCATGGGCGTTGCCGCGGTTGACGCTTTTTACGCGATAAACTTTTGCACCTAATTTTTGTCAAATATTTGAATCCAATTTTTTTAAAAAAGACAACTAAACATGTAGCAATGTAAATAAAAAATGCAAAAGAATAATAAGATGTATAAAAACATAAACAATAACTATATTAATGCATTAAATGTTACATGAACGTAAGACGTAACGATGATGAAAGTTATTATATTTTAAAAAAACGTTATATATATAAAAAGACGGATAACAATAATCAAAACCAAATGTTTAAAAGTAAAACCGTAAATGTGTAAAAGTTGTTTGATAAAAATATAAGAGCCCAAAAGTTGAGTGTCATGAAAATAAAATGAAAACTTTGATATGGGCAAAAGTTAAAAGATAAAAATTTTATGGGGTTAAAATGAAATTTGGTAAAAATTATTATGTTCTATAAGAACTTGTACATTTCATGCATAAAGAACTTATAAATTTGTATAGGTTTTTAGTATATGCCTTAAATGTTACATGAACGTAAGACGTAACGATGATGGAAGTTATTATATATTAAAAACGTTATATATACAAAAAGACGGATGAAAATAATCAAAACTAAATGTTTAAAAGTAAAACCGTAAATGTGTAAAAGTTGTTTGATAAAAATATAAGAGCCCAAAAGTTGAGTGTCATGAAAATAAAATGAAAAGTAAAACCGTAAATGTGTAAAAGTTGTTTGATAAAAATATAAGAGCCCAAAAGTTGAGTGTCATGAAAATAAAATGAAAACTTTGATATGGGCAAAAGTTAAAAGATAAAAATTTTATGGGGTTAAAATGAAATTTGGTAAAAATTATTATGTTCTATAAGAACTTGTACATTTCATGCATAAAGAACTTATAAATTTGTATAGGTTTTTAGTATATGCCTTAAATGTTACATGAACGTAAGACGTAACGATGATGGAAGTTATTATATATTAAAAACGTTATATATACAAAAAGACGGATGAAAATAATCAAAACTAAATGTTTAAAAGTAAACCGTAACTGTGTGAAAATTGTTTGATGAAAACATGAGAACCCGAAAGTTTAGAGTCAAAAAAATGAAAAATAAAACTTTGATACGGGACAAAAAGTTAAAAAATAGAAACTTTAGGGGGTTAAAATAAAAATTGGTAAAAATTATTATGTGTTATAAAAGCTTGTACGTTTCATGCATTAAGAACTTGTACTTGTTTGATAAAAACATGAGAACCTGAAAGTTTAGAGTAAAAAAAAATGAAAACTAAAACTTTGATACGGGAAAAAAGTTAAAAAATAGAAACTTTAAGGGGTTAAAATAAAAATTGGTAAAAATTATTATGTGTTATAAGAGCTTGTACATTTCATGCATAAAGAACTTGTACATTTACATAAGTTTTTACCGAAAGTTTAGAGTCAAAAAAATGAAAACTAAAACTTTGATACGGGAAAAGTTAAAAGATAAAAACTTTAGGGGGTTAAAATAAAAATTGGTAAAAATTATTATGTGTTATAAAAGCTTGTACGTTTCATGCATTAAGAACTTGTACTTGTTTGATAAAAACATGAGAACCTGAAAGTTTAGAGTAAAAAAAAATGAAAACTAAAACTTTGATACGGGACAAAAATTAAAAAATAGAAATTTTATGGGGCTAAAATGAAAATTGGTAAAATTTATTATGTGTTATAAGAGCTTGTACATTTCATGCATAAAGAACTTGTACATTTATATAAGTTTTTACCGAAAGTTTAGAGTCAAAAAAATGAAAACTAAAACTTTGATACGGGATAAAAGTTAAAAAATAGAAACTTTAAGGGTTAAAATGAAAATTGGTAATAATTATTATGTGTTATAAGAGCTTGTACATTTCATGCATAAAGAACTTGTACATTTACATAAGTTTTTAATATATATATATAATGCTGTAATAGTTGAATAGTGCAAACTATATCAAAATTAGTCCTTTGCCATTTTGTAATTCAAAATGTTTAAATGAATTTAAAATTTAAAGTGTGGTATGATAACTATCTTTTATTATATTAAATCACAGTTGTTCTAATAATTTATTGACCAATCACAGCTTTCAATTTCTTAAAGTTGACTTTTGTTTTCAATTTTAACTTTAATTTACACTTTTTTGTTTTCCATCACAAGTGTACACTTTTTAACCAACAAGTTTAATATAATAAATAAAGAATAATAGCTAACATATATCCAATAAAATAATAGCTAATATATTCAATAAAAATAATAGCTAATATATATCTTAATAATACGTTCTATCATATAAATTAAAAATTAGTTAATTAAAAATAAATAAAATTTATTATAAATATATTAAGATTTTTAAAAGTAATTATATATTATCTTTTTAAGTAATTATCATGACACATATAAAAAAACAAAACATGTAAAAATTTAATCTTTATAGGAAACACATATAGGTTCTAGTTAAAATAAAATAAGTATTAAAGTAAAACAAATAAAACAATAGTTTCTTTCACTGAAAATCACCGTGCATCATGAAAATCATCATGCATCAATATATATATTATATATATAATATTATATATATATATGTTATATATATATATAGGTTTTAGGTAAAATAAAACAAGTATTAAAGTAAAACAAATAAAACAATAGGTTTTTCTTCAGTGAATATCACCGTGCATCATGAAAATCATCATGCATCAATTGCTTAGTGAATCTTCGTGCATCAATTTGACCATGATCTAAGGGTGAAGATCTTGTCTTATTTGCTTTACTTTAATACTGATAATGTCGTAATACCCGTCTATTGGACACTAGCCTAAAATCTAGTTTTAACTGATAACATAACCAACCTTTTATTTTGTGACATTATTAATCTTAGATATTCTTTTTCACTTTGATCTAAACTTAGCAACTCCCATGTATTTGACAAAAAAAATACTAACTTTCTTTAAAAATCCTAAAATTTCCTTTTTCAAACCAATACTCATAAACAATCTATTATTGAAGCCCTGTTTGGATATTCATTTGAGATCAAAAGCCCCAGCTCCAAAAAGCCTCAAAAGGTGAAAGGACTCGACCCAAAAATATGATAAAAAAATTTGAGAGTAGACAAAAAGGGACTACTTACCCCGAGTAATAGTCAAAAAGTATACAACCGCCAAAAAGAGACTACTTACCTAGGGTAATAGTCTTAAAGTAGACAAAAAGAGACTACTTACCTACGGTAATAGTCTTAAAGTATACAACAGTAAAAAAAAGAGACAACTTACTGAAAGAACTCGACCCAAGACGCATTTCTAAACATACCAAATCAAATTGCAGGCCTAAACAAGGCAAAATCAAAGCACCAAATCTTTTAAAAGCTTGCATTAACTAAAATGTTCATTCTAACATAGATTGGGTTCATTACCCGTTTTGTCCAACGACCCATATCAACATTTTGACCTTTAGTTTACAAAGACAGCTTTACCAAATCTGCATTGCACAATATACAACCAACAAGTTTCAAACTACAATCATTGTACCAAGAGCCATTAGTTCAAAGGGACTACTACGGGTTCTAGCCACAAACCAATTTTACCGCAAAAGTCAACATTTCACAATTCAAATCATCAATATTCTTCAAAGCACTAAATCTTGTTTCAACTTCCGGGACAACCTATAAAAAGGGTAAACAACTAAAAGGTAAGCAAAACTTAGTGAATAATCTTGCATACGTTTATACACACGAAGGAGGGCAATGCACAAAGGTCTATTGCATATAGCCTATGGCACCGTCGTGCCATATCTATAATACTCACCTTTGTGCCAACGCATTACATGGATCCATATAAGCAAATGATTACAATCACAATCAAATAGAAACAATAACAATGCTCCACATGAGCTATGGCCACTACTTAGGCCCGTAATCAAAGACGGCCACTACTTAGGCTCAACGCCAAATCAATTACCACACACGGAATCCACCATCGTATGGTAATTGACCCGACGAATATACAAAGGTATGCAAGTATACCCACCTCCTTCGCGACCACAAATCAACAATCAAGATGACCGCAAGTACAACAATGCTTTCAACCTAGAAATAATTGACAATCACATATTTGGTCATCTAACACAATCGCAACATATACAAGGCCATCAAGTCATAAATTACTAGCTTTACTAGCATTTCAACACCCAACCCATCTCCTACGTTCACACAATGACATTGGGTTGATTAATACCAAAATTACCAATTTCATTTTATTCTCAATTCAACCAAATATGGCCATATCAAAAATTCCAAGTCTATACATGTCACTGCCATTTTCCCCAAAATCATTATTTCCATCTTTTCCTAATCACTATATGGCCATACTACATTTTTAATCAAAAATCTTCATTTTCTTTCTTTGACTATGAAAGTTACCAACAACATTTTTGTCACATCCAACTCAATAAAAAAATCAACTAAAGTGGAATTGGGGAAAACAACAACAATGTTGCATGGTCCTTAATTGACCATAATACTAGGGCTCAATAGCAAAAATACTCAATTCCACCAAAATCCCCAAATTGGGTTTCTTAAGAACCCTAATTTTAATAGTGAAAATAATAAATTTAAATATACCTTGAATGAATAATAACTAGGTTAGGAAATGGAGTCACAATTTCTCTTTTTCTTCCTTCCTTGAAATCGAATTACATACACCACACCTCCACCTAAATCCCAATCTTCCTAGCTAGAATCCTTGAATATTATTAGCATTATTGTTATTAAATTTACTTGTAATTTGAGAGATTAATCATCATAAGAATACTAGAATTCTTGTATTAGAGGTTGATAGAAATGAGAAGAAAAGGGAGGAAGAAACTAGGTGAAAGTAATATGGTGAATCATCAGGAGGTCTCCTCCTTAGGCCACATTTTATTTCAAATATAAGGGGTATTATACCCGCTAGTCACAAAAGTTCCAACTAATTTAATTCCGTATCTCAAATTTAATTATTAGGAAATTATTTTAATGTTAAAACTGCAATAACGGTTATTTTATTTACCTTAAAATTTTAGGATGTTACAACTCTCCCCCACTTGGAACGGATCACGACCTCGTGATCCAAGCCACTTCCAGTGACGATATTAAAGAAAACATTTCTCTGAATTTTACATTAACACATCGACATTTTTCCATGCTTTCATAGGATTTCACACCATCGTATAGTCTTTATGTACATTCTTCTTAAACGTTTCATTACAAGAGCAATGGGCTCCTCGGCATTGTCTTATTTAATTCATTTTAATGTTCGATTTTCTTTAAAAAAAACCACGTGACATCTTGGCGGCATAATACTTCCTATAACAAGGAACGTGAAAAGTAGAACGAATTTCGAAAGTTCTTCGGGCAAATTCCATACATTAGATAATCTTGTCGACTCGAGCCGGTATTCTAAAAGAACTGTTAAACCGAGATTTAGCTTTCTCGTATGCGAAACCGTAAAGCTTCTCTCAATGGAAAAACTCTTCATACTACACATTCACCAAAATTGAACTCGATAAGCCTCTCTCTTTTATCCGCATAAGATTTTTGTCGCTCTTGACTTTAATACCATGAAAACTTCTATGGTTCACAAGATTTACACCATTATTTAACTAGAAATTAAACTACTCAGATTATTAATAACAATGTAACAAACGTTTTATCTCTCAAGAACTTATGTCAAGACACGTGCACATGAAACTCTATTAACCCATAAAGCCAAAAACTCTTCAAGATGAAGAAATATACAAACTACAATAAGAGCAAACACAATGCCTAGCTTCGTTCAAGGCTAGTCCTCCGCCCGTACCTCTTCCAGGGACGAGTCCACCGCTAGGTGTGACTCGTCCCTGGCCCGTCCCCGACTCGTCTATCCCCACAGGGACGAAACTCGTTCCTTGTTTTATTTTTTTTTATTATTCTTTTTGATTCTAACGGCTCTAACCCAAAATATTCTAAAATTTTACACTTTTGGTCCCTCTAACGGCCAGATTTATGTATTTTAAATAATTTACACTTTTGGTCCCTATTTATCATCTATATATACCAACCATTTACTTCTTAAATCATTATCACAACAAATTCATACATCATATACACATATCTTTCACATATATCTCACATATTCAACTATAACTCGAACCAACAATGGCAAACAACCTGCCAGGTATGACTGTCTTCGAGGTTAAAAACTCGATGCAGTACCACATGCTCGACGATGACAAGCATAAATCTGACATCAGGTATGTGATTAACGACATACAGGCTCAAAAGTCGGCTCACCTTGCTGAAATTGAGGAACGGCGAGCGCACCCTAACCAGCTCAACGTTCAGTACGTTACATACCTGCAACAAAAGGTCGCCTGGTTGGACCAAACTATTCAGAGACTTACTGAGTTGAAACAACATTAGCCATGACGCTTCAACAC
This sequence comes from Erigeron breviscapus, assembly GCA_034093135.1. Classification (NCBI taxonomy): domain Eukaryota; kingdom Viridiplantae; phylum Streptophyta; class Magnoliopsida; order Asterales; family Asteraceae; genus Erigeron; species Erigeron breviscapus. Next base: position 144,598,198 of record CM067170.1, on the reverse strand, counting down.
GCGGAATTTTGGCAAGGTAGTGTCGGCGATGTAGACCCGGGAGAGGAATATGCGACTGACCTGGTTGCATCTAATCCTAATGACGATGAACACTATGAACACATCCACCGCAATGACGTGGACAATGATGTGGACTCTGACGATTCACAATTTGGGTGGCGTCAGTAGTATTCATCTATATGTATTGTCTTGTTTTTTAGTTTTCTATTTTTAGGACTGGTAACTTGATGTGTTTTATTTTTGAGGAAAACAAAAATGATTTTAAATTAGAAAAATACCAATGGTTTTTAAATTCATAAAAATGTTGTACAAGTAAATATCTCAAACTAAACACACAATTACAGGCAGAGAACCCGATCAAGTGTAGTATAGTAAGTGATAAGTACATGATCGTTCGCAGGGACGCTTGCACTACCTAGTCTAATAAAATGTGTATTATAGCGGTTGTGGGTTGTCACGATTTCCTATTTAAACTACTAAAAATAATTAAAAGCAAAATAGAAGCCGCAACCGCTTGGTCTAGCGAGAAGCCTCTTTTAGCCTAGTACTAAAATTGTAAAGCAGAAACAGTAATTAAAAACAAATACTTGTTTGGCATCTCCGATCACATGCATATGACAATTATTATCCTATTTATTGCTAGTCTGTTGGAAAACTTATTCACGGCTCAGATTCTCCCTAGATTCAATTCACCTATGTAAGTAGTGCTGTCGTTAGACTCACACTACTCTTTAAACAAATTCTCGTTAGATTCATTGTTTAAGCTTTATTACCTAAGTTTGTGTTACTGATTCATCTTTAACTATACCCGGCTCTTAAGCCATGACCAAATAATAATTCACTCCGGTGACCATAATGCACGTTTCCATGTCACTAGATCGCGTCTGACATTGTTAAGTATCATGTTCAACTTGTTCTAATTACTATGGTTCTGGATCCGTCCGTTAGAACTGAATCACCTTTTACATCTAATTAAAGACTGATTAGTGTTTTCCATCTTTATATATTAGTCCTAGTGTATGATTATAGACCGATCATCAGAATTAAACTAATATATGCAGATATAGAACCTATAATAATATGAAGAACTCATTAACCATGGATCTACGACAAACAGTAATCACAATCCAACAGATCTAACTAATAACATAAGATAAATAAAAGTCTACATGATCACATCAATCCAAACAAGTATCCAGCCTACTAGCCGGACATTATTAAAGGAATAACAAAGTCTGAAAAGATAAAAAACATTGTTCACCAACTAGAAAGTGAATAAGAATGAAAGATCTAGGTTGAAGATGAAGATCAAGAGGTGTTAGAAGCTCCAAATCCTCTTGAAAATCTGCAATTTTCGACCTAGGGTTCTTGGGTGTCGACTTGGTGGCTGAAATCTGCTCTCCCTTAGGGTTTGAAGGCTTATTGTTCTATTTAAAGGGTAAAAGTTGGTTCTGGACCTGGGCCGCCCAGCGGCGCTGGGCCTTCAGTATTGATGCCAGCAGCGCTGGCAGCTCCTACGTCTTCTTGATTCTCTTTGTTTGACTCCCGTTTTGCCTCCTTGTGTCTTATAACTTCATCGGCCTTCATGTTGAGTTGATAGATGCCATTCACCCTCGTTCGCGTCTTTCGTGAACCTGCATTTATATCGTATCCATTAAGTACCAACAGTTCACGAATATTAGCTCATTTAGACATTAAAATGTGGCCTAATGATGAGGGAAATTATCACAAAATGAACGCTCATCACAACTTAGTGTATATATATGTTCTATTCTATATATGGTGGTCCAAAGCCTTTTTTTTCTTCTTTTCTGGTAAAGCTAATAATTCTAGTGTACTTTTGTTTTCATGGTTATATGATAAATATTGCATGCATAATGAACACCAATATCTATTTGTTACGTTTCAAAATCTAATGTTTTTGTGCCTACGAATCTGGAACCCACCGTGAGACAAAAATCTCAATATATATCAAACAAAAGCAAAAGAGGAGCTGGTCCACTACACCACTATCTGATTATTAATTAGATGCCATGAAATACATTGGCACAAAATCAAAGTAATCAATTAAGTCTAGCAAACTTTATGCTAAATAATTTGTGAGTTCCAAAAAACAGAATAAGTCATCGTTCAAGTAAAGTGGACAGGAAACATAACTGTCTCTGTCGAGTATGTTTTCTACTGTTACAACTTACAAAGCTAGTGATATATATATGTTCTATTCTATATATGGTGGTCCAAAGCCTTTTTTTTCTTCTTTTCTGGTAAAGCTAATAATTCTAGTGTACTTTTGTTTTCATGGTTATATGATAAATATTGCATGCATAATGAACACCAATATCTATTTGTTACGTTTCAAAATCTAATGTTTTTGTGCCTACGAATCTGGAACCCACCGTGAGACAAAAATCTCAATATATATCAAACAAAAGCAAAAGAGGAGCTGGTCCACTACACCACTATCTGATTATTAATTAGATGCCATGAAATACATTGGCACAAAATCAAAGTAATCAATTAAGTCTAGCAAACTTTATGCTAAATAATTTGTGAGTTCCAAAAAACAGAATAAGTCATCGTTCAAGTAAAGTGGACAGGAAACATAACTGTCTCTGTCGAGTATGTTTTCTACTGTTACAACTTACAAGCTAGTGATATATATATGTTCTATTCTATATATGGTGGTCCAAAGCCTTTTTTTTCTTCTTTTCTGGTAAAGCTAATAATTCTAGTGTACTTTTGTTTTCATGGTTATATGATAAATATTGCATGCATAATGAACACCAATATCTATTTGTTACGTTTCAAAATCTAATGTTTTTGTGCCTACGAATCTGGAACCCACCGTGAGACAAAAATCTCAATATATATCAAACAAAAGCAAAAGAGGAGCTGGTCCACTACACCACTATCTGATTATTAATTAGATGCCATGAAATACATTGGCACAAAATCAAAGTAATCAATTAAGTCTAGCAAACTTTATGCTAAATAATTTGTGAGTTCCAAAAAACAGAATAAGTCATCGTTCAAGTAAAGTGGACAGGAAAATATCTGTCTCTGTCGAGTATGTTTTCTACTGTTACAACTTACAAAAGCTAGTGATATATATATGTTCTATTCTATATATGGTGGTCCAAAGCCTTTTTTTTCTTCTTTTCTGGTAAAGCTAATAATTCTAGTGTACTTTTGTTTTCATGGTTATATGATAAATATTGCATGCATAATGAACACCAATATCTATTTGTTACGTTTCAAAATCTAATGTTTTTGTGCCTACGAATCTGGAACCCACCGTGAGACAAAAATCTCAATATATATCAAACAAAAGCAAAAGAGGAGCTGGTCCACTACACCACTATCTGATTATTAATTAGATGCCATGAAATACATTGGCACAAAATCAAAGTAATCAATTAAGTCTAGCAAACTTTATGCTAAATAATTTGTGAGTTCCAAAAAACAGAATAAGTCATCGTTCAAGTAAAGTGGACAGGAAAATATAGTGCAATAATAAGCACTAATACAAATTCGATGTAATCTATATATAATCTCTATATATATATAAAAGGCTATCAGAAAGCGCTCGGGTGGCGCTCTCTGAGCCCGCCATGTCAGCTTTTTCTGATGTGGCGTTACCAGAGCGATTCGAACGGCACGTCAGCAGCCACATCAGCATTTTACGTGCTGATGTGTAGGGTCCACATAAGTATGCAAGGCATAAATATACCCTTTATTAAAAAAAAAGGGGTTGCTGGGTTTCGAACCCAGGACCTTATGTTCAATAGCTCAGCACGTTTACCACTTCAACCATGGAGGTTTTTGTTTAGAATGCTCAAACTCACTACTAATAAGGATTCATTCACACGGCTTTTTTGAAAAAAAACATCCAGATCGATAAACATCTACATCCCTAATTTCAGTTTTTCCAATTCTTTCATAGTCCCCGAAAATCCTTTCCTATTTTATCTCCAAATCAATTCCTAATTTTCATCGTTACAGATTACCTCAAATCCCTAAACTTTAGGGATTTAGGGTTTTAAAATAATGGCTAATATCTCAAATTTATATATTATCACGAAACCTTTAGGGATTCAACACATCACGAAACCTTTTCTATTTTGTTATTCCGGTTCATACCATCACGAAAACAATTTTCAAGGTAACAATTTTTGATCCTTGGTTCTGTATTTTTGTTTAATCAGTTTTTATTTTAATGTATGTGAATAGAAATCTCTATATATATATCGATATCTATACATATATATATTGATGATGTTTTGTGTGATTTATATATATGTATGTATTCAGATCGATGGTCTTTTGAATGTTTGTATCATCTCTATATATATTGATGATGTTTTGTGTGATTTATATCTATATATATGTATGTATTCAGATCGATGGTTTTTTGAATGTTTGTATCATCTCTATATATATTGATGATGTTTTGTGTGATTTATATCTATATATTTTTGAACCGCATATCTCTATATATCTGTTTTTGTGTGAATACTAATTTTTGTATGAACTGAATACATATATCTCTCTATATATATATATATATCGATATATATATATATATATATGTATAGATATCGATATATATATATAGAGATTTTTTGAACTGATATAAAAGACAACAGTTCCTTTTATCTATTCATTTTTCCATGATTCAATGACAAAAAATATCTATATATAATTTTTAACTGATATAAATAAATGTATGGACTTAATGAATCCAGATAAAACTTGAAAAAAAAACAAACAAGCCTTTAGTCTGATTATTGTACAAGCATTTGTTTAGTCTATCATCATTTATATGTTTGTTTTGAAAGTTAAAGGCAAATTGGTTTGAAGATTAGAAAAAGATCCAAACTTATACCCGTAACAAACAAATCTGTGATTCATTTATGTGTTATCAAAATTGTATCATTGTACTACTATTTAACTTTCTTTTAACAACTCCTTTTATAAATTCTGTTTTGTTTGCATATATAGTAAACACATTTAATATAGTTAAACTTTTAAATGTTGTTCTCTCGAGAGTCAGAAGTAGAATATTTTGATGTTCGTTGTCCGTAAATTGCATAATATTTTTGAACTGCATATATATGTATCTGTTTTGTGTGAATATCTATTTTTGTATGAACTTAACTGAATATATCCACGATATATATATAATATTTTATATATATATATCTGTTTTGTGTGAATATATATATATTTATGAACTTAACTGATATATCCACGATGGCAACAAGGCTGATACACTCTTGGTGGCAAAATCCACAGGGTAAAGATCCAATGTTGGAACTCATTCTTGCTGATGAACAGGTTTGTAATGATTCATTCTCAACTGAAATAAAACAATAAAATTTTTACCATATATACAGGTGTATCGTTTATCATTTGATTGATTTAACTTTGCAGGCTGGTCGAATGCCCGCTACATTGAGAGGCAAGAAAGCTATTTCTCAATGGCAGCATGTCTTGAATGATGGTGCGACTGTTTCAATAACGTCATATTCTGAAGCTTCTAATGGGTCGCAAAAATATCATAAGTATCAACCGACTTCCCATCCATATAAGATTCTGTTCAACCAAAACACTGTAGTCAGCCCTATTCTAGACTACACTGGATCACGGTATGGTTTTAACTTCACGACCTTCACTCAGATTCACACCAACACTGCAATTAAAGATCTGGATTGTGTCGGTTAGTTTTCAACTTACTTTCAATACATGATATTTTATGCCGGTTTTTTTCACTTTTTAGAAATAACATTGGTTTCAAGCTGCAAACACACAGTCGATTCAAACCAATCCATCTGACTTTTTCAAAGACTGCAGTTATGTGCCATTAAATGATTACATGCTACATGAACCCGTAAGTATCATATTTTAAAAACTCACATTTATTTTCCATGACATTTATTTACAAGCAACGATGATGTTTGCAACTTTTTTCAAACTTTCTAATTTGTACAAATGAAATCTTTAATTGTTGGGAACATTTTATAACAATTTGTCGAGTATCATGTGTATTAGGATGGCAATTATGCTACCTATGCGACAATAGACAGCATTGAACCTGATGAACCATGGTGGTACTCTGCTTGCAAGCCTTGCAACAAGAAAGTAAAAAGTGATGAGAAAGGATTATGGTGCCCGGACTGTGTAGATAACCCAAAATCACTCACTGCAAAGTATGTTACACTACATATTACGTATCAGTATAAATTCTGTATTACTTACCACTTATTATTCCCGTCACCTAAGCTGTTTTGCAATCATGTTGTATTAGGTTCAAAGTCTATGTCCGTGTTGTGAATGACACTGGGTCAACATGCTTCACATTATTTGACAGCCATATCAGATCGCTAATTGGACTTAGCGCACTTGATCTTAGGAAGCGGTATTTAGAAGACCCTGATAGCATCCCTGATGAGCTAAATGAGATTGTGGGCAGATCTTTCCTGTTCAAGTTTGCGATAGAGCCGTATAACAGGACCGAAGATTTTCATTACTATAACGTCGTGGCTCTCACCGAGGACAGTCAGACCGTTGCGGTATTCAAGAACCACTTTGGCGTTGAGACGATATAACCATTTTTAGAACATGATAATGTTGCACATAGTGTTCCACTTTTTTTTCCCGTGTTCTATTGCTGAGTTTTGGTTCATCTTCTAACTCATAGGAACCTGTAGCAGACACATTTGTACCGCCCCCACATGCTAATTACATTACAGCTGGACGCAGTTCCGTCAAGGTAAATTGATACAGCACCCTGTTAATCATTAATGTGCTGTTATTTGGTATTATTTTAATTGCTTGACATTTCATGCATTCTTTAGCTTGACTCATGCCTTGAATAATATGGACCAAAAATTAGTATAGCTTATAAAATAGTGTTACTATTAAGCCTGTGCAATATAACCTTCTGTTAATATCGAAAATTAGATATCCCCCATCGAAAATGCTATAACAGACCTGAACATATTTATATCTGTTACTATTAATCAAACTGATGTTGACCTTGGAGTTTATAACAGTCATCAAATAAGTAGTTTTACATTGCACGAAGATCAAATATTAATCAAGTAGGATGTTTGCATCGAATGTGGTTCTAATGTAGTTTTTTGCACCATTCTGTATCATGCTTATAAGCTTCATATAAGATATACACGAATAAAGCACCATTCTTGCAGTATTTATACATACTTAATTTCGGTTTTTTCATTTTGTCTTAGGATTCTATGTCCGTACTGGGTGACACTGTGAGCACTGCGGATAGTCCACATGGTAAGCGCCCCCATCCAGATGCTGAAGTTCAAACTGAAACTGATGTTGCCCCTGAATCCGGCAAGTCTTCGACAAACAAGATACGCAGGCGACTAACCGTTCAGAGTGATGAAGAGTAGTAGAAATGGAGGAGATGTCAGCAGCCCCCGGAGTTCTTAGCTTATCGAATAATGCAATTTGTTTGCCCTTTAAACTTGGATTTTGTTTTTATATGCCTCGGTTTTTATGTTATGTTTTGACATTGGATATTTTCGACTGTTGAGGCTTTTGACAGTCGTTTTTTATTTGCTTTGAAATGATAAAACTCATGGCTTTTTCTTGATATTCTTGACTGTTGGCTTTATTTTTTGTTTATATTCGTACCAGTAGGAGGTGTTTTGGTGTTTTGCATTACTTCTACATGAAACAAACATATAGTTTTTAGTGGTAAGCTTTGTCAACCATTCTTTACCATCATTTAAAATTATGGAGTATTTGTTCAGATGTGATGATAACCAAAAGTCAAGCTTATTATAATCATCCGGGCATAAATCTTTAAGCTTTTAACCTTTAATCTATGTGTCTTGCCTATTCTTGGTACCACCCTTTTCGGTTCCTTTTGGTCAAATTCTATGGACCAATTTACTCATTGTACGTGTATAATATCATTCTTAATTGTATGTGGTTCGTTTTTCTAACAAAGTACTGTACGTAATATGTGTTGGATTATATGTAGGCCATTTTCTATGAATCACGTAGACTACTAACTAGCCCGGTGCAACGCACGGGTTTCACCTAATATTTTACATTGCCAAAATCCGACTGGATCCCAACTTTATGCATTTTTTATGGTTGCGTGTATGCTTCTTTTTGAATGTATTCCAACTCTATATCTATCATTAATTAGTTCAAATAAAAAGTAACACTTTTCTCGATCAATCTCCTGCCTCATTAATTTCTTTACTTTCATTAATGTATTAGTTCACTATTTCACATCTCCTCTTAAATTCATTTGTATATAAAGTTTGTTGGATTTTCAGGTCTCTTTTGAATAACTACAGCGGGTTCATCATATAAATCTAGACTACGGTATATATTTTTATTTATTTATTTATTTTTAATATTCAATTAAAGTAGTAGAGGCCTAGCTAGGTCGATTGTTATATTAAAAATGATTTAAAAATGAAAGATTTTAAGTTGATTGTTAGCCTTCGTTGTGTTTTGAATATAAGCATGTTAGTATGTGATCACGTAAAATGAACGTATGTCCGGAAATGATTTAAGCCTACGGGGTCACACGTCTCGATTCAAATATAGTTAATATTAATTGATTTATTAATTAATATGGATCACGAATAAGTTAATGAACGGTCGTTAATATTTAACGGTTACTAGCTAACGGTCGTTAAAATAAGGAGATAAAACGATTAGGGAAGATTCTAGAAAAGCATAAAGGGGGCCGGCCTCCCTACTAGGTTTCCTAGTGAAACCCTAAACTTGATGGCCAAGTTTAACTCTACCTATAAATACATAAAGGTAGCCTTATGGTTTTCTTGAACAAAAACTACAAAAAAAGAGAATTGTAACTCCCTAAACCTCTCATCTCCTCCTCCTCCTCTCTTCTTTGGGACGGCCAAACCAAGGGAAAACCCTTTGGGTTCTTGGTTTTCGGTTTTGTAGAAGGAGATCAAGCCAAAGGTTGCTCGGTTAGTGATCAAGTGCTAGCACACCTACACGGTCGTTAATATTTAACGGTTACTATCTAACGGTCGTTAAAATAAGGAGATAAAACGATTAGGGAAGATTCTAGAAAAGCATAAAGGGGGCCGGCCTCCCTACTAGTTAACGGTTACTATCTAACGGTCGTTAATATTTAACGGTTACTATCTAACGGTCGTTAATATTTAACGGTTACTATCTAACGGTCGTTAATATTTAACGGTTACTATCTAACGGTCGTTAATATTTAACGGTTACTATCTAACGGTCGTTAATATTTAACGGTTACTATCTAACGGTCGTTAATATTTAACGGTTACTATCTAACGGTCGTTAATATTTAACGGTTACTATCTAACGGTCGTTAATATTTAACGGTTACTATCTAACGGTCGTTAATATAGTTAATATTAATTGATTTATTTATTAATTAATATGGATCACGAATAAGTTAACGAACGGTCGTTAATATTTAACGGTTACTAGCTAACGGTCGTTAAAATAAGGAGATAAAACGATTAGGGAAGATTCTAGAAAAGCATAAAGGGGGCCGGCCTCCCTACTAGGTTTCCTAGTGAAACCCTAAACTTGATGGCCAAGTTTAATTCTACCTATAAATACATAAAGGTAGCCTTATGGTTTTCTTGAACAAAAACTACAAAAAAAGAGAATTGTAACTCCCTAAACCTCTCATCTCCTCCTCCTCCTCTCTTCTTTGGGACGGCCAAACCAAGGGAAAACCCTTTGGGTTCTTGGTTTTCGGTTTTGTAGAAGGAGATCAAGCCAAAGGTTGCTCGGTTAGTGATCAAGTGCTAGCACACCTACACGGTCGTTAATATTTAACGGTTACTATCTAACGGTCGTTAAAATAAGGAGATAAAACGATTAGGGAAGATTCTAGAAAAGCACAACGGTCGTTAATATTTAACGGTTACTATTCAATATAGTTAATATTAATTGATTTATTAATTAATATGGATCACGAATAAGTTAACGAACGGTCGTTAATATTTAACGGTTACTAGCTAACGATCGTTAAAATAAGGAGATAAAACGATTAGGGAAGATTCTAGAAAAGCATAAAGGGGGCCGGCCTCCCTACTAGGTTTCCCAGTGAAACCCTAAACTTGATGGCCAAGTTTAACTCTACCTATAAATACATAAAGGTAGCCTTATGGTTTTCTTGAACAAAAACTACAAAAAAAGAGAGAATTGTAACTCCCTAAACCTCTCATCTCCTCCTCCTCCTCTCTTCTTTGGGACGGCCAAACCAAGGGAAAACCCTTTGGGTTCTTGGTTTTCGGTTTTGTAGAAGGAGATCAAGCCAAAGGTTGCTCGGTTAGTGATCAAGTGCTAGCACACCTACACGGTCGTTAATATTTAACGGTTACTATCTAACGGTCGTTAAAATAAGGAGATAAAACGATTAGGGAAGATTCTAGAAAAGCATAAAGGGGGCCGGCCTCCCTACTAGGTTTCCTAGTGAAACCCTAAACTTGATGGCCAAGTTTAATTCTACCTATAAATACATAAAGGTAGCCTTATGGTTTTCTTGAACAAAAACTACAAAAAAAGAGAATTGTAACTCCCTAAACCTCTCATCTCCTCCTCCTCCTCTCTTCTTTGGGACGGCCAAACCAAGGGAAAACCCTTTGGGTTCTTGGTTTTCGGTTTTGTAGAAGGAGATCAAGCCAAAGGTTGCTCGGTTAGTGATCAAGTGCTAGCACACCTATATCGGTGGATCGTGTGTGCAATCGTAGAAGGATTTACTTCAAATCCTTTTAAAGTTTCTTTACTTTATCATCTACATTAAGAGGTATTCCTTAATCCTATTTCAAGGTTAATTATTTGATTACATGGTTGATTTGCTTCCGTTGCGTACTCGTGAATAATGATATTTAGTTATATATTCCAACAGTGGTATCACGAGCCACCCATGTGATTTTTAATTACCTAAAAATCAAAACTTGAAGGGGGGTTAAGGTTTCATATTTTTCGATTCTTTTATGTAATTATTTTGATTATTTTATTAATTAATTGGTTTAATTGTAATAAAATAATGAAATAAACAATAAAATTATTTTTTTTTGATAAACCCCAATTCGAAAATCTGGAAATAATTTTTTTTTTTTTTAGGAAACCCAAATTGCAAGTTTTGATTTATTGCATAATTAATGTGTTAATTGCATGCGTTTATGGATTACCTCTATTTTAATTGTTAAAAAGAAGTAATAATCATGAGTTTTTACATGCAATTGATTCATGATTATTACTTAGTTATAATGATAAAATTACTTGATCACTAGGTCTTTTAGGTGGATAATTAAAATAATTAATTGTTTGACAATGTGATAATTATATATTAATGTTGCTGCTTGACACCAGTCCATTAAAACTTTTAATCCGTAGAGAGTTAGAAGTCGTCCTTTGAACAGTAGATACTTGACTCATAGGGCTACAACTTTGTAGTTCTGTGCTAAGTCCAGTTCGGCCATCCTCTAGGCCTAAATGGGTCATGAAGCTGCTGGATTTTTCAAATCAGCACCTTATGTGTTTATGTGATAAATTTGTTATTAAATTTTGGCTTACGCAATCAAGTTTACTTGATGTATGTGGTCCTTTTCCTTGAGAAAGGGGAGCCAATGTTAAACCATAGTGGCCTAACCGAGGATAGATACCTAATTGTTACGTGTTTATATTTAGTATGTTTAGTTTTGCCCTTTAAGAAAATTGTGTGCAAAATTGTTTTTCGAAAATTAAACTTGACTAAATTACATTGAAATAATATTTTGTTTATAAAATTGGTGCCCTAAAATCAAAAGATACACCGGCTCACCCATTTGAACAAACTCTAAGAGAGGTATAAGTCGGAGTGCGCTAGCCTTCTAAAAGGGCGGGTTTTTAATTGCGTCCATCGCAAACCTTTGCCCTTGCGCTTCTTTGTGCGTTCAAATGGAGCTACCGAGCTCTTTGTATTTAAAGGCAATAAAAATGAGTTTTATAAACATATTATGTTTAGAAGATATGCATGAATCTTCAAACATAACTTTTTGATCACACATCAAATTGATTGACCCAATAAACTTAAGTCATTGCCATCCAACTCATAAAGGACACTTGTGGCTGTTGTTTTACTCACTGGTACACAGTGGTGAAATGGCAGTTGCATGGCAAATCCCACTCACTGGTACACAGTGGTGGACAAATTTGCGCGTTCTTGGTTGGACGACTTAAAGCGAGTTAAGCGGTGAGACCTTAATCCATGGCAAAAGATGGGACAAAACATGACTACAAATCACTTGATGAATCAAATGTAATTTGTAGGTCCCATTCTTACTAGGAATTGCACATGTAATGCAATTACTGCTCGTCACTTACCTTTGAGTACAATCATTTCTAGCAGATCAACTGATGAAATGATTGTATGTCAATTGGATCCTAGCCTTAATGAAATTAATTGTTTATTTTGTAAACATTGGGTAATTGATTTCTTAAGGATTAATTATCGAAAATACCGATAATTGAACTTGAATCTGTTTTGTAAAAGGCAACAAATCCTTCACAAAACATACACCAATCGGCTTTTAGGTCGATGCTAGAAAGGGAAAACTTTCTAAAAACCAATTTCAATGGCTGTTTTGTCAATAGAGAATTGTTCTAAAAGTTGAAAAGAAAACCCGTGTCATTGAAACTCAGATATCGCTATGCGAATGCCACTGCTTTGCAGTTGGAAGCATAAAATACTCAGTACTATAGACATATTGAGGTTGCTTATTTGATGCTAGAAGCATGTCTCCCGAGCTTCAAAAAGCAATTCGGATTGCAAAATCCGTGTGATATGTTCAAATAACTCAAGTCTATGTACGGAAAACAAGTTGGAGTTGAAATTACTTGAGCTAATTGAGTCACTCCATAACTTAAACACGAGTATGGGAAACCGGTGAATGCTCGTGTACTCAAGATGAAGAGTTACTTTGAGCATTTTGGAAAGGTTAAACTATGCGTATCTTCTGCCGATTGTTATTGGCATAAGAGACTTTAAGAAGTTTGTGCACAATTACAATTTGCATAGCATAAGTTGGACTTCATAATCAAGTTGATTGAGTATGAGGAAAACCTTCCTAAGAAATCTGAGATACCCCAAGTTCTTATGATCAAGGGGGGAATGGTTTAGAAAGCAAAACAACCGTAAAGCTAAGGGCAAGAACTTTGGTAAGAGAAAACAAAGTATTTAGTCTCAAAACCTTAAAAGACCCCTTGGAAAAAGGAGCATATGACTAAAGACCAGTATTGTCATCACTATGCTAAAGTGAGACACTGGAAAAGGAATTGTCCTAAGTATCTAGCTGAGTTGAACAAAAAGAAGAAGCAAGTTGGTTTAACCAGTTCTTCAAGTATCTTCTTAACTGAATTATAAGTGTTGATGAGATTCAAATGATAATTCAATAGCAAAAGAGTCAAGTTAACTTGGACTCTATCTATCTTTGACATTGTCATCTTGTTTAATTTTGACAAGAAACGCATTAAAAGTCTTCAATGTGAAGAATTCTTACAAATCAAATGATGAATCATTTGAAAAATGCGTGGTTTTGACAAGAAACGCATTAAAAGTCTTCAATGTGAAAAAATCTTACAAATCAAATGATGAATCATTTGATAAATGCGTGTCTTTTGAATTGTCGTTAGCAAGAAAAGCATTGAAAGACTTCAACGTAAAGGGATCTTACAATCAAATGATGAATCATTTGAAAAATGCATGTCTTGTGTTTTCGGCAAGATGACAAGAATATCTTTTTCGCATAAAATCAGAAAAGGCTAAGGAACTACTTTGACTAATACATTCGGATGTATGTAGCCGATTTAGACATGAGTCAAGGAAAGATGCTAGCTACTTTATCATTTTTATGAATGATTTCAGTCGTTATGGTTATGTTTACTTGCTTAAACATAAACATGAAGTGTTTGAAACATTCAAAGAGTTTAAAAATGAAGTAGAAAATCAACTCAGCAAAACCATCAAGATTCTTCGTTCGGATCGAGCTGGTGAATACTTAAGCCAAGAGTTTAAGGATTATCTAAAAGCGTGTGAAATTGTCCAACAACTTACTCCTCCATACACTCCTCAACATAATGGAGTGTCTGAAAGGAGAAATCGAACCTTGCTAGATATGGTGAGATCTATGATGACCCTTACGACTCTCCTATTTTCGTTTTGGGATTATGCTCTAGAGACTGCTGTACGCATTCTCAATATGGTTCCAACCAAGAAGGTTGACAAGACACCATATGAATTATGGCATGGAGATGTCCCTAATCTGTCTTACTTAAGAGTCTGGGGATGTGAGGCACTTGTGAAGCGCGATACGCCTGACAAACTTGAATCCAGAACTACTAAGTACATCTTTGTCGGATACCCTAAGGAAACGATGGGTTACGACTTCTATGATCCCGTCAAAAACACTGTTCGCGTTGCTCGATATGCTGAATTCTTTAAAAAAAATTAGCTCAAGAGAACAGTGGGAGGGTTGTAGAACTTGATGAGACTCAAGAGGAAGATGTGTCACCTTCTGAAGCTCCTAGCAATCATCAACTTGGGGGGGGGGGAATGTTCAAAGTGATGAACCTCAAGTCGATGATGATGAAGCGATTCCACTTCGTAGGTCCGTAAGGACAAGACGTCCTACTGACAGATTATGTCTGATGGTAGAAGAAAATGTTTTAGGAGATCTCGATGAGCCTCCAAATTTCAAAGCTGCATTATCAGATCCGGAATCTAAAAATGGCTTGAAGCTACGAAAGTGGAAATAAAATCCATGAAAGACAATCAAGTCTGGAGCTTGGTTGATCTTCCACAAAATGCTCAAACTGTTGGGTGTAAGTGGATCTTCAAGAAGAAGACGGACATGGATGGAAATGTACACACCTATAAAGCTCGTCTCGTGGCGAAAGGTTATACTCAACGTTTCGGTGTTGACTATGATGAGACCTTTTCTCCAGTTGCGGACATTAGAGCTATTAGGATTCTCTTAGCCATAGCTGCGTACTATGACTTTGAGATATGGCAAATGGATGTTAAGACTGCCTTCTTAAATGGTTACTTGGATGAAGAAGTCTATGTGGATCAACCTGAAGGTTTTATTGATCATAAACATCCCAACAAAGTATGCAAGCTTCAAAGGTCCATTTATGGACTAAAGCAAGCATCAAGGAGTTGGAACAAGCGGTTTGATGAAGAAATCAAAAAGTTTGGTTTCGTTCAAAATCCCGATGAGCCATGTGTATATCGCAAAGCTAGTGGAGTAATGTTACTTTCCTTGTCTTATATGTTGATGTCATCATAGGAAAACACATTCCAATGTTGCAAGATGTTAAATCCCATCTTGGAAAGTGTTTTGCCATGAAAGATTTAGGAGAAGCGGCATTTATTCTTGGAATCAAGATCTACCGAGATAGATCAAAGCGGTTAATTGGACTAAGTCAAAGTGCTTATATTGATAAGGTCACTCATGCAAGGACTTAATTTATCTAGCAAGAACGGTGCTTCTACACCTAATGAGGTGGAGCGTATGCAAAGAGTTCCTTATGCTTCGACGGTGGGATCTATCATGTATGCGGTAAGATGCACTAGACCTAATATTGCGTTCGTGCAAAATATAGTTAACCATTATCAGCAAAATCCTGGAGAGGATCATTGGATTGCTGTAAAGAATATTCTTAAGTACATGTGTGCTACTAAAGAATTATTCTTGGTGTATGGAAGAAATTCTGATCCAGAATTCAAAGTGAATAGATACTGTGATGTTGGATTTCAGACTGATAAAGATGATTCAAAATATCAGTCGGGATACATCTTCATTATTTAAATGAAGGCACGGTGGAATGCTATGAGCTAAAGCAAACCACAGTTGCCATGTCTGCAACAGAGTCTGAGTAGATTGCCGCCTCAAAAGCTGCAATGGAAGCAGTCTGGATAAGGAAGTTCATTAGCGGGCTTGACGTGATCCCCTCGAGTGACTTACCCACTGATATGTACTGTGATAACACTGGTGCATTAATCATTGTCAACGAGCCCGGAGCTCAGAAAAGTGCCAGACATTATGCTAGAAGATATCACTATGTTCGTGAGCAGATCGAACTAGGAGAGATCAAATTACTCAAAGTTCACACAGATTTTAACTTAGCTGATCCTTTCACAAAAGCTTTGGCTAGGCCCAAGCTTGAAAGGCATGCCGAGGGCATAGGACTTAAATTAGCTAGTTATTTCATGTAAATCTGTTGTTTCGGTATTTGGATAAGGGATGTTAAACAATTTATATTTTTCATAATGAAATAAAGTACTTGATATGTTTGATTTCATTTAATATTAATTGTATCCTATATTTGCATGTTTAATCCTTGAATATTTTATTAAATATTCTAAATTGTCCATTGTCGATTAATTATATGGGAATATAATTAAACTAAGACAAATCTGAGTGATTGGTTATATTCTTTGAATATATAATGGCTGGTCCCACCAAACTCACATGGTATCCATATGATGCATATCGGACTACCCCACTAACGAATTTATCACTTTATGATCGGCGTCATTAAGTGAAATTCGTAAATGGTTACTTTATTGATCCTTTGACTTGTAGATACAAGCAGGTCAACATGTATGGATTGCACTTACTAGATATAGTTCTAACTCTCCTGAATAAGAGAGTACATAAAGGGCTATTTTCAGAAAGTGTAGTGAAGTATGATGACTGACACGTGTAGTCAATACAGGATTTGTTCCTCCAACTAACAGTTGCAGAATGATACCATTGGGCCCCTCATTAGGACTATTTAAGATGTTTACATGGCCATGTTCAAATGAATCCAGATGTGTCTGGATTATGTTTGGTAATCTTAAGTAGTGATGAAATGAGAAACAGAATCGTTAAATCATGAAATGACATTGATCCATATTCATGTTTAACACGGTATCTGAACAAAGGGATAATAAATGCCTCAACCATTTAAATATACTTTAAGAAACTATACTTAAATATTTCTTGGAGCATTGGCGTGTTGCTAGACGCTAACCAATGTTATTACCTTCATTTGTTACGAGCTCAAGTGGGAGCTGTTAGTATGTGATCACGTAAAATGAACGTATGTCTGGAAATGATTTAAGCCTACGGGGTCACATGTCTCGATTCAAATATAGTTAATATTAATTGATTTATTAATTAATATGGATCACGAATAAGTTAACGAACGGTCGTTAATATTTAACGGTTACTAGCTAACGGTCGTTAAAGTAAGGAGATAAAACGATTAGGGAAGATTCTAGAAAAGCATAAAGGGGCCGGCCTCCCTACTAGGTTTCCTAGTGAAACCCTAAACTTGATGGCCAAGTTTAATTCTACCTATAAATACATAAAGGTAGCCTTATGGTTTTCTTGAACAAAAACTACAAAAAAAAAGAGAATTGTAACTCCCTAAACCTCTCATCTCCTCCTCCTCCTCTCTTCTTTGGGACGGCCAAACCAAGGGAAAACCCTTTGGGTTCTTGGTTTTCGGTTTTGTAGAAGGAGATCAAGCCAAAGGTTGCTCGGTTAGTGATCAAGTGCTAGCACACCTATATCGGTGGATCGTGTGTGCAATCGTAGAGGGATTTACTTCAAATCCTTTTAAAGTTTCTTTACTTTATCATCTACATTAAGAGGTATTCCTTAATCCTATTTCAAGGTTAATTATTTGATTACATGGTTTGATTTACTTCCGTTGCGTACTCGTGAATAATGATATTTAGTTATATATTCCAACAAAGCAAGCAGGTTGGCAGGCTGCTGCGCGCGCAGCAGACATCTTGCTTGCTTCACTATTCCTAAGAACGTTTACAAATGTGTACATATATATATAGTAATGTGATCGATATGAAGTCAGTTTATGTTTATGTCAAACTAGAAAGCAAACCCATGGATCGACCCGCTTAAACAGTGATCCATCTACATCTACATAAATTTATAACTAACTAGTATATATATATTCGTTCCATTGCAGCAGGAGCTAAAAACTAAAATAAAAGTATGATATCACCATAGATATAAGTACGGAAAAAATTGTGCTAAAGTTGTTTGATGAAAACATGAGAACCTGTAAATTTAGTGTCAAGAAATTGAAATAAAAACTTTGATGTGGGGTAAAAGTTAAAAGATATAAATTTTAGAGGGTTAAGATGAAAATTGGTAAAAATTAGTATGTGTTATAAGAATTTGTACATTTCATACTTAAAAGACTTGTATATTTCACATTATTTTTAGTATATATATAATATGAGTGTGAATTATCTATAATAAAAAAAAGGGTAATTGGATTGAAACCCCCTGATCTCATGTACCATTTGGTACCCACTAATCCCCCAGCCAGGCTAGTGTCCAGGTGATTCTCAACCACTTAATAATCCCATGATTATCTCAAGTTTGCCTTTGACAGGACTCGAACGCAAGACCTCACCTGAAAAGTGGCGGCTGGTGGTCACTGGATTATTACCCAATGGTTGTGAATTATCAATAATAGAATGCAACTTTTGATTTATTCAATTATGAAAATTCTTTACACGTGTCAACATATGAGTGTTTTCTGATTTTGGGTAATTCTTGTTTTTGAATTCAAAGTTTAAAAATATATGTAAAATATCTTGTTATATTATGCAAACTAGTTCTAATACTTGTACGATGTACGGATTGGTCATATATATATATATGTATATGTATATATATAGGGGAAAGATAATTATAGTACATGTACTTTTTATAGTACATGTGTAAGTTAACTTACTTCCTTCTTCCTTCCATCTCCGACCACCACCACCACCACCATGATCATCTCCGACCACCACCATGATCCTCCGGCGACCATCTCCGGCGAGACTTACACATGTGTAAGTACAACTTTTTTAGCATTTTAGGGTTTAAAATTTCTAGGTTTTTTCCTTCGCGAGACAACCACCACCAGCCACCATCATCTCCGACCACCCCAACCACGGCGCCGTCGCCGGAAGTAAGGGCTTCACCCGTACCGTAGCAAATCGTCACCATCTCTTGGATCGCCGCCCATCAAATCCATACGATTCTCATATGCGTCCCTTGACGGTCAGTTTAGAACGGATAAGGGCCTCTGGCCCGTACCGTATCCACCCGAAAACGAACCTGATTCTCGCTGGAAAGTTAACTTACACATGTGTAAGTTAACTTACACATGTGTAAGTTAACTTACACATGTGTATGTCTCGCCGGAGGATCATGGTGGTGGTTGGAGATGATCATGGTGGTGGTTGGCGGCGGCAGTCTCGCCGGAGAAGAAGAAGAAGAAGGAAGTAAGTTAACTTACACATGTACTTTTTGTACTTTTTTCCCCCTTGTACTACAAATAACTCACCCCTATATATTGAATTATTAAATTTTTGTATATATAAATATTGAATTATTAAGTTTTTCTAAAAATTAAAAATTAAACATGCTCTATTACATATATTTGATCTCGTAGGGATGACAATTGGACGGTTATTATCGAGGATCTTAATCCCCATCCTTGTATCCTGTTCTCAATTGTCATCCCCATCCCTAGAAGAGATCAAATTATTATTTGAAAACTATAAGTAAAACTATTATTTAAAAACTAAATAAAACTAAATTTAGAATTTAAATTTGTGGGCCGAAAAGGAAGACTATTAATTTATTAGACTAAACAAAACTTTGTGTTTGTTAAAACTTACCTTGTTCTTAAAAAAAAAAACAATAAAAAAATATTAGAGACATACTAATATGGGATACTAAAAAAATAATATACTATATTAAAAGTCATTATAGGACAAAAGTTTTGAATTATTAATAGATAGGAAATTATATAAATTAAAGATTAACCCTTTTTTTATAATATAATATTAACTAAATATAAAAAGACACGTGTCCTCCTAAGAAAGTGAGACATGTCGATCAAACAGTTCTATAATCATGTTTTAGTTTATTGGTAGATAACCCTATATATAAATTTTTATTTAAACGACACATTTTGGATAGCAACTCCATTTCACTCTACAAGGGTGAGGGTAGGGATGACCATATTATCCCAAGCTCCTATCCCGTCCTGGTACCATCCTGATTCTAGTACCGAAAAGTGGTACCAAATGGGACTCGGGACCGGGACCGGTACCCATTTTTCTTAGTTCGCCGGACTTGGGCCCGCAGTATTGAGAAATGGTACCGAATGGAAAATGAGACCGATACCGATACCAAGTTTTAAAGAAATTCGGGATCGATACCGTCAGTACCGTGACCGGTACGGGACGGGACGGGTCCCATGCCCATCCCTAGGTGAGGGCCACTATAAAAAAGAGAGATGCAAGTTTTTTAACTAGCTGTTGCCGAGTAGGTTTCTAAAAAACCCATAAAGAAAAAGTAACACCCAATGTCGTCTTCTATGGGTTTTGGGCTCTAATACTGTCTTCGACGGTGTATGTGGGAGGTTGAAATAAGGTAGACACCCTTACCTCTACTTAAGGTAGAGAAGTTGCTTCCAGGTTCTACCAAAGGTAGAAAATGACCTCCAACCTATACTCGACATGAGGATCGAACTTTAACCTCTGTCCCAGAAACAAGAGATTCAACCACTTGATCCGACCCAGTTAGTTTCATTGTTGTGGATATCTTTATATATATATATATATAAAAGGCTATCAGAAAGCGCTCGGGTGGCGCTCTCTGAGCCCGCCATGTCAGCTTTTTCTGATGTGGCGTTACCAGAGCGATTCGAACGGCACGTCAGCAGCCACATCAGCATTTTACGTGCTGATGTGTAGGGTCCACATAAGTATGCAAGGCATAAATATACCCTTTATTAAAAAAAAAGGGTTGCTGGGTTTCGAACCCAGGACCTTATGTTCAATAGCTCAGCACGTTTATCACTTCAACCATGGAGATTTTTGTTTAGAATGCTCAAACTCACTACTAATAAGGATTCATTCACACGGATTTTTTGAAAAAAAACATCCAGATCGATAAACATCTACATCCCTAATTTCAGTTTTTCCAATTCTTTCATAGTCCCCGAAAATCCTTTCCTATTTTATCTCCAAATCAATTCCTAATTTTCATCGTTACAGATTACCTCAAATCCCTAAACTTTAGGGATTTAGGGTTTTAAAATAATGGCTAATATCTCAAATTTATATATTATCACGAAACCTTTAGGGATTCAACACATCACGAAACCTTTTCTATTTTGTTATTCCGGTTCATACCATCACGAAAACAATTTTCAAGGTAACAATTTTCGATCCTTGGTTTTGTATTTTTGTTTAATCAGTTTTTATTTTAATGTATGTGAATAGAAATCTCTATATATATATCGATATCTATACATATATATATTGATGATGTTTTGTGTGATTTATATATATGTATGTATTCAGATCGATGGTCTTTTGAATGTTTGTATCATCTCTATATATATTGATGATGTTTTGTGTGATTTATATCTATATATTTTTGAACCGCATATCTCTATATATCTGTTTTTGTGTGAATACTAATTTCTGTATGAACTGAATACATATATCTCTCTCTATATATATGTATAGATATCGATATATATATATAGAGAGATTTTTTGAACTGATATAAAAGACAACAGTTCCTTTTATCTATTCATTTTTCCATGATTCAATGACAAAAAATATCTATATATAATTTTTAACTGATATAAATAAATGTATGGACTTAATGAATCCAGATAAAACTTGAAAAAAAAACAAACAAGCCTTTAGTCTGATTATTGTACAAGCATTTGTTTAGTCTATCATCATTTATATGTTTGTTTTGAAAGTTAAAGGCAAATTGGTTTGAAGATTAGAAAAAGATCCAAACTTATACCCGTAACAAACAAATCTGTGATTCATTTATGTGTTATCAAAATTGTATCATTGTACTACTATTTAACTTTCTTTTAACAACTCCTTTTATAAATTCTGTTTTGTTTGCATATATAGTAAACACATTTAATATAGTTAAACTTTTAAATGTTGTTCTCTCGAGAGTCAGAAGTAGAATATTTTGATGTTCGTTGTCCGTAAATTGCATAATATTTTTGAACTGCATATATATGTATCTGTTTTGTGTGAATATCTATTTTTGTATGAACTTAACTGAATAGAAATCTCTATATATATATCGATATCTATACATATATATATTGATGATGTTTTGTGTGATTTATATATATGTATGTATTCAGATCGATGGTCTTTTGAATGTTTGTATCATCTCTATATATATTGATGATGTTTTGTGTGATTTATATCTATATATTTTTGAACCGCATATCTCTATATATCTGTTTTTGTGTGAATACTAATTTCTGTATGAACTGAATACATATATCTCTCTCTATATATATGTATAGATATCGATATATATATATAGAGAGATTTTTTGAACTGATATAAAAGACAACAGTTCCTTTTATCTATTCATTTTTCCATGATTCAATGACAAAAAATATCTATATATAATTTTTAACTGATATAAATAAATGTATGGACTTAATGAATCCAGATAAAACTTGAAAAAAAAACAAACAAGCCTTTAGTCTGATTATTGTACAAGCATTTGTTTAGTCTATCATCATTTATATGTTTGTTTTGAAAGTTAAAGGCAAATTGGTTTGAAGATTAGAAAAAGATCCAAACTTATACCCGTAACAAACAAATCTGTGATTCATTTATGTGTTATCAAAATTGTATCATTGTACTACTATTTAACTTTCTTTTAACAACTCCTTTTATAAATTCTGTTTTGTTTGCATATATAGTAAACACATTTAATATAGTTAAACTTTTAAATGTTGTTCTCTCGAGAGTCAGAAGTAGAATATTTTGATGTTCGTTGTCCGTAAATTGCATAATATTTTTGAACTGCATATATATGTATCTGTTTTGTGTGAATATCTATTTTTGTATGAACTTAACTGAATATATATATATGTAAGTTGGATTGATATTATTATAATATTATATACATTATATATATATATATATATATTTATAGAGAGATAGAGAGAGAGAGAGAGAGAGAGAGATCCACGATGGCAACAAGGCTGATACACTCTTGGTGGCAAAATCCACAGGGTAAAGATCCAATGTTGGAACTCATTCTTGCTGATGAACAGGTTTGTAATGATTCATTCTCAACTGAAATAAAACAATAAAATTTTTACCATATATACAGGTGTATCGTTTATCATTTGATTGATTTAACTTTGCAGGCTGGTCGAATGCCCGCTACATTGAGAGGCAAGAAAGCTATTTCTCAATGGCAGCATGTCTTGAATGATGGTGCGACTGTTTCAATAACGTCATATTCTGCAGCTTCTAATGGGTCGCAAAAATATCATAAGTATCAACCGATTTCCCATCCATATAAGATTCTGTTCAACCAAAACACTGTAGTCAGCCCTATTCTAGACTACACTGGATCACGGTATGGTTTTAACTTCACGACCTTCACTCAGATTCACACCAACACTGCAATTAAAGATCTGGATTGTGTCGGTTAGTTTTCAACTTACTTTCAATACATGATATTTTATGCCGGTTTTTTTTCACTTTTTAGAAATAACATTGGTTTCAAGCTGCAAACACACAGTCGATTCAAACCAATCCATCTGACTTTTACAAAGACTGCAGTTATGTGCCATTAAATGATTACATGCTACATGAACCCGTAAGTATCATATTTTAAAAACTCACATTTATTTTCCATGACATTTATTTACAAGCAACGATGATGTTTGCAACTTTTTTCAAACTTTCTAATTTGTACAAATGAAATCTTTAATTGTTGGGAACATTTTATAACAATTTGTCGAGTATCATGTGTATTAGGATGGCAATTATGCTACCTATGCGACAATAGACAGTATTGAACCTGATGAACCATGGTGGTACTCTGCTTGCAAGCCTTGCAACAAGAAAGTAAAAAGTGATGAGAAAGGATTATGGTGCCCGGACTGTGGAGATAACCCAAAATCACTCACTGTAAATAATGTTACACTACATATTACGTATCAGTATAAATTCTGTATTACTTACCACTTAGTATTCCCGTCACCTAAGCTGTTTTGCAATCATGTTGTATTAGGTTCAAAGTCTATGTCCGTGTTGTGAATGACACTGGGTCAACATGCTTCACATTATTTGACAGCCATATCAGATCGCTAATTGGACTTAGCGCACTTGATCTTAGGAAGCGGTATTTAGAAGACCCTGATAGCATCCCTGATGAGCTAAATGAGATTGTGGGCAGATCTTTCCTGTTCAAGTTTGCGATAGAGCCGTATAACAGGACCGAAGATTTTCATTACTATACCGTCGTGGCTCTCACCGAGGACAGTCAGACCGTTGCGGCATTCAAGAACCACTTTGGCGTTGAGACGGTATAACCATTTTTAGAACATGATAATGTTGCACATAGTGTTCCACTTTTTTTTCCCCGTGTTCTATTGCTGAGTTTTGGTTCATCTTCTAACTCATAGGAACCTGTAGCAGACACATTTGTACCGCCCCCACATGCTAATTACATTACAGCTGGACGCAGTTCCGTCAAGGTAAATTGATACAACACCCTGTTAATCATTAATGTGCTGTCATTTGGTATTATTTTAATTGCTTGACATTTCATGCATTCTTTAGCTTGACTCATGCCTTGAATAATATGGACCAAAAATTAGTATAGCTTATAAAATAGTGTTACTATTAAGCCTGTGCAATATAACCTTCTGTTAATATCGAAAATTTGATATCCCCCATCGAAAATGCTATAACAGACCTGAACATATTTATATCTGTTACTATTAATCAAACTGATGTTGACCTTGGAGTTTATAACAGTCATCAAATAAGTAGTTTTACATTGCACGAAGATCAAATATTAATCAAGTAGGATGTTTGCATCGAATGTGGTTCTAATGTAGTTTTTTGCACCATTCTGTATCATGCTTATAAGCTTCATATAAGATATACACGAATAAAGCACCATTCTTGCAGTATTTATACATACTTAATTTCGGTTTTTTCATTTTGTCTTAGGATTCTATGTCCGTACTGGGTGACACTGTGAGCACTGCGGATAGTCCACATGGTAAGCGCCCCCATCCAGATGCTGAAGTTCAAACTGAAACTGATGTTGCCCCTGAATCCGGCAAGTCTTCGACAAACAAGATACGCAGGCGACTAACCGTTCAGAGTGATGATAACCAAAAGTCAAGCTTATTATAATCATCCGGGCATAAATCTTTAAGCTTTTAACCTTTAATCTATGTGTCTTGCCTATTCTTGGTACCACCCTTTTCGGTTCCTTTTGGTCAAATTCTATGGACCAATTTACTCATTGTACGTGTATAATATCATTCTTAATTGTATGTGGTTCGTTTTTCTAACAAAGTACTGTACGTAATATGTGTTGGATTATATGTAGGCCATTTTCTATGAATCACGTAGACTACTAACTAGCCCGGTGCAACGCACGGGTTTCACTTAATACTCTGCATTGCCAAAATCCGTTTATGCATTTTTTATGGTTGCGTGTATGCTTCTTTTTGAATGTATTCCAACTCTATATCTATCATTAATTAGTTCAAATAAAAAGTAACACTTTTCTCGATCAATCTCCTGCCTCATTAATTTCTTTACTTTCATTAATGTATTAGTTCACTATTTCACATCTCCTCTTAAATTCATTTGTATATAAAGTTTGTTGGATTTTCAGGTCTCTTTTGAATAACTACAGCGGGTTCATCATATAAATCTAGACTACGGTATATATTTTTATTTATTTATTTATTTTTAATATTCAATTAAAGTAGTAGAGGCCTAGCTAGGTCGATTGTTATATTAAAAATGATTTAAAAATGAAAGATTTTAAGTTGATTGTTAGCCTTCGTTGTGTTTTGAATATAAACAAGCAGGTTGGCAGGCTGCTGCGCAGACACCTTGCTTGCTTCACTATTCCTAAGAACGTTTACAAATGTGTACATATATATATAGTAATGTGATCGATATGAAGTCAGTTTATGTTAGGCTTTTTCTTGATATTCTTGACTGTTGGCTTTATTTTTTGTTTATATTCGTACCAGTAGGAGGTGTTTTGGTGTTTTGCATTACTTCTACATGAAACAAACATATAGTTTTTAGTGGTAAGCTTTGTCAACCATTCTTTGACCATCATTTGAAATTATGGAGTATTTGTTCAGATGTGATGATAACCAAAAGTCAAGCTTATTATAATCATCCGGGCATAAATCTTTAAGCTTTTAACCTTTAATCTATGTGTCTTGCCTATTCTTGGTACCACCCTTTTCGGTTCCTTTTGGTCAAATTCTATGGACCAATTTACTCATTGTACGTGTATAATATCATTCTTAATTGTATGTGGTTCGTTTTTCTAACAAAGTACTGTACGTAATATGTGTTGGATTATATGTAGGCCATTTTCTATGAATCACGTAGACTACTAACTAGCCCGGTGCAACGCACGGGTTTCACTTAATACTCTGCATTGCCAAAATCCGTTTATGCATTTTTTATGGTTGCGTGTATGCTTCTTTTTGAATGTATTCCAACTCTATATCTATCATTAATTAGTTCAAATAAAAAGTAACACTTTTCTCGATCAATCTCCTGCCTCATTAATTTCTTTACTTTCATTAATGTATTAGTTCACTATTTCACATCTCCTCTTAAATTCATTTGTATATAAAGTTTGTTGGATTTTCAGGTCTCTTTTGAATAACTACAGCGGGTTCATCATATAAATCTAGACTACGGTATATATTTTTATTTATTTCCAACTCTAAATCTATCATTAATTAGTTCAAATAAAAAGTAACACTTTTCTCGATCAATCTCCTGCCTCATTAATTTCTTTACTTTCATTAATGTATTAGTTCACTATTTCACATCTCCTCTTAAATTCATTTGTATATAAAGTTTGTTGGATTTTCAGGTCTCTTTTGAATAACTACAGCGGGTTCATCATAGAAATCTAGACTACGGTATATATTTTTATTTATTTATTTATTTTTAATATTCAATTAAAGTAGTAGAGGCCTAGCTAGGTCGATTGTTATATTAAAAATGATTTAAAAATGAAAGATTTTAAGTTGATTGTTAGCCTTCGTTGTGTTTTGAATATAAACAAGCAGGTTGGCAGGCTGCTGCGCAGACACCTTGCTTGCTTCACTATTCCTAAGAACGTTTACAAATGTGTACATATATATATAGTAATGTGATCGATATGAAGTCAGTTTATGTTTATGTCAAACTAGAAAGCAAACCCATGGATCGACCCGCTTAAACAGTGATCCATCTACATCTACATAAATTTATAACTAACTAGTATATATATATTCGTTCCATTGCAGCAGGAGCTAAAAACTAAAATAAAAGTATGATATCACAATAGATATAAGTACGGAAAAAATTGTGCGAAAGTTGTTTGATGAAAACATGAGAACCTGTAAATTTAGTGTCAAGAAATTGAAATAAAAACTTTGATGTGGGGTAAAAGTTAAAAGATATAAATTTTAGAGGGTTAAGATGAAAATTGGTAAAAATTAGTATGTGTTATAAGAATTTGTACATTTCATACTTAAAAGACTTGTATATTTCACATTATTTTTAGTATATATATAATATGAGTGTGAATTATCTATAATAAAAAAAGGGTAATTGGATGGAAACCCCCTGATCTCATGTATCATTTGGTACCCACTAATCCCCCAGCCAGGCTAGTGTCCAGGTGATTCTCAACCACTTAATAATCCCATGATTATCTCAAGTTTGCCTTTGACAGGACTCGAACGCAAGACCTCACCTGAAAAGTAGCGGCTGGTGGTCACTGGATTATTACCCAATGGTTGTGAATTATCTATAATAGAATGCAACTTTTGATTTATTCAATTATGAAAATTCTTTACACGTGTCAACATATGAGTGTTTTCTGATTTTGGGTAATTCTTGTTTTTGAATTCAAAGTTTAAAAATTTATGTAAAATATCTTGTTATATTATGCAAACTAGTTCTAATACTTGTACGATGTACGGATTGGTCATATATATATATATGTATATATATATATGAGGGGAAGATTATTACCCAATGGTGTGAATTATCAATAATAGAATGCAACTTTTGATTTATTCAATTATGAAAATTCTTTACACGTGTCAACATATGAGTGTTTTCTGATTTTGGGTAATTCTTGTTTTTGAATTCAAAGTTTAAAAATTTATGTAAAATATCTTGTTATATTATGCAAGCTGTTCTAATACTTGTACGATGTAC
The DNA here is from genome assembly GCA_034093135.1 of Erigeron breviscapus. Classification (NCBI taxonomy): domain Eukaryota; kingdom Viridiplantae; phylum Streptophyta; class Magnoliopsida; order Asterales; family Asteraceae; genus Erigeron; species Erigeron breviscapus. The sequence goes on along the minus strand of CM067170.1, from coordinate 144,569,823 downwards.
GGATTGGTCATAATATATATATTGTTAGGACCAGTTTAGCTGAAACTGGCCAGTCTCCAGTTGCATCTGGAGACTAAGAAGATTTGTCCGAAATATATTGAAGTCCAGTTGCAACGTACAGTTAACGCAACTGAAGACTTCCTCCAGTTGAGAACTGACCAGTTGAAGAAACATTCCAGTTGAAGTCGAAGACAACAAGTGGAAGATAGAGAATGACAATGGCAGCGAAGCCCAGTTGACATTCTAGTCAGTTACAAACTGGAGACCATCAGTGGAAAGCTCTTACAAAGCTTTACACTGATTACGAGGAATTGACTTTTATGATTTATGTGCTATTACACGGATAATAAGATTTATCTATGTATAAGTACAAAAAGGTACATAAAGCTGGTTGAGTAAAGTTGCTTTATACTGCAACTTTACACAGCATTTTAAGGAATTAAATGCTATTCCTTAAATGTTCTCAACCATATTTGTACGGCCAAAGTTAACATCTCAATGTTAACTTTGCCTATAAATACAAGTCATTGCACAACAAGAAAAAATATATACTTTGCAAACCTGCAATATTCTTGGTGAACTTGTGCAATATTCTCTCAATCGCTAAAAGGAACATTTCACAACTCTAAGTGTTTCGATTGTTTAGAGAATTTCCAAGTGTAGATCAATTGTAGTTCATAGGTTGTTAGGATATTTACATACTTTGTATTATCTTGGTTCCGCAACAACCTTGTAATTTATTTAAAGTTAATAAATAAATTACACCTGAAAATTACATATTGTCTCACCAATTTACTTTACAAGTACTTTATATTATTGCATTGTTCTTTACTTATTGTCACTTAAATAAGTAATCTATCTAGAACTTGATATATACTCACTGTAACTGGTCGTCTCCAGTTCAGCGCTTATATTGCAAAGTAACTCCACCATCGACATAGAGGTGTCTTCAGGTAGTACCATCTATTGAGTTGAGACTTACAAGTGGTATCAGAGCAGAAGGCTAATAAACTTGCCTAGATCTGCTTAGATGACTACTACTGAAGGTGGAGATAGTTCTGGTCAAGGTGAAAACCCTTTGAATACTAATACACCACCTGTTCAAAATGTTAATACTAACCCTCCTCCTCCTACTGCCCCAAACCATGTCCATGTACATTATTCTAACACTCCTGTTCCAAAATTTAATGGAAACAGTGAGACCTTCGGTACATGGAAGGCCAGAATGCTTTTGCATTTTGGTGGGATAGAGAGATATATGCTGAAAATCCTTAAGGATGGACCGTATATACCCATGTCTCTTGGGGTAAGTCCTCTTCTAGATCCAACTGGAAGAAGAGGTTCCAGAGAAAAGCTCGAAGACCACTGGTCTGATGAGGATCGTAGACTTGTAGATCTGGACACCAGACTCAAGAACATGATTCTTGGAGCTGTCCCTGAAGATCTAATTCCAACACTTGTGTTGTTCCCCAGTGCCAAGTCAATGTGGGATGAATTAGTTATTCAATTTGAAGGAGGTGATGACACCATTGTCACCAGAAAGGTTGCCCTGAACAAGAAGTATGAATCCTTCTTTGCACTACCCAATGAAAGTCTAACTGGTACTTACACCGGTTTTCTAGCCTCATTAATCAGTTGAGAGGCTTGGGTGTAGAGAAGGATAAGGATATTCTTCTTGAGAAGTTTTGTGATATTCTTCCTTCCAAGATGGGAAAATATGGTTCTTGTCTTGAGACAAGGTAAAACCCTGCACAGTCACACTCTTGCATCGCTCTATGGAGCCTTCAGATTCACTGAAGATAATAATGCAGCAAGACTGGTGGCTGAGCAGGATGCCATGAACCATGCCCAGAGTCCCAAGGTTGCTAGTGTAACTGAGCGACCTTGTATTGCTTTAATGTCTGCAGAGAGTGTCCAGGCACACTCAATGAAGGAGATGTTAAACAGTTTCTTGAACTCTGGCCTGACCACTGAAATTAGTGATGGTTGTGATGAAACTTGTAAACAAGTACTAAATCGTGATTCAAGGTTTATGCGTGTGAGAGAGAGTTAGAGAGAGAAAGGGAGAAAGGGAATTATATTATCAAAGGTTTTAAAGGTTACATAATCCATGGGATGGAGGGGTATTTATACCGAAAGTTAATTACACAAAGGTCTTCCCTTAATTAAATAATAACCCCTCCATACTTAATTACATTACAATTGAACACCCCTCCATACTTAACTAAATTACAATTTAACACCACAATTTTATATCTAACAATCTCCCCTTGGTGTTGAATTGTAAATGTTGCATCGTCTTCGATCTTTAAATCTTGGCGGGTCCTTTTTGTTAAGAATCTTAGATGTTGAGTAGACTTTGAAGCTTTCTCTCTGTCTTCATCGTCTTCAAGCAGCTTTGAACTTTTAGATTCTTAAACTTTATGAGAAGTCGAAGACTTGGGTTTCTTATGGAAAGCGGAAGCTTGGCTTAGTGTTGAGTGTAGAACTTGACTTGGTTCTTACATTACAGTCGTTGATTGTCTGTCTCTTGCTCCCCCTCAAACACACAAGTTTCTCAATAACAGATAATTAATCCAGAAAATGGTTTATCGCTTTAGCTCCCCCTCAACTTGTCGTATGAGCGAAATCTTCTCTAAATCTTGCCCCCTCACTCAATCACTCCTTTCAAAATATACAATAAAAACATACTAAAAGATCCAAGACTAATTTTCCTTTTAGCTCCCCCTCAACCCGGGCATAATTTTTGGAGCAAAGAATTAGACAAAGCAATGTGCTCCCCCTCAAAAGGATAATCAATCTCTGACGCTTTTCTCCCCCTCATGATGAACACATGTACCGTGTTCATCATGCACAATGATTGATGACAATAACGGTAATGAAAGGTATAACTATGAAGTAACGTCTCAATTACACATGTTTTGAACGGGTTGTACACTGAAATGTGTACAAGCCAAATCACAACCACCTACTTGGATCCAGACGTTGAAACCCATGTAAGGGTGGGTCCAACTGGATATTTGAAGAGAGAAGTAGAAGGTTGTGCATAGTAAAACACTTTTTGCACACGAGGGTGAATGACTCGTGGTGCTAACTTAAACAGCTCAGAGAGAGAGTATTTAATGGGAGTGCTTTTAGGTTTTGGTTTGGGTTTAGTATGAGAGAACCAGCCATATTGATCTCTATAACGAATGATTCCGGTGGTGGAATCCTTGAATATCTGGCAATGGCTGTTTATAGGCTTGAGAGGAGGTCTGGTCTTGGGAGGTGTGTAATATGGGTTAATTTGTTTGAGAGTAGGATGAGGTTTATGTGGAAGAGTTTTTGTGTTGGTGAAGTGAGGTTCTTTTGAGAATTTGGGAGTGGTATGAGCTGGTTTGGAAGATGGTTGTGGTTGTTTATTGTTTTGGTGAGATGGTTTGGTGTTATGAAGATTTGTTTTGATTTTGGAGGAAGGGTGTTGCTTGGTATTGGTTGATAATTTTGGGTGATTGTGGTTTGGTTGGGAATTTGAAGGAATGGATTTTGTTTTAGTTGGAGATGGAGTGGTTTGGTTGGGAAGAGGTGATTCTGGAGCATGAGTTGAGGGAGGATTCACTGGGTGTGACTTGGTTGCAAGTTGAGTTTCCAATGACAAGGAATGAGCTTTAAGTTGTTGGATTAACTTTAAACATGTTTGCTCATTATTCCTCGAAGAAATGGACTTGTTTTGTAATTCACGATTGAGCTTCGAAAGTTGTTGTTGCAAAACAAGTTCTTTAACTTGGGTTTCGAGGTTGGTTTCAATGAGCTCTTTGAGAGAAATATCCAACTCATTGGTTAAATTGAGAATCTTTGACTGCAAATGATCATTGTCTTTTTGAAGACTTTCCATGTTTGACAAAATGAGATCATTAGCAGATTTGAGCTCTTTGTTCTCAGATTTGATTCGGTCAACTTCAGATTGAAGAATTTCCATGGCAGACAAACTGAAATTATTAGCAGATTTGAGCTCTTTGTTCTCAGATTTGAGTTGCTTAATTTCAAGTTGAAAACTGTTGTGTTGTGTCATAATTGTCTTAAATACTTCCACATTGACTTGTTTTTCCTCAAAAATAACCACTCCACATGGAAACGAACTGGTACAACACATACAAATGTGATTATCATGACGACGTATTTCTTCCCAACTTGGCTGTTCACCCATTAACAAATCTAACACCGTCTTAACAAACTCATTCGGTATAAAATTTATGTAAAATTTTGTTATATTATGCAAACTAGTTCTAATACTTGTACGATGTACGGATTGGTCATATATATATATATGTATATGTATATATATATGTATATATTGAGGGGAAAGATAATTATAGTACATGTACTTTTTATAGTACATGTGTAAGTTAACTTACTTCCTTCTTCTTCCTTCCATCTCCGACCACCACCACCACCACCACCACCACCATGATCATCTCCGACCACCACCATGATCCTCCGGCGACCATCTCCGGCGAGACTTACACATGTGTAAGTACAACTTTTTTAGCATTTTAGGGTTTAAAATTTCTAGGTTTTTTCCTTCGCGAGACAACCACCACCAGCCACCATCATCTCCGACCACCCCAACCACGACGCCGGCGCCGGCAGCAAGGGCTTCGCCCGTACCGTAGCAAACCGTCACCATCTCTTGGATCGCCGCCCATCAAATCCATACGATTCCCATATGCGTCCCTTGACGGTCAGTTTAGAACGGATAAGGGCCTCTGGCCCGTACCGTATCCACCCGAAAACGAACCTGATTCTCGCCGGAAAGTTAACTTACACATGTGTAAGTTAACTTACACATGTGTAAGTCTCGCCGGAGGATCATGGTGGTGGTCGGAGATGATCATGGTGGTGGTTGGCGGCAGTCTCGCCGGAGAAGAAGGAAGAAGAAGGAAGTAAGTTAACTTACACATGTACTTTTTGTACTTTTTTCCCCCTTGTACTACAAATAACCCACCCCTATATATTGAATTATTAAATTTTTGTATATATAAATATTGAATTATTAAGTTTTTCTAAAAATTAAACATGCTCTATTACATATATTTGATCTCGTAGGGATGACAATTGGACGGTTATTATCGAGGATCTTAATCCCCATCCTTGTATCTTGTTCTCAACTGTCATCCCCATCCCTAGAAGAGATCAAATTATTATTTGAAAACTATAAGTAAAACTATTATTTAAAAACTAAATAAAACTAAATTTAGAATTTAAATTTGTGGGCCGAAAAGGAAGACTATTAATTTATTAGACTAAACAAAACTTTGTGTTTGTTAAAACTTACCTTGTTCTTAAAAAAAAAAACAATAAAAAAATATTAGAGACATACTAATATGGGATACTAAAAAAATAATATACTATATTAAAAGTCATTATAGGACAAAAGTTTTGAATTATTAATAGATAGGAAATTATATAAGGAAATTATATAAATTAAAGATTAACCCTTTTTTTATAATATAAATATTAACTAAATATAAAAAGACACGTGTCCTCCTAAGAAAGTGAGACATGTCGATCAAACAGTTCTATAATCATGTTTTAGTTTATTGGTAGATAACCCTATATATAAATTTTTATTTAAACGACACATTTTGGATAGCAACTCCATTTCACTCTACAAGGGTGAGGGTAGGGATGACCATATTATCCCAAGCTCCTATCCCGTCCTGGTACCATCCTGATTCTAGTACCGAAAAGTGGTACCAAATGGGACTCGGGACCGGGACCGGTACCCATTTTTCTTAGTTCGCCGGACTTGGGCCCGCAGTATTGAGAAATGGTACCGAATGGAAAATGAGACCGATACCGATACCAAGTTTTAAAGAAATTCGGGATCGATACCGTCAGTACCGTGACCGGTACGGGACGGGACGGGTCCCATGCCCATCCCTAGGTGAGGGCCACTATAAAAAAGAGAGATGCAAGTTTTTTAACTAGCTGTTGCCGAGTAGGTTTCTAAAAAACCCATAAAGAAAAAGTAACACCCAATGTCGTCTTCTATGGGTTTTGGGCTCTAATACTGTGTTCGACGGTGTATGTGGGAGGTTGAAATAATGTAGACACCCTTACCTTTACTTAAGGTAGAGAAGTTGCTTCCAGGTTCTACCAAAGGTAGAAAATGACCTCCAACCTATACTCGACATGAGGATCGAACCTTTAACCTCTGTCCCAGAAACAAGAGATTCAACCACTTGATCCGACCCAGTTACTTTCATTGTTGTGGATATCTCTATATATATATAAAAGGCTATCTGAAAGCGCTCGGGTGGCGCTCTCTGAGCCCGCCATGTCAGCTTTTTCTGATGTGGCGTTACCAGAGCGATTCGAATGGCACGTCAGCAGCCACATCAGCATTTTACGTGCTGATGTGTAGGGTCCACATAAGTATGCAAGGCATAAATATACCCTTTATTAAAAAAAAAGGGGTTGCTGGGTTTCGAACCCAGGACCTTATGTTCAATAGCTCAGCACGTTTACCACTTCAACCATGGAGGTTTTTGTTTAGAATGCTCAAACTCACTACTAATAAGGATTCATTCACACGGCTTTTTTGAAAAAAAACATCCAGATCGATAAACATCTACATCCCTAATTTCAGTTTTTCCAATTCTTTCATAGTCCCCGAAAATCCTTTCCTATTTTATCTCCAAATCAATTCCTAATTTTCATCGTTACAGATTACCTCAAATCCCTAAACTTTAGGGATTTAGGGTTTTAAAATAATGGCTAATATCTCAAATTTATATATTATCACGAAACCTTTAGGGATTCAGCACATCACGAAACCTTTTCTATTTTGTTATTCCGGTTCATACCATCACGAAAACAATTTTCAAGGTAACAATTTTCGATCCTTGGTTCTGTATTTTTGTTTAATCAGTTTTTATTTTAATGTATGTGAATAGAAATCTCTATATATATATCGATATCTATACATATATATATTGATGATGTTTTGTGTGATTTATATATATGTATGTATTCAGATCGATGGTCTTTTGAATGTTTGTATCATCTCTATATATATTGATGATGTTTTGTGTGATTTATATCTATATATTTTTGAACCGCATATCTCTATATATCTGTTTTTGTGTGAATACTAATTTTTGTATGAACTGAATACATATATCTCTATATATATATATGTATAGATATCGATATATATATATAGAGATTTTTTGAACTGATATAAAAGACAACAGTTCCTTTTATCTATTCATTTTTCCATGATTCAATGACAAAAAATATCTATATATAATTTTTAACTGATATAAATAAATGTATTGTAAAGTCCCTCACACGATGGTTTAACCCACGAGTGTAAAATACAAGACAAGTATGAACTAGAATCGGACTAGTATTACTTCAATATAAATATGCAAGAATATAAACAAAGTAATAAATGACTTAAGCAATATTTAAACAAGTAAATAAATGGTGGAACACAAATGTAGTTTTCAAGTGTATTTTCTTTATTGATGAATAAACAAAATACAAGATCGTTGCGGAACCTAGATATTACACGTATGTAAGTATCTAAACAATCTTTGAATTACAAGTGATCTATACTTGCTAAATAAACTCCTTTGATCGATATACTTAGAGTTGTGAAGTATAACTGTTAAGATCGAGAGTATTTAAGCAAGTTCACCAATTTGCTAAAAAGTGATTTTCTCAAAGAAATGACTTTGTATTTATAGGCAACAAAATTCTCCAGTGATTTTGTGCCGTACAAATATGGTTGCATACATTTAATGATCCGACAAGAACATTAAATGTATTGGATAAGGAATAAGGATAAAGGCACATCAAGTGCAAGTGTATCCTTTTATCCAACCACCTTAACACACGTATACTTTGGTAAAGAACAAGTGGATTGTTCTTAGGAAAGTGTGTAAAGGCTTAAAGTCAAATCCTCGATATCAGTGTTCAGACTTGTAAGGTCTAGAACACTGACAATCCTCCAGTGTACAGATCTGGTAAGACTTCCAGTGGACTCCGCCATTTGTCAGTCTTCTTTATTCTTACTTCAGTCTTTGACTTCAGTGAGAACGTCTTCAGTAGAGTAGATCTGGACTGGGGTGAAGTCAGTGAGATAATCTGGAGAATACTCCAGATTTCCTATACAAGTATTTGCTCACTGGTCTTCCATTATTTCTGGACAAATCTTCAGAGGGACTCCAGATTCCAAGTCTGGAGTAGGTCAGTTTCTGGACAGATCTTCAGTAAGGCTCCAGTAGTCGAGTCTGGAGCGAGTCCAGTAAATCTGGACCTAACAAATTCCCCCTATTTGTTTAGAAATAATGTAAGTGTTTTCAGGCTTATAGATATACAAATTTGTATGCCTGGAAAACACTTAGTCGATTTAAGTCTAAAAAATCTAAGTTACTGAAAACACTTTATAGATCATGAGTGTTTTCAGTTTCATCTTTTAAGTTCTAACTTAGACTTAATCTGATCATTTACTTATATGAAATTAAAAATTGCAACTAATTATTACTATCATCAACTGGAAAATAGTTACAACTTTCATCAAACAATTAATTACAATAAGTACATGATAAAAGATTCAGGCCCTTCTTTTTGATGACTGCCCTAGTGCATCTTCAGTAGCCTTCCTCTTTGGTGATGGAGATGATGGAACAGACACTGGTGGTCTCAAACCCAACACAGCTTCCATTTGTTGTATTCTTCTCCAGACCTTCTCAATTCTCTTCATAAAGCCTTAACATCTGGAGATAAATCAGTTTTACCTTTAAATGTCAATCATATCTCCTTCAGTTCAGTCCATCCAAAAGCTTGGACTGTTGTATCTTTCCTTTCATCTGTAAAGTTACCTCCCTGGTCAACTTTATATTAAATCTGGTCATTCCTTGATGATTTTCAGCCAACTTGATTTCAGCATCAACAATTTTTTCTAGCATTAGCCCTGAAATTCATCATTTGATCATAAGATGCCTTCTGCTTCGCCATCTGGACCATATATTCAGTTTCCTTGGATACACCACTCTGTTGTCCTTCAGTGGACTGGAGTTGTTGGCGATTAATTCTCAGAGAAGTATCCAGGGGAATGAAAGTGCTCACATCAGCATCCTTTATTGCCTTGATTTGTTTGGCAGTAAGCTTTGGCAGACCAGTCAATCTTTTTCTGTACTCTAACTCCAGAGCACCAGCATTTTTTCTAATCTTTCTCTGGAGGTTCACCAGTTCCTCCCTTCTTTGTCTATCAATTCTGGAATGGTAACACCATAAATTAATGAATCATATACCTGTTCTTCTTCAGCGTAGAACGAGCGTATATGAACATCATTCAATGCACCTAGACATTGATGAACTCTGGGATCATCCTTCATCTTCTTGAACACTTCAATGTTAATGCCTAACCTTCCAGCATTGTAAGAGTCCAGAGTTCCCATGGTTGCCATCTCCATTTGGTGGGCCAGCAGTTCATTTTTTTGGTTTGTCTTGAAAATTTCAATCATGATGCATTGTTGTTGCAGTTTCTTCGAGGTGTCATCATCAACACTTGGAAAATCTGATGACCCTTCAACATTTTGTTCTTTTTCTTCAGATACCTGTTCTTTTCCTTTTCTCTTAACAGATTTCAAAGTTGGTATATCTGGAAAAGATTCAAACGTGGGCTCACTGGCTTCAGTGCCAGTAGCTTCTTCAGTTAGCCCGGCTTCAGTGCCATATGCTCTTTGTGCTAATTCTTTAATGTCATTTGGTCTATTTGGTCACCAGATGATGGAATAGTTGATTTTCCCCCCTTGGAATGATCACCAGTCCTGGACTTGAGATCATTCCATAATTCTTCCATCATATGCCTGTCCAGAGAACCAAAAGTTCTTCCTTGTTCTGGCATGGAATCAGTCATACCTTTCTTGAGTGCCAGCACTTCTTTCTTCATATTTTCAATTTCTTCTGGCAAGTGCTTAGGCAACTTAGTGTCTATCATTTGAACAACTTCAGGCAACAAGCTATCTTGAATGGTTCTTAGAACAGAAGCAGAGATATCATCAGTGATTGTTTTCAGCATATCACCCCTAAATTTTCTAACAATTTCATCACAAAGGGTGCTGACAATATCATTTTGATCTAATGTTGGCCTGCTCTCCAGTGAACCAACCCTTGTAACCAGCTTCTCAACCTCTTCTTTCAGACCTGCCAGTGGTTGAACAATCTTACTATCCACTGCAGTCTGAACAGAACTAACAACCCTTATTTCTAAGCCCTGGACTGCCACTTTGATGTTTTCAGAATTTCGATTGGTGGCCAGTACCAGCTCATCCAGTTTCTCAAACTAACTTCTCATTCCCAGCAAACAAGTTCATTTCTGATGCTAAATTATTTGACAATAAAGATTTGAAATCAGAAATAACCTGGGAAGAGCTCTGGAGTGATCTCTCCAGGTCCGCCACCTTACTAAGAAGGCCTTGGACCTCGGCAGAAGATGAAGTGGAGAGACCACTGGGTGGTTCCAGATGAGAGGTCATTCTCTCCATTACTGGTACTTGTGCCCAGACCTCTTCAGTTTCAATAGTTTCAGCATTTATAACTGTAGAGTCTGGCACACCTTGTTCAGAAAGGTTGACTGGAGATTCAATGGGTGGTGGTTGAGTTTGTGAAATTTGGATTAGTGGAGTGAAGTAAGGAGTTGATTGTGGAATTGAAGGTGGTGGAGGTGGTGGCATGTTTGATTCTGGTGGTGGTGGTGGCATATCTGTTTCTGGAGGAGTAATATTGCTTTCTGGTGGAGGTGGTGGCATTTCTGGTAAACTTTCAACTTGCACATCATCTTCACCCAGAAAGTTCATGTTTACATCAAAATTTTGACCTTCAGAAATGGGAGAATCAGCCTCATCCCAAAACATATCACCAGCAGTTGCATCACCAGCCGATGTACCAGCCTGAACATTCAAATCAATCTGAGCCTCTTGCTCATCAGACTGGACAACCTGTTCTACCTGTTCAACCTGCTCACCAACCTGTTCATCAAACTGGCCAACAACTTCTACATTCTCAATCTGTTCAATATTTTCAACATTCTCCTCTTCAAAAATGGGAGACCCATCTAAATCCATTACATCACCAGCCTGTCTTGCTGGGTTTACCTGGACTCCACCTCTCATCAGACGCCTACTAGATCTAGGTCGTCTGGAAGACTCAACATTTGGTTGTTGACCTTCTGGAGCCACTTGCCTTAATGGTTGTACCATCTCTACACCCTGAACATCTTGGTCATCACCAGGTCTTTCAACAACTTGTACTCTACCTGGTGCCTCTGCTTGTTCCCTTTGAAAAGTTAACATTGC
>CM067170.1:144491293-144557472 GCA_034093135.1 Erigeron breviscapus | reverse complement strand
GAAGTGCATGTTAGAAGTTGGATTTCGTTCTCAATTAGGGTTTTCTTTCGTTTTGTCTTGCTTGCCGATTATAGGGTTAGGGTTTTCTTTTGCTTATTGTCGTAGCTTTCTCCTGATTTCCTGTTACTATGGCCTCTTGATTAATGAAGAGAGCTGAGTAATTTGATATTTTTGTTATTGCTAATCGTATTAATAAACTTAAACAACGTGATTCGAGTAATAGTTATGCTCTTATTAAGCCGGTTAGGGCTATCAGAAACGCTAGTAATTCTTCGTCTATTGAATCTGCTTCTATGGCTTCGGAGGCTAGTAATGTGAATGATAATAAGCGTAAGGTGGATGTGGATCGAATTTCTGTTTCGGTTCAGGTGTTTGAATTTTCTCTTCTTCTTTTGAATCTGAATCTTCACCTGTTCCAAACACTCTACCTGCTTCTATCAACTTATTAACCAACTGATCTTCTGAATCCTCCCCCCCCCCCCCAAAAAAAAAAAAAAAAAAAAAAAAAAAAAAAAAAAAAAAAACAACAAAAAAAAAAATCCTGAACGGGTGGGACACTGGTTTCGGTTTCTAAATCTATTTTGATTGGTGTAGATTGTTCCCGGTTATCTCTGGACACTAAGCGGCGTCTAACTTTCCCTGGATTAGACAAAGGGCTAAGCAAAGGTCGGCCAGAAGCTCTTGTGTTCATCAACTAACAAGAACCTGCACACTCACCACAAACAAACCGTCAACCGCACCTGTGGTATAATTGAAATGAAATAAAATACAACTATCTAATAATGTGAAAAAGGATCGAATCACAAAATAAACAACTACTTAAAATTAAGTCCCCGGCAGCGGCGCCAAAAACTTGATGTGTAAAATCGAGTTTAAAAATTAAAACAAGAAATACCTAAAACTGACTACTACACACTCGCGGGCAGTGGACCCGTTCGTATATAGTATAGCTAAAAAGGTAAGTCCAGGATCGAACACAGGGACTAAAACTAAGTAATTGTTGACATTAAGTAATTCAAGTAAATAGGGGGGTTTGTGACCGAATTGTCACGTTGCAAAAGTTAGTAAATAATTAGTAATCCCAAAGGATTAATCGCAAAGAGAATTTGTTTTAAACAATAATTTAAAAGGTCATCCATCTTGATTTCGCTCAACACATGTTCAGATTGCACATAAATGAAGTTCAAATCCAAATTAGTTGATTAAATAACCGAGACTCAAACAAAGCACCAACCCCGTACCCGTCAAGTTAATAACATCATTTGACTCTCTTGCTTAAACTAGTTTCGTTACAAAGACCGGTACCCCAAGACATCTTTTATAACTTCCCTAATCAAACAATTGGTTTGGTTATTGAAATAACAATTATACCTATCGATTGTACCCAACCGTTAACACATTTCTTCCTATTATCATGAACGATTATCTACCGTACCCTTCATAGACCCAATCGTTTGTACCCAAACAATCAAAATGAAATATACGTAATCAATAACTACCATTAAAGACACATATAAATCACCAATCAATTCAAGATAAATAATAAAGGAAGAAATACGCTAAGATCTCGATATAACGTTAAATGAAATCAACATTGAATTAATAAAATTGTGCAATCTTTACATAATGTCTCACTCCATCAAGATGGATGATGAAGTGATTAGCCACTCATATTAAAAGAAGAATAACAATTGAAATAAGAAGAATTCATTGTTACCTAATGATAATAATTGAAAGCTATGAACGAAAATGATCAAATCGTGTTTGAAAACCTAGAAATTGATGAAGAACTGAAAATATCTCCAATTAGGGTTCCTCACACGGCTGCTAAAAAAGAAGAGAGATTTTGGCATAATTTTCAAGCTATTTATACGAACCCCCAAAGGCTGCCAGAAACGCGCCCAGTTGCGGCGCAACTATGTTTGACTTCGGGCTTTGACTTTGACTTTCGTTGACCTAGACTGGCTTGAACTTGATCCCCTTGCGGCGCAACTGAAAGACATTGCGGCGCAATTTATTCCTCTGGTTCTAGGTTGCGGCGCAATGAAGAGTTGCGGCGCAACTCGCCGTTGACTTGCGTTGACCATTGACTGATGTTGACTCGTGGTTGGCCAGGAAGGAAGGGCGTTGCGGCGCAACTTATTCTTCTGGAATTGGGTTGCGGCGCAACTCAATGTTGCACCGCAACTGGTCTTTTTCAGCATTGACTTTGGTTGACTTTCTGCAATCTTCATCCAAATGCTTCCGAAATCCTCCATTAGCACTTGATTCATCTCAATAATGTCATTTTCTCCAGATTTGCGCTTAAATACCTGTCAGTAACCTGAAACACTAACAAATACCATAAACGCACCAATTGTATACAAAAATGACTCATAAACCATGCAAAATCAACTAAATACGTTGTGGGAAATGGGTATAAAATACGACATATCAAATCTCGACCTTAAATGGATTTCTAGATTGTTGTCTATCACATAAATGAAGATGTCGTCGGGATTGGATGCCGTGGATAGGATCCCTCCCGTTGTCAGATGGATGGCCAGAATGGGAGCAAACGTTGGCTTCAGTGAATGAGCCGCCGACCAACAGGTGAAACAAGTCACGAGTGCACTGACTGTATGTCAAATCGTCATAATAAGTGTTACCTATATATAACTAAATGAACTTAATGTTAAGCCGAGTGGGCAAGACTTTAACCGCGATATGAATGGGGCAATAAATCGAAATACTTGGAGGTGTCAATAAACTAGTTTGGAAAGTGGGATTATAACTCGGTGTTCGATGAATCGTGGCCAAAGATTATAACACTTGGTATGAAGGATGCGTACGACGTCACCCAGTCTTAATAATTTAACAAATTTTAAACTAAGAACTTATTACATAAAACGACATCTATATTGAACGAATTTTGATAATGCGATGGTAAGATGTTTTGGGGGCATATGTAGTGAAATTCAAATGAAAGTGATCAAAAAGTTATGGCAAATGGTCTTAGGGATTTCTAAGATCACTTGAGGAACATAAGGTGACCTATGAGAGGATTTTGTTAACTATATACACGAGGATCGATCTAGACTTACAAAGTATGTGAATGATAAGTCGAGAGTGATACAATATGACTGTCAAAATCCTCGTTCGAGCAAAACAATGTGATGACGTCTAGGAACAGACAAAAACTTAAAACTAGTGTATTCAGATAAGAGAAAACAAAAATATTTGAGGCGCACTAATCGAATGACTAAAAGAAAGTTCAGAAGCGAAGAGGGAATTCTTTTAACTGGGGAATTCCCGAAGGCGTCAAAGTAAGATCCGGATCTGAGGAGGTTTTTCCTTAACTGGGGAATCAACCCAGAAATGTGTGGAGCGGAACGGGTAGGACGATATAACGATTTGAGTTGTATAGCCTTCGAGTTTTATTCAAAATTTTCACATGTGAGTGAAATCTTAGACTCGCACGTACGTTGAACGGGAGTACTTACTACGAGCGTTTGGGTAAACATGATGATACATAAGAATCTAATACAACCCGTTATCACTTGTGATACTATTAACCCTTGAAATGGAGTCGTGGGTCGATGTGTAAATCTAGCAAGGTGAGGTTGAGCACCGTTCGTCCGATTCATGTATTGGATGGTGAGTATGAATGTGTTAAGGAGGTTTGAACTTTGTTAGGGTGAGAATAGTTGTAATTTCGAGGACGAAATTCTTTTAACTGGGAATGATGTAACACCCGCGAGTCTTGACTTATTTGACTATGTTTGACTTTTATTGACTATGTGAATAATTGAGAATTTAATGGGGATATTGATGCTTTGGAACTTATGTGATTAATAGAAGTCGAATTTGATTATACGATCTTTAGTGTATTTGGTGATATTTTAGCATTTACGTGTTGGACGGGGTACCGTTTGGTAACTAGTTATTGGTAATATTGTGTAAGAGTATTGTGGGTGGGGTATTGTGGCTAACTTCCCTCCCCACCTCCCAATTTCCTTTTCACCACCTTACACACACACACACGCACGCACGCACGCACACACACACACACACACACACACACACACACCCCCACACACACACACACACACTTCTTTTCTCTCTCAATCTCAAGAACACACACACTTATCATTTTCTCTCCTAAATTTCGGATCTAAGGTCTTCGATAGCATCAAAGTGTTAGAATTTGTTAAGTAATACTTCCCTATCTTCAAAACTTCAAGATTTTTGGTTGTGAAAGTGTTCTTCATCCTCAAGAGCTCCAAAAACCGGATTTCACACTTCTAGGACGAATTGGTAAGGGATTTCACTCTTAAAATGTTTGAATTACATTGTAGTATACTCCCTTTGTCTAGATCTAAATGATTTGTGGTAAATTTGGGTGTAAAATGTGTTTCAAATGAAAGATTGAGAAATCGGAAGTGGGTTTGTGAATTGATATGTTTTTATGGTGTGGTTATACTTTATTTTGGTTGTGTTAAAGTTTGGTAACTTGATTTGGCTTCTAAGTTGGTCGATTTTAGTGTCAAAACCCGTTTTTGAGCAAGAACATTCCCAGATGCGCCACATGCATTCATGCATGTGCCACATTTTTTGTGTAAAACCTGAACAGAGGCAAATATGTGCCACATATTTGTCCTAAATCCTGAAAGAGCTAAATATGCGCCACATGCATTTCGTACGTGCCACATATTTGCTAGTTGTGTATATTTTGTGTTCTAAAGTGTCCTTGGGGATTGTGGCATAGTATAGAAAGTTAGACTTTATTGTTGGGATACCTTTGTGATGATTTTGGATTCTTGGGCGTAGTTCCCATGGTGATTATTGGATTCTTGGGCGTAGTCCCCATGGTGATTATTGGATTCTTGGGCGTAGTTCCCATGATGATTATTGGATTCTTGGGCGTAGTTCCCATGGTGATTATTGGATTCTTGGGCGTAGTCCCCATGGTGATTATTGGATTCTTGGGCGTAGTTCCCATGGTGATTATTGGATTCTTGGGCGTAGTTCCCATGGTGATTATTGGATTTTTGGGCGTAGTTCCCATGGTGATTGTTGGATTCTTGGGCGTAGTTCCCATGGTGATTATTGGATTCTTGGGCGTAGTCCCCATGGTGATTATTGGATTCTTGGGCGTAGTTCCCATGGTGATTATTGGATTCTTGGGCGTAGTTCCCATGGTGATTATTGGATTCTTGGGCGTAGTCCCCATGGTGATTATTGGATTCTTGGGCGTAGTTCCCATGGTGATTATTGGATTCTTGGGCGTAGTTCCCATGGTGATTATTGGATTCTTGGGCGTAGTCCCCATGGTGATTATTGGATTCTTGGGCGTAGTTCCCATGGTGATTATTGGATTCTTGGGCGTAGTTCCCATGGTGATTATTGGATTCTTGGGCGTAGTCCCCATGGTGATTATTGGATTCTTGGGCGTAGTTCCCATGGTGATTATTGGATTCTTGGGCGTAGTTCCCATGGTGATTATTGGATTTTTGGGCGTAGTTCCCATGGTGATTATTGGATTCTTGGGCGTAGTTCCCATGGTGATTATTGGATTCTTGGGCGTAGTTCCCATGGTGATTATTGGATTCTTGGGCGTAGTTCCCATGGTGATTATTGGATTCTTGGGCGTAGTTCCCATGGTGATTATTGGATTCTTGGGCGTAGTTCCCATGGTGATTATTGGATTTTTGGGCGTAGTTCCCATGGTGATTGTTGGATTCTTGGGCGTAGTTCCCATGGTGATTATTGGATTCTTGGGCGTAGTTCCCATGGTGATTATTGGATTCTTGGGCGTAGTTCCCATGGTGATTATTGGATTCTTGGGCGTAGTTCCCATGGTGATTATTGGATTCTTGGGCGTAGTCCCCATGGTGATTATTGGATTCTTGGGCGTAGTTCCCATGGTGATTATTGGATTCTTGGGCGTAGTTCCCATGGTGATTATTGGATTCTTGGGCGTAGTCCCCATGGTGATTATTGGATTCTTGGGCGTAGTTCCCATGGTGATTATTGGATTCTTGGGCGTAGTTCCCATGGTGATTATTGGATTCTTGGGCGTAGTCCCCATGGTGATTATTGGATTCTTGGGCGTAGTTCCCATGGTGATTATTGGATTCTTGGGCGTAGTTCCCATGGTGATTATTGGATTCTTGGGCGTAGTCCCCATGGTGATTATTGGATTCTTGGGCGTAGTTCCCATGGTGATTATTGGATTCTTGGGCGTAGTTCCCATGGTGATTATTGGATTTTTGGGCGTAGTTCCCATGGTGATTATTGGATTCTTGGGCGTAGTTCCCATGGTGATTATTGGATTCTTGGGCGTAGTTCCCATGGTGATTATTGGATTTTTGGGCGTAGTTCCCATGGTGATTGTTGGATTCTTGGGCGTAGTTCCCATGGTGATTATTGGATTCTTGGGCGTAGTCCCCATGGTGATTATTGGATTCTTGGGCGTAGTTCCCATGGTGATTATTGGATTCTTGGGCGTAGTCCCCATGGTGATTATTGTGATTCTTGGGCGTAGTTCCCATGGTGATTATTGGATTCTTGGGCGTAGTCCCCATGGTGATTATTGTGATTCTTGGGCGTAGTTCCCATAGTGATGCTTGGTTATTGGGTTGTATTCCCATTGAGATACTAGAAATGCTAGTTACGTGCCCTCAAGAGTACAATCTACTAGAAACGTGTAAAGGATTCCACGTGGTTATTCATTTGATATATATATTATTTTGGTTTCGTATCCTTGTTTATTTTTTATATATATGTTATATTGGTTTCGTATCCTTGTGTGATCTTGATGTTGATAGATGCCGTATGGCGATTATTGTGGTTGTGATCTAGACATTTGATGTGCTATATGTTGTATGATTCTTGTGATTTTGGTGTAGCTTTCGGATGAGAAACTTGTGATATTCCAATGTGGTGGAATATCTCCCGGTGCGGGACTTCTGTTGCTCAGCTATTCGATACTCATTTATCTATGGATGTAATTATGTATATAGGTGTAAATACACTAGTATCGTGTTAGGTCCAGATTTAGTCCAGATTTACTGGATTCGCTCCAGACTCGACTACTGGAGCCTCACTGAAGATCTGACCAGAAACGTGTTCTACTGGACCTACTCCAGACTTGGAATCTGGAGTCCCTCTGAATATTTGTCCAGAAATAATGAAAGACCAGTGAGTAAATACTTGTATAGGAAATCTGGAGTATTCTCCAGATGAGCTCACTGGACTTCACCCCAGTCCAGATCAACTCTACTGAAGACATTCTGACTGAAGTCAAAGACTGAAGTCTGAAGAAAGAAGACTGACAAATGGCGGAGTCCACTGGAAAGTCTTACCAGATCTGTACACTGGAGGATTGTCAGTGTTCTAGACCCTACAAGTTTGAACACTGATATCGAGGATTGACTTTTCCCTTTACACACTTTCCTAAGAACAATCCACTTGTTCTTTACCAAAGTTTGTGTGTGTAAAGGTGGTTGGATAAAAGGACACAAAGTCATTTGATGTGACTTTATCCTTATTCCTTATCCAATACATTTAATGTTCTTGTCGGATCATTAAATGTATGCAACCATATTTGTACGGCACAAAATTCACTGGTGAATTTTGTTGCCTATAAATACAAAGTCATTTCCTTGACATAAACACTTTTAAGCATACACTTTGCATGAAAGTGAATTTGCCCAAATACTCTCGATCTTAAACTGGATACTTCACAACTTTAAGTATCTCGATCCAAAAGAGTTATTTGACAAATATAGATCATTTGTAACTCATAGGTTGTTAGGATACATACTTATTTGTATTATCTTGATTCCGCAACAACCTTGTGTTTTATTTAACATCATAAATAAAATACACCATTGAAAAATACATAATGTTCCACTTACTTGTTTATTGCTTTAAGTCTTGTATTACTTTGTTTATATATTCTTGCTTTTATTTACAAGTAATACTAGTCCATTCTAGTGCTTATTAGACTTGTTGTATTATACACTTTCCTGGTTAACCATCAAACTTAAGGGACTCACATTTGGTATCAGAGCAGAAGGCTAAACATTGCCTAGATCTGTTTCTTGATGGCTAACCAAGAAAATACACAAGGTTTTAGTCTTGGTCCCGATCCTAATGCAAATATTAATGATCAAAATGAACCACCAATTGTTAATAACACTAATTCACCTCCTCCTCCTACTCCTGCTTCTCCACACGTACATGTGCACTACTCAAATAATCCTGTTCCTAAATTCAGTGGGAACAGTGATGAATTTGGTACGTGGAAGGCTAGGATGGTGTTGCATGTCACTGGTATTGAGAGGAATATGATGAAAATTTTAAATGAAGGTCCTTATGTACCAACATCACCTCTCAATCCCCTTCTTGATCCTTCTGGATCTAGAAGAGGAAGGAAAAGAGGGAGGAACATTGGTCTGAAGAGGAGAGGAGATTGGTGAATCTAGACACCCTTCTCAAAAACATGATCCTCGGGGCCGTTCCAGAAACCCTAATTCCCACACTAGTTCTTTTTCCTAGTGCTAAAACCATGTGGGATGAACTTTTAAACCAACATGAAGGAGGAGATGACACCATTGTCACTAGAAAGGTCTCCTTAAACAAGAGGTATGAGTCATTTTTTGCTCAACCTAACGAGTCTCTCACTGGTACTTACACCAGATTTATGAGTATCATAAACCAATTGAGAGGTCTTGGGGTTGAGAAGGACAAGGATATACTTCTGGAGAAATTTTGTGATATTCTACCCACCAAATGGTCTCACATGATCCTGGTCTTACGACAAGGTAAAACTCTGCACACACACACTCTCTCAACTCTATATGGAGCTTTCAGGTACACTGAAGAAAATCAAGCTCAGAGAGTGGTGGCAGAACAAGATGCTTTTAACCATGCCTCCAGTAGTCCTAATGTGGTTAGTCATACTGAACCACAAGGTACAGCACTGATATCTTCTGAGAATGTATTTTCTATGAAGAAGATGGTGTCTGAACTCATGGATTCTGGAGAGTCCAGTCATATCTCTCCAGACTGTTGTGATGAAACTGAAGATGATGACCTTATTGCAATGATTGCTAAAACGTTTAACCGTTTCAAAGCAAGAGCAAATAGGCCATCTGGACAATTTGCATCCAGTTCTTCCACTGATAAGACCAATTTGACATGCTTTAAGTGTGGCAAAAAGGGTCACTTCATGAAAGAGTGCAGGTCCAACCAGTTTGTATCCAAGCCTGGTCCATTCTCTTCAAATAATAAGCCTGATGATAGCTATAAACTGAAATATAAAAAGCTTAAGGCCCAGATTGCTCTCATGGCACAACAAATTGAAAACAATAATAAGTGCATGATTGCAACAACTGAAGAGAAGTGGGTTCCTTCTGATGAATCATCTGCTGATGAAGAAGAAGAAAGAGATTGCTGTTACATGGCTCTGGAAGACGATGAGCACCTGGTGAAGGAAGATGTCACATCTGGACGATGGGTAGACATTGTTATTAAGAAGGTTAGTGATTATGATTGTGCAACTGACCAAGAACTAAAATTGGACATAGCTGAAGCTCTTAATTCTGATTTGATTTTTGTAGAAACTGTTAGATCTGATTGTGTAAATGGTCTAGAAACAGATTCTTCTGAAATAACTGCTTTAAAATCAAAGTTAAAAGAACTTCAAGACATTGAACTGGCATTTCAAGCCAGGTTCTGGTAACTGAACAATTGATTCAAGAAAAACAAGATCTTGAAGTCATTTTAGTGAAAGAAAAACTGGTGATTAAATCATGGCTAGAAACCAAAAAGCCATATGATGCTGGAGTAAAACAATTTCCTGCTCAAAAATGTGCATACTTAGATGGAAATACTCATGTAGCATCATTAATACCAGTAATCGATCGATTACCAGAGGAGTTCAGGCCCACCACTGTCTATGATGAGCCTGTAACTCCCAAGACCAATTTTTACCCAGTTCAATCCCCAGAGGTCAAGACTGGAGCATTCCAGATGACTGCTCCAGTTAAAGAGGTTTATCGGAATAAACCTTTGCCTCAGACCAATCCCCTACCTATGCCTAGGACTGGAAAGGCTAAGGTGTCATCTGAAGAAAATATTTTGTCCAGGTTAGAGAGCCAGATTCAAATTCTGACTCGTCAATCTCAAAGTTTTAATGCAAGATTAAACTTTATTGAGGGTACTTCATCTGGCCCTAGACAAAACACAAAACCTTTTACTAAGAAAGTTAAATCTATTTCTCCAGTTGAGAAAAAGAAAAAGGTTTCAAAACTATCAACCCCAGTGGTCTTTTCAACTAAGACCACTGTTGAAGAAAGTGAACTTAACCAGATTGCCCCAGGGACCTATAAGGGAGGGTCCAGTGAACCCATCAGTCGATGGGTTCCCAAATCTAACTGATAAGTATCTGGTGTATGTGCAGGGCGATCGAAAGAAATATATCTGGTATCTTGACAGTGCTGCTGGCAGGACGATGACCGGATGTAAGACCCTGCTGGAGGAGTTCACCATTTCTGATGGACCCTCTATTACTTTTGGAAATGATGGTTGTGGAAAGACTGAGGGATATGGTGTTCTGAACAATGGACAAGTCAAGTTCAGACGTGTTGCATTTGTGAATGGTTTGAAATATAACTTGATCAGTGTAAGCCAACTATGTGATGATGGCTATCAAGTCTTATTCAATATTGCTCAGGGTATCGTATTCAACAAGGACTGGAAGGTAGTGTTGATTGCTCCCAGAAAAGGAATGTGTACGTGATGGATATGGAAAGCTCTCCTTCAGAGCAGTGTTTCTATACTCAAGCTGATGAAGACACAAACTGGTTATGGCACAAAAGGTTATCCCATTTAAATTTCAAGAACATTAATAAGTTGTCCAGAAAACAACTTGCAGATGGGATACCTTCAGTTCCTTCAAAAAGGAAAGGCCATGTCCAGGATGTGAGATGGGTAAGCAAAAACGTACCAGTTTCAAGACCAGACAGAATTTCAGCATATCTGAACCTCTTCATATGCTTCATATGGACCTCTTTGGTCCAGTGAATGTTCAGACTCGTGCTGGTAAAAGATACACCCTGGTGATCGTAGATGAATCTCCAGATATTGTTGGGTGATCTTTCTTAGGTCTAAAAGTGAAGCTGCTGCTGAAATCATCAGTCTTATCAAGCAAATTGAGCTCAAGTACAGTCGAAGAGTGTGTCAGTTAAGAAGTGACAATGGAACAGAATTCCAGAATGCAACTCTGGAGTCATTCTGTACTGACACTGGCATCTCCCAGAATTTCTCATCAGCCCGCTCTCCAGAACAAAATGGAGTGGTGGAAAGGAAGAATCGAACGCTGATAGAAGCTGCCAGGAGTATGCTTGCTGAATCTGGACTGTCTACCAGTTTCTGGGCGGAAGCAATTGAAACTGCTTGCCACACCCAGAATCGATCAGTGTACATCAAAAGACACAAAAAGACAGCCTATGAAGTCTTAAGAAATAGAAAACCAAATATTGGTTATTTTCACGTTTTGGATGTCCAGTTTACATCCTGAACGACTCCAGTCAGCTAGGCAAATTTGATGCCAAAGCTGATGAAGGGTATTTCTTAGGCTATTCAGCCATTCGCAAGGCCTTCAGAGTCTACAAAAAGAGACTGGAGAAGGTCCATGAGTCAATTCATGTCACATTTGATGAATCAAATGTTGCAATCAACAAGAAGCCAGCCCTTGACACTCCCCCAGTAACTCCAATTGTCTTTTGTGAATCTGATCCTATAAACGACAAAACTGAAGATTCAAAAGACACAAAAAGACAGCCTATGAAGTCTTAAGAAATAGAAAACCAAATATTGGTTATTTTCACGTTTTGGATGTCCAGTTTACATCCTGAACGACTCCAGTCAGCTAGGCAAATTTGATGCCAAAGCTGATGAAGGGTATTTCTTAGGCTATTCAGCCATTCGCAAGGCCTTCAGAGTCTACAAAAAGAGACTGGAGAAGGTCCATGAGTCAATTCATGTCACATTTGATGAATCAAATGTTGCAATCAACAAGAAGCCAGCCCTTGACACTCCCCCAGTAACTCCAATTGTCTTTTGTGAATCTGATCCTATAAACGACAAAACTGAAGATTCAAAAGACACAGTTTCCAGTCATCCTGATCTGGAACCTGTTCAGAAAAAGAAACTCTCCAGTAGTACTCCATTCTATCCTTCTATTGATTTCAAACTACCCTCTGAAATTAATATTGGTTCAGATGTTCGTACTGCTCCCCCAGTATCAGTGTCAGTTGAGAATAGACCAGAAATGTCTTCTTATGAAGAATTCCAAACTGAACCAGTACTCCAGGAAATGCCTTCAAATGAAGAATTTCATGATGCAAATCGTGATTTAAATGACTCAGATGAAGATACTGAAGTAGTCTGGCAAGATCCTCCTCCAGAAACAACTCCAGAGGAGACTCAACTGAATTCTTGCACTGATATTGTTGTCTGTAACAATCCTGGTCAGTACTCCAGATGGACAAAAGCTCATCCTATTGATCAGATCATAGGTGACTCCAGTAGAGGAGTTCAGACCAGAAGAGCCTCCAGTAATCAATGCTTATACGTTAGTTTTCTATCTTTGATGGAGCCAAAGAAGATTGACGAGGCTATGGAAGATCCAAGCTGGGTGACTGCTATGCAAGAAGAGCTTCACCAGTTTGAAAGGAACAAGGTCTGGTATCTGGTTCCTTTCCCAATTGGAAAGAAAGAACCAATTGGAACAAGATGGGTCTTCAGAAACAAAGTAGATGAAGATGGCCACGTAATCAGAAACAAGGCCAGACTGGTAGCACAAGGCTACTACCAGTCAGATGTCGACTTTGATGAATCATTTGCTCCAGTGGCTAGACTTGAAGCGATAAGAATATTCTTAGCATTCGCTGCTTATCATCAGTTCAAGGTCTACCAGATGGATGTAAAGAGTGCTTTCTTGAATGGAAAGCTTGAAGAAGAAGTTTACGTCAGACAACCTCCAGGTTTCGTTGATGAAAAGCATCCACATTGGGTATATCGTCTGGACAAAGCGCTTTATGGCCTCAGACAAGCCCCACATGCCTGGTATGACACTCTGACTAAACATTTGTTGAAAAATGGTTTCAAACGAGGTGCAATTGACAATACCTTATTTATTCTTCATGAAAAAGGTAATCTATTAATGGTACAAATTTATGTTGATGATATTATTTTTGGGCCTACTGATGAAAACATGTGCAAGAAATTTTCGAAAATAATGTCAACTGAATATGAGATGAGTTTGATGGGTGAACTAACATATTTTCTTGGACTCCAGATTAAACAAAACAAAGATGGCATTTTTATTAATCAGGAGAAATATGTTAGAGATCTTTTAAAGAAATTTGATATGAATTCTTCACCATCTAAACCAACTCCAATTTCTGCACCACTGACACTGGACTCCGATCCAGATGGTAAACCAGTGAACACCACTGTCTATAGAGGCATGGTTGGCTCACTGATGTATTTAACTGCCAGTAGACCAGATATTATGTTTTCAACATGTTTATGTGCCAGATATCAGTCTAATCCAAAGGAATCTCATATGCTTGCTGTAAAGCGCATACTGAAGTACCTTAAAGGTGTCCCCAGTCTAGGTCTTTGGTATCCCAAAGGCTCAGGCATGGATCTAATGGGTTATTCAGATTCAGATCATGCAGGTTGTAAGATAGATAGGAAATCCACAACTGGTGGATGTCATTTCCTAGGTGGCAAACTGGTCAGCTGGACCAGTAAGAAGCAAACTTCAGTTTCATTGTCCACTGCTGAAGCTGAATACGTGTCTGCAGCCAGTTGTTGTGCTCAGATACTCTGGATGAAGAACCAGTTGCTTGATTATGGTATTAAATATTCAAAGACCCCAATCTTTTGTGATAATACCAGTGCCATTGCTATCTCAAACAATCCAGTCATGCACTCCAGAACGAAGCACATTGATCTCAGGTATCACTTCATTCGTGATCATATTATGAAAAACAACATTGAACTCCATTTTATTCCCACTGACAAACAACTCGCTGACATTTTTACCAAACCTCTGGATGTCAAAACTTTTGAATATCTTGTTGGTGAGTTGGGAATGTTAAATCCTTAAATCTGGTGACTGCTCAGATATTGAACGCCTTTGTGTACTATCTTTGCACTATTAGATTTCTGGAACAACATTCCAGGGAAAGACTTGAAAGATATTTTTCTATTAAAAATGTTTTAAGTTCAAAGGGAATTTATTAATTTACTTTCTCACTGGACAAACTCTTCAGAAAATATTACTGGTGCTTTGTAAATATGTCCCTCTCACTGGTAACTGGACAGATTGAAGTGCGTGTTTGAGGTGACTTATGTCTCCTTGTAAATGTGTCCCTCTCATTTGTCTGAATTAGTTGACGTGCAAGTTTGAGGTTACCAGTCTTTCAAAAATGGTTTTCACTGGTACTTTACTGGAGTGTCCCTCCAGTGTACCATCAGTACATGTTCACTGGACTAATCCACCAGTGATACTGGAGTGTCCAGTCAACCTCCAGATGCACTGAAATATGTCATAATATTTTCTAAATACTTGGTCATTGTATGTGCCACGTAAGCAAATCTTTTTGAAAATATCTTAATCCTACGTGGCATGTAATTTTATTTTTTTTCAACGTAATGATGGTCTTTTTACTTTGGGAAAACAAAAAGTACAACTTGTTACTATTTGTGGGCTGTAAACCGTCATGCATTTATGTATGGTGTGATGTAATTAATGCGGATCTCAGAACCCGATCAAAATTTTATTTGATAAATTCAAATAAACCGTTTGAGTTCCACATTGTCTCTCCTATAAATACCCACTTTCAATTTCAATTGCATTTATTTCGAACATATTTACTCCCAAATCTTTCAAATTCCTTCATTTACTTCTTCATTCATTTTTCCAATCATCATCATCTCTCTTATTTACTCCATTTATATTCAATTCCTTCATCAATTCTTCATCATAACCTATATATATTCAATTTCATCTTCATTTATTCTATATAAAAATGGCACCTAGACAATCAAAATCGCTCAAAAATCTCCTTGCTGCCGAATATGCTCCTTCTGATAATGTTGAAAGGGCACCTCATATTAATCTTGAGGCAAGTGCCATAAGAATCAATATGAATAACTGGATGGCAAGACTCTCGCTTTCCAGTGTTCATGATGCCCAATCGATTATTGGGAGATTAAACTCATTCTTTCTCTCTTGCCCATTATATGGTGCGTTAACATTGAATCCAGGAAGGATGTATCACGAGTACCTATGTGAATTCTGGTACACTGCTCAATATGACGATGAAACTTCATCGATCAATTATACTCTAAAGGGAGGTACCAGATCCCTTGGTTTCACTGCAAGTCTGCTCAGGTCTGTTCTACAGTTAAACTATTTTGACCAGAATGAGCTGCCTATTGAGCTTCCCACTGGTATCAATACAAGGGAAGTATGCAGGTTGATGGGGCACACGGATATCTTGGATGAGCATGGCCAGCTGTCCAGGAAAGGGACTATCTACATGAGCAAGCTGTCAGACTCATGGAGATATTTCTTCACCCATATTGTTGAGTGTCTGGGAGGCAGTTCTGGAGGGTTAGACCAGATCAATCAAACTCACCTCCAGATTGCCTATTGCTTATGGTTTGGGCTTAGGGTGGACTTTGCCCATATCCTTTTTGATGACCTGGTTGAGCGCCTAAGAGTGAAAGGAAGAAAACCATTTGTTCCTTATATTCGCTTCCTTTCACTAATGTTTAAGAATGCTCTTAGCGACCAGTATGATATGGATACTACTCACTTTTCTGTGAGTGAGTATATGAGGGACCTGGTCAACCTCAGGTCTCCACTGGATGAGGTAGATATTCCTCAGTCCATGCTTTCCTTACAAAGGGAAGAAGCTGAAATGGGTCCAGATAGAGGTCAAGCTGTTGAAGTACCATCTGGTGATGATGTACAGATCATTGAGGCTGTACAGCCCATTAGACAAGTTGCTCCAGAAGGTCAAGGTATAGAAGTTGTTGGACCTTCCAGACGACCTAGAACTAATAGGCGTCTGATGAGAGCTGGACTTCAGGTGAATCCTGAAAGACATCCTGGTGATGTTATGAATCTAGATGGATCACCAATTTTTGAACAAGAGGTTGTTGAGCAGGTTGTTGAGGAAGTTGAAGATGTTCAGACTGATGAACATGTTTCTGGTGAGCAAGAGGCTCCACTGGACTTGAATGTAGAGGCTGGTGAACAAGTGAATGTAGAGACTGGTGAACAGTCTGGTGAACAGACAGTTGGGATTGCTCCAGAAGGTCAAGGTATAGAAGTTGTTGGACCTTCCAGACGACCTAGAACTAATAGGCGTCTGATGAGAGCTGGACTTCAGGTGAATCCTGAAAGACATCCTGGTGATGTTATGAATCTAGATGGATCACCAATTTTTGAACAAGAGGTTGTTGAGCAGGTTGTTGAGGAAGTTGAAGATGTTCAGAATTTGGTTTTTAGGGTCAGTTCTCTGGAGATAAGACCCACACTAGACCAGGATGCAGTTGTCAGCACAATAAGTGATGTATGTACAAGGAAGTTCAGAAACAATATGCTTAAAGAAATATGTGAAGAAGTTTCTGGGACTGTTCTTCGTAGCATTCATGATGGGGTGTTACCCCAAGTAGACAACTTACTGGATGAGAAGTTGCCAAAACACTTGCCTAAAGCTGTTGAAAATGTTCAGAAGGAAGTGCAGGCACTTAAGAAAGTTGTGTCTGAAACAACTCCAGTAACAGGTATCACTTTTGGTGCACTAGACAGACTTATGCTTGAAGATTTATGGAATAATCTCAAGTCAAGGACTGGTGATCATTCCAATGGGGAAAAGTTGTCTGGTGACCAAACATTGAAGAAATTGTCACAAAGAGCATATGGCACTGAAGTCGGGCTACCTGAAAGAGCTACTGGTACTGAAGCCAGTGAGCCCCAGTTTGAAACCTTTCCAGATATTCCAACTACACTGAAGGCTGTTAAAGGAAAAGAAAAAGTTGTGTCTGGTGAAGAGGAAGAGCAAACTGTTGAAGATGCTGATGATGAAACATCCAAGAAACTTGAACAAGAATGCATCATGATAGAAATTTTCAAAAGAAATCAAAAAGATGAACTGCTGGCCCATCAAAGGGAGATGGCAACTATGGGTACTCTGGATTCTTACAATGCTGGCAGGTTAGGCATTAATATTGAAGTATATAAAAAGATGAAGAATGACCCCAGAGTTCATCAATGTTTGAGTTTACTGGATGATGTTCATGTACGCTCATTCTACGCTGAAGAAGAACAAGTCTATGACTCAATTATTTATGGCGTGAGTGTACCAGAACTCATCAGACAAAGGAAGGATGAACTGGTAAGTCTCCAGAAAAAGATCAGAAAGAATGCTGGTGCTCTGGAGATAGAGTACAGGAAGAGACTTACTGGTTTACCAAAATTGACTGCCAGACAGATCAAAGCAATCAAAGATACTGATGTAAGCAATTTCATTCCCCTGGACACTTCTCGAAAAATAAATCGTCAAGAACTCCAATCTGCTGTAGAGCAAAGGAGAGTGTCCAAGGAAACTGAATCATTGATCCAGCAAGCCAAGCTGAAAGAAAAATACAATGAGATGTTGAATTTCAGGGCTGATGCCAGAAGGATCACTGGTGCTGAAATCAAATTGGCTGAAGATCATGAAGGCATGTCTAAGTTTGAAGTAAAGTTGACCAGGGAGGGTAACTTTACTGACGAAAGGAAAAGTACTTCAGTCCAAGCATTTGGATGGAGTGAACTGAAGGAAATCGCTCTAACGTTCAGGGGAAGACAAATGTGTCGACTGATGTTAAAGCATTTCTGAAAAGGATTGAAAAGATATGGAGAAGAAAGCAACAGATGGAAGTTGCAATGGGCATAAGAACGCCAGAATCAATACCATCTTCTCCATCACCAAAGAGAAAGGCTACTGAAGATGCTCTAGTACAGACATCAAAAAGAAGGGCCTGACTCTTATCATTTACTTGTTGTACATTATTGTCTTATGAAAATTGTATACTATTTATCAGTTGATGTATGTAATAATAGTTGCAATTTTTTATTCTTATAAGTAAATGATCAGATTTAGTCTAAGTTAGAACTTAATTGATGAAACTGAAAACACTCATGATCTATAAAGTGTTTTCCAGTAACTTAGATTTTTTAGACAAATCGAAACTTGTGTTTTTCAAGCATACAAAATGTATAGATTCAAGCTTGAAAACACTTGCATTATTTCTAAACAAATAGGGGGAATTTGTTAGGTCCAGATTTAGTCCAGATTTACTGGACTCGCTCCAGACTCGACTACTGGAGCCTCACTGAAGATCTGACCAGAAACGTGTTCTACTAGACCTACTCCAGACTTGAAATCTGGAGTCCCTCTGAAGATTTGTCCAGAAATAATGGAAGACCAGTGAGTAAATACTTGTATAGGAAATCTGGAGTATTCTCCAGATGAGCTCACTGGACTTCACCCCAGTCCAGATCAACTCTACTGAAGACATTCTGACTGAAGTCAAAGACTGAAGTCTGAAGAAAGAAGACTGACAAATGGCGGAGTCCACTGGAAAGTCTTACCAGATCTGTACACTGGAGGATTGTCAGTGTTCTAGACCCTACAAGTTTGAACACTGATATCGAGGATTGACTTTTCCCTTTACACACTTTCCTAAGAACAATCCACTTGTTCTTTACCAAAGTTTGTGTGTGTAAAGGTGGTTGGATAAAAGGACACAAAGTCATTTGATGTGACTTTATCCTTATTCCTTATCCAATACATTTAATGTTCTTGTCGGATCATTAAATGTATGCAACCATATTTGTACGGCACAAAATTCACTGGTGAATTTTGTTGCCTATAAATACAAAGTCATTTCCTTGACATAAACACTTTTAAGCATACACTTTGCATGAAAGTGAATTTGTCCAAATACTCTCGATCTTAAACTGGGATACTTCACAACTTTAAGTATCTCGATCCAAAAGAGTTATTTGACAAATATAGATCATTTGTAACTCATAGGTTGTTAGGATACATACTTATATGTATTATCTTGATTCCGCAACAACCTTGTGTTTTATTTAACATCATAAATAAAATACACCATTGAAAAATACATAATGTTCCACTTTACTTGTTTATTGCTTTAAGTCTTGTATTACTTTGTTTATATATTCTTGCTTTTATTTACAAGTAATACTAGTCCATTCTAGTGCTTATTAGACTTGTTGTATTATACACTTTCCTGGTTAACCATCGAACTTAAGGGACTCACATATCGAAACTATGGCTCCACTTGAAACTATGTGATCCTACGAACTCACCAACCTAGTGTTGACTTTTTGAGTATCTTTTCAGGTATACAAGAAATCGCTTGCAAGCTAGGAGTTGATGCCTATAGTTGACTTAATGGATATCTGGATGCATTGTAGATCTTTAGACTCGGGCACGATGCCTCGGTTTGTTTTACCTTGTATGGGATTCTTATTGCGTTGTATCTTGACTTGTGTATGTCAACTTGTAGCTTTATATGGACATCATGTAGTTTCTCTGAGTAATATCCATTTGCAAGCTTGTTTCAGTTGCATCTCATGTTTCCGCCACTAGTGGGGTGTTACACACATATATAAAAATACGGATGACAATAATCAAAACCAAAAGTTTAAAAGTAAACCGTAACTATGTGAAAGTTGTTGGATGAAAACATGACAGCCCAAAATATAGTGTCTAGAAAATAAAACAAAAACTTTGATGTGGGGAAAAAGTTAGAAAATAAAAACTTTAAAAGGTTAAAATGAAAATTAGTAAAAATTATTATGTGCTATAAGAACATGTATATTCTATGCATAAAGCACTTATACATTCATATACCTTTTTAGTATATATATAATTCTAGCTTATAAGTATGAAGTCTTGATTAATAGTTTTTGACTTTAAAGGTTTAAACCTTTAAAGTCAAAAACTATTAATCAAGACTTGATTAAAAATGTTTTTGTAAACAAATTTGGGCTAAGAATTTAGGAATCGGGAATTCGGATGTCGAAGATGCCATGGATGCCGACCAAAAGGTTTACCCCTCTATGATACGACCGGGATCATCCGAGTTCCAATTTTACGAACATTGTTATCATCATCGCCCATTCAAGGTAAATCTGGCAACCCAATTGTTCAACGATATCATCACTGGCAGTAACACAATGTTTTCCGGCCACTATTACTTTCATGGAACAAAAATGGCACCACTACATCGGAATAACGATTCCGACAACCTACCGCAATGTTAAAACTACCAATTTAATCACATAGTAATATAATTAACGACAATATTAAGCAACAAATATACATAAACAGTAAGATATAAGCATATAAAAGCAGTAGCAATAACATATAGCAGCAGCAATGACTGGAAACCCAAAAAAGGTCACCGGAAAACAGTAACATATAGCAGCAGTAGTGGCCTACGATGAAATGAAACCCCCAAAAAGGAGATGCAAAGAACCCCAAAAACCGACAGCCTTGAAAACCCCAAATGGTGAAAGCAAGATTCGTCGGAAAAGTACAAATGGGTCCAGATCTCACCGCAATAATAAGGGTGGGTGTACGTTGAGTGGTGCGGTGATGGTACTATTGGTGGTGTCGGTGATGGTACTATTGGTGGTGTCGGTGATGGTACTATTGGTGGTGTCGGTGATGGTACTATTGGTGGTGTCGGTGATGGTACTATTGGTGGTGTCGGTGATGGTACTATTGGTGGTGTCGGTGATGTATATTGGTGGTGTCGGTGATGGTACTATTGGTGGTGTCGGTGATGGTACTATTGGTGGTGTCGGTGATGGTACTATTGGTGGTGTCGGTGATGGTACTATTGGTGGTGTCGGTGATGGTACTATTGGTGGTGTCGGTGATGGTACTATTGGTGGTGTCGGTGATGGTACTATTGGTGGTGTCGGTGATGGTACTATTGGTGGTGTCGGTGATGGTACTATTGGTGGTGTCGGTGATGGTACTATTGGTGGTGTCGGTGATGGTACTATTGGTGGTGTCGGTGATGGTACTATTGGTGGTGTCGGTGATGGTACTATTGGTGGTGTCGGTGATGTATATTGGTGGTGTCGGTGATGGTACTATTGGTGGTGTCGGTGATGGTACTATTGGTGGTGTCGGTGATGGTACTATTGGTGGTGTCGGTGATGGTACTATTGGTGGTGTCGGTGATGGTACTATTGGTGGTGTCGGTGATGGTACTATTGGTGGTGTCGGTGATGGTACTATTGGTGGTGTCGGTGATGGTACTATTGGTGGTGTCGGTGATGGTACTATTGGTGGTGTCGGTGATGGTACTATTGGTGGTGTCGGTGATGGTACTATTGGTGGTGTCGGTGATGTATATTGGTGGTGTCGGTGATGGTACTATTGGTGGTGTCGGTGATGGTACTATTGGTGGTGTCGGTGATGGTACTATTGGTGGTGTCGGTGATGGTACTATTGGTGGTGTCGGTGATGGTACTATTGGTGGTGTCGGTGATGGTACTATTGGTGGTGTCGGTGATGGTACTATTGGTGGTGTCGGTGATGGTACTATTGGTGGTGTCGGTGATGGTACTATTGGTGGTGTCGGTGATGGTACTATTGGTGGTGTCGGTGATGGTACTATTGGTGGTGTCGGTGATGGTACTATTGGTGGTGTCGGTGATGGTACTATTGGTGGTGTCGGTGATGGTACTATTGGTGGTGTCGGTGATGGTACTATTGGTGGTGTCGGTGATGGTACTATTGGTGGTGTCGGTGATGGTACTATTGGTGGTGTCGGTGATGGTACTATTGGTGGTGTCGGTGATGGTACTATTGGTGGTGTCGGTGATGGTACTATTGGTGGTGTCGGTGATGGTACTATTGGTGGTGTCGGTGATGGTACTATTGGTGGTGTCGGTGATGGTACTATTGGTGGTGTCGGTGATGGTACTATTGGTGGTGCGGTGATGGTACTATTGGTGGTGTCGGTGATGGTACTATTGGTGGTGTCGGTGATGGTACTATTGGTGGTGTCGGTGATGGTACTATTGGTGGTGTCGGTGATGGTACTATTGGTGGTGTCGGTGATGGTACTATTGGTGGTGTCGGTGATGGTACTATTGGTGGTGTCGGTGATGGTACTATTGGTGGTGTCGGTGATGGTACTATTGGTGGTGTCGGTGATGGTACTATTGGTGGTGTCGGTGATGGTACTATTGGTGGTGTCGGTGATGGTACTATTGGTGGTGTCGGTGATGGTACTATTGGTGGTGTCGGTGATGGTACTATTGGTGGTGTCGGTGATGGTACTATTGGTGGTGTCGGTGATGGTACTATTGGTGGTGTCGGTGATGGTACTATTGGTGGTGTCGGTGATGGTACTATTGGTGGTGTCGGTGATGGTACTATTGGTGGTGTCGGTGATGGTACTATTGGTGGTGTCGGTGATGGTACTATTGGTGGTGTCGGTGATGGTACTATTGGTGGTGTCGGTGATGGTACTATTGGTGGTGTCGGTGATGGTACTATTGGTGGTGTCGGTGATGGTACTATTGGTGGTGCGGTGATGGTACTATTGGTGGTGTCGGTGATGGTACTATTGGTGGTGTCGGTGATGGTACTATTGGTGGTGTCGGTGATGGTACTATTGGTGGTGTCGGTGATGGTACTATTGGTGGTGTCGGTGATGGTACTATTGGTGGTGTCGGTGATGGTACTATTGGTGGTGTCGGTGATGGTACTATTGGTGGTGTCGGTGATGGTACTATTGGTGGTGTCGGTGATGGTACTATTGGTGGTGTCGGTGATGGTACTATTGGTGGTGTCGGTGATGGTACTATTGGTGGTGTCGGTGATGGTACTATTGGTGGTGTCGGTGATGGTACTATTGGTGGTGTCGGTGATGGTACTATTGGTGGTGTCGGTGATGGTACTATTGGTGGTGCGGTGGGCGGTGGTGGGGAAGGCAGTCTAGTGGTGTCGGTGATGGTACTATTGGTGGTGTCGGTGATGGTACTATTGGTGGTGGTGGCGGTGTCAAGTGGTGTAGGTTGATATAATTGTGATAGTGGAAATTTTTAGAAGATAAGGGCTTAAAGTGTTAATTATTAAAATAAATGTTTAGAGTGTAAATTAATTCATTAAGGGCAAATTTGATATTTTATAAAAACTCTTTCCATAGTGGGTGTTTATTAAGGGTAATTTAGTAATTCCGTATGTAACTATTGTGTAACTATTTCTAAAAATGGGGGGTGTGATAATTTTTATAAAGGAGTACGAGCATGGTACCCGCGCAATGCGGCGGCGGTGGTGGGGAATGCGGTCTAGTGGTGTCGGTGATGGTACTATTGGTGGTGGTGGCGGTGTCAAGTGGTGTAGGTTGATGTAATTGTGATAGTGGAAATTTTTAGAAGATAAGGGCTTAAAGTGTTAATTATTAAAATAAATGTTTAGAGTGTAAATTAATTCATTAAGGGCAAATTTGGTATTTTATAAAAACTCTTTCCATAGTGGGTGTTTATTAAGGGTAATTTAGTAATTCCGTATGTAACTATTGTGTAACTATTTCTAAAAATGGGGGGTGTGATAATTTTTATAAAGGAGTACGAGCATGGTACCCGCGCAATGCGGCGGCGGTGGTGGGGAAGGCGGTCTAGTGGTGTCGGTGATGGTACTATTGGTGGTGTCGGTGATGGTACTATTGGTGGTGGTGGCGGTGTCAAGTGGTGTAGGTTGATATAATTGTGATAGTGGAAATTTTTAGAAGATAATGGCTTAAAGTGTTAATTATTAAAATAAAGGTTTAGAGTGTAAATTAATTCATTAAGGGAAAATTTGGTATTTTATAAAAACTCTTTCCATAGTGGGTGTTTATTAAGGGTAATTTAGTAATTCCGTATGTAACTATTGTGTAACTATTTCTAAAAATGGGGGGTGTGATAATTTTTATAAAGGAGTACGAGCATGGTACCCGCGCAATGCGGCGGCGGTGGTGGGGAATGCGGTCTAGTGGTGTCGGTGATGGTACTATTGGTGGTGGTGGCGGTGTCAAGTGGTGTAGGTTGATGTAATTGTGATAGTGGAAATTTTTAGAATATAAGGGCTTAAAGTGTTAATTATTAAAATAAATGTTTAGAGTGTAAATTAATTCATTAAGGGTAAATTTGATATTTTATAAAAACTCTTTCCATAGTGGGTGTTTATTAAGGGTAATTTAGTAATTCCGTATGTAACTATTGTGTAACTATTTCTAAAAATGGGGGGTGTGATAATTTTTATAAAGGAGTATAGATAGATTAGATATGTTATTTGTAGACAGTGGTAACATTTTTATGTTGAAATGAAAGTTGCCTTTTCAAAAAGAAAAAAAAAAAAAACTTACAGTTACTTTGCATTAAAAATCAAATATTTATTTGAATTTGTCATTGTCTGGCTAAATGTAATCGAACATTTAATACCAGACGGATTGAAGAATTGAAATGGTTTGTGAGGTTAGCTGCTAGGAAACTTCAGAGTTGCGTTTCTTGATGTCTACTATTATTGTACATTGTATTGTATCCAGTATTATTTTTGTATTGAATTAATGTGTTGTCTTATTTGTTGTGAAACACATTTTCAACTTGTGTGCTCAATGATATAGTTATTTATCTTCGTTGCGAAAAAAAAAGAAATCAAATTATTTGATAATCACGACTACAATAGTTTGTCAACATAACTAATTTCATATGCCATTCCAAAAAAAAAAAACTAAATTCATAAAATAATGAAAGAAATCAAAGCATGAATGGCATGGAAATGTAAAGAAATATTACTTATTAAATTAAATGATGACAACTACTCCATTGCCCTTTTCACACATACACATATACTATTGTATATGGATACACAAAGCAATAAAGTAGTTAGTAGTGTGTAAACAAAATGTCTTTACAAGTCAAGAATCTGAAATAAGAAACATTTCCACCACCAACTATTAAACAACTGTATACATAT
The DNA here is from genome assembly GCA_034093135.1 of Erigeron breviscapus. Classification (NCBI taxonomy): domain Eukaryota; kingdom Viridiplantae; phylum Streptophyta; class Magnoliopsida; order Asterales; family Asteraceae; genus Erigeron; species Erigeron breviscapus. The sequence continues at coordinate 144,532,330 of CM067170.1, read as the reverse complement.
CCTTAAACTCTTATAAAGGCCTCAACCAACAATATATAATCTAAGCATCTCCCTATAACTTGATCAATACACAGTAGTACTCTCTTTCTTTATATGTAAGTTCTTCTAAAGAAACAAGTCATATATGGGGATGATGGACATTATCAAGTGTAGCAAGAACTCGAATGAAGGCTACGGAGACGAACCCGAATTGATGAAGAAGATGATCACAGGGACAGTAGTGTTAATGAAGAAAAATGTTCTTGATCTTAATGATTTTGGTGCTTCCTTTCTTGATCGTGTTTATGATTTCTTGGGCAAACGTGTCTCAATTCAACTCATAAGTTCTACTCATTGTGATCCATGTATGTATCTATCATTACTCTATCCTTTCATTCAAATCTCCATGCATATATTATTATTATATGTTCACTACTCTTTCTGGGACGATTTTATAAAAAAATTTAATAATATATTAAGTTTGGTGCTCATAATAAATACTATCTCCGTCTCATTAGAAGTGTCTTGTTTTGAATATTCAAAGTCTTTATTTATTAACTTTGACCTTAATTATTTTTGTTTGTGCTATATAATAGTTGATGAAAGTTATATGAATTGATTGAGTTTTAGATATATTTTCATTGGGTATAAATTTTATCAACAATTATATAACACAAAAAAATATATTAAAGGTCAAAATTAAATAACAAAGACTTTGAATATTCAAAATGTGACACTTCTAGTGGGACGGAGGGAGTACTAGGAAAGAAAAACAACAATACTCAATCTCATCTTTCACGAGTTATTAAAAGCTTATATGTAGTTAACTCCTTACCTTAAGGTAAAAAGACTACTTCCAAAAAAACTTCTGACCATTTTGTGAGGAATGATCCCAAACAAATATTTACTTCCACGATCTATTATTAGCTAGTAAAACTTTTTTTTTCTTCCTAATATCAAATACTCGGATACGCATAATATATGTTCTTACAATTAATTATGTATCGGTTTTCAGCAAATGGAGTGAATGGGAAGATTGGAAAAGAAGCGTATATCGAAGATTGGGTGACGAAGAAGACAGCCATGGCTGCAGGAGAAGCCTCTTTCTCGGTGACATTCAAGTGGGAAGAATCAATGGGAACGCCAGGTGCATTGATGATAAAGAACAATCACCATAGTCAGTTTTACCTCAAGACAGTGACTTTGGAGAATGTTCCGGGTCATAGAGCCATCCATTTTGTTTGCAATTCATGGGTCTACCCGACACATCGTTACAACTACAACCGTATTTTCTTTGCTAACAAGGTAAATAATGCTCCTTTCCTTTCTTTGCTTAATGTTTTAATTCCACTATACATTTAGTATTTGAAAAGCAGCGTGGTTTGGATCAGTGGTAAATATCCTGGCCTCTGGAGACAGAGGTCAAGGGTTCGATCCTCATCCCATGCAAATGTTGAAGGTCTTTTTCTACCAATTAGGTAGAACCTGGAAACAACCTCTCTATCTAGGTAGAGGTAAGGTCTAACTACATCTTAACCTCCTTCATACACTGTTAAGGTATTGGGTCTCAAAAGGCGAGCAGTTTCTTTTATATGGTATTTGAATCTCTAATAATGGAAATTCCATTTACAATCATTTCACAAGTATTTTTATCGGAAACTTATTGATAAGCCTAAAACATAGACCTAAAGATATATCTAATGTCTTAGATGTTTGACACATATATCATGAGTTTTTTTCCCTTTTAATCTTACAACTATTTTTAAGTACACCAGATATACATATCAATCATTATCCCTATCCTTTCTAAATTAGAATTTGTGTATACTTATGAAAAATTTTGTAAAAATAAAACAAATAAAATTAATCATTTACTTTTAAATGAATAATGTTCGGTACCGAAATATCATAAAAGACATCATAGTTAATGGTATTAACTCAGATCGATACATCATATTCATAGTATGTGAATCTTGATACATTAGTTTTATACATCTTGATCATAATCTAATGATTAAAATCTTATACAATTTATTTTATTATAATATACTCGTTTTACAATAACTAATCTTTCTTGACCTATTATTTTATTCAATATATTTGAATAAAACTAATAAATAGGAGTATTTTAAGAAAATGACAATTATTAAGATGAATATATATAGATATTTAATCATGATCAAATTTGATTCTAATTATTCAAGTAGCAACATAGAGATGTTTAGGTGAGCTTATTTATTTCAAGAAAATTTAAAATCCTACTTGTACGGTTGTACGTACTTGCTATTTTTTTTCCCTCTAATTCAAACTAATAGATTCTTTTCTTTATTTAAGGGAGTTTCATGCTCTAACTTATTTAGACACTTTTTTATTTCGATATTTTTCAAGTTTTATTTGTCAAACAACTCTAACTTAATAGCTTTTCCAAGGGTAATCAGCTATTTTGAAGAAGCCAATAAGCAGCTCAATAAGCTAACTCAAAACAATAGTTGAAGTTAATTCTAGTGTTTTATCTCAATAAAAAGAATAACTCTCTTAATTTTTTTTAAAAGTAAAAATTTATTCACCCAATAATCGTAATTAGAATAGAATATTACTAGAAGCTAGCAGGTTGTGTGTTTATATAGTTAAAAGTGTAACATAGTTATTGTTACTCGAATAAAATAAAAGTTTTCACTAACAGTCTTTTATGTCGTTATTCACGTTTTGGATCTCAATAAGTAAGGGGAAATGTTGCGTACTGCAACTTCATGAAGAAAAATAATTCATTTTACACCCCTGAATTTTAATAAATGTACATACTGAGTACCTGAGATGTGAGTACCGTAGTACCTAACATACGTACTATGGGCAGTACGTATGCTTTCCCCGTAAGTAAAGGGTATCTTCTCTTTTCATTTTGTAAATTACGAAAGAAATCGACCATTTATTTGTAGACTTTTTGACCTTGATCATAGTTCCAAACTAAAATCAGTCAATGACTTTACCAAACCCCAAGCTCACGTTACACGAGTATTTGATATCCCACTTTCTTGTCAGTGTAATGTTGTGTTTTTCTTTAAAAATTTAAAAAAACAACAATTTATTAACTTCTTTCTAATTTGTATCATAAACATTAACATTTATTTTTTGGAAAAAAAAAACATTACATTTTTAATTTTTTTAAAAAATATTGGTCATCAATTGTGTTTTTATAATACTTTAGAAACATTTTATAACACCACTAGCCAATCGCAACTCACCTTCCACTATTCATTGTCACCATCATCATTCTGACGCACAATTCATTGTCACCATCATCATTCTGTCGCATTGTGTGTGTAACCCGCTAGTATTATAAACAAAATTATTCTATAACGAAAAGCCATGATGTGCATATAATTCGGCGAGGTTAATCTCAGATTCGTTATCCTTGTAACTAGATTGAACCTTAAAGCATAAATTATTTTTGGAGTATAAACAAATTAATTTATGTGAACATGCCAAGTGCGCGCATATATCGAAAACAAACATATCTTGTTCGAATGAATAAAAACATGTGTACATATCTAATATCTAATACTATCTTATAAAGCATTTTGCCCTTTTTTTTTAAGAAAAGATGATTTGAACTACCCAAAATATTCATATTCCTTATTCACTAATTTAAACATCTCTACCTAATATACCTATAATAACCTTGAATCTCAACCACTCATTTTTTTCTCCCTCCTCAAATCTCAACCACTCATTTTTTTCTCTCTCCTCCATAAATCATTTTATTCCTCTAATTCATTTAAAATCTTTTATCTCAAAAACCATATATCGATAAATTATAAAAATTGTATGGGTGTTCTTAAAATTTCATGCTCTTTCATTAGAAATGTCATTCGATATACTTTCGACGAATTTTTAAATCCGATGGCGGAGCCCGTACGGCTAAAACATTTGGCTATCACACTCTATAACTTATCACCTCCTATGACCTATCACCCCACCATCTCACCGCCGCAACGCGCAGGCACTATCTCTCGTCTATGTTAAAAGAAACATCCGGCAATTGTAAAATATAAGTCTCCACTAACAGCCTTTTTTTTATGTCGCTATTCACGCTTTACACCTCAATTAGTGATGGGTATCCCGTCTTTTCATTTTTGTTGCCTGAGAAGTTGATACTTTCTTGCCAGAGAATATATACACGGCCGGACAAGGGTGTTTGTAAATTACATGACTTTTTTTTTAGTTGAATAAATTCTGTTAAAATATTATTCGATGTTTTTAAAAATGTACTATGTTCAAGAGAAAATGTATATAATCTAATAGTCTAAATATTCTATATTAAATATGAATATTTTGTTTCTACAATGATTCTTTAGGATGTGATCAATCAACACATGACAGGGACTAACATTGCTGAAAAAGTATGCATGTCTTTTTATTGTTTGTTTAAATATTTATTATATATATTTTAACAGTTTATTAGTAGTTTTCATCCTAGAAAATACATACAAATGGACAGACTCCATCAAAATGTGAACCCTTTATAGGAAAGACCTTGATAGCCAACCGGGTTGGCCCAACCCCAAGACGAGCTTTCTAATGAAAGCGTTGACAAATGACAATTATGCATATTATTGAATTATAAGTTTAGAAAATAAAAATACAAATAAATACAATAGACATAATTATACCAAATCTAGAATTAATCAACCGGTCTGCTTAATCGATGCGCAGCCAGGAAAGACTCTTTCATTATTGGCATGGGATGACCTTTTAAAGATCGCTATCTTGCCTTATTTTACTAAAGCAATAAATAAGTAGAGTTTTTTTTTTTTTTTTTTTTTAAAAAGAAAAGGTTATAATATAAGGTTTTGATTTAGACTAGCATGATTGAGAATTAATATCAAACTGATATTTTATCATAAAAACGTATGATAAAGTAGTTCGAAAGTAGCCTCCAACTTAACATGACGCATCACGTGACAAGTGATATTTTATCTTTTGTGCCTTTTAAAAAGAGAAACCACGTTGATGTACTTTACATATCTATATTTTTGATTTAGACTAGCATGATTGAGAATTAATATCAAACTGATATTTTATCATAAAAACGTATGATAAAGTAGTTCGAAAGTAGCCTCCAACTTAACATGACGCATCACGTGACAAGTGATATTTTATCTTTTGTGCCTTTTAAAAAGAGAAACCACGTTGATGTACTTTACATATCTATATTTGTTGACTTAACTATTTAGAAATATAACAAGTAGTGACGTAGTCAGAAATTTGTAGAATTTACATTTTGATACGTCCGAACAGTATACAAGTTATTAACAAGTAATAAAGTTACTATATACAAAATATAAGTTTTATGTGGAGAGGTAATTTAAGTGTTTGTAACAAGATATAGTTTGGATACTATTGCAGTCATATTTACCATCTTCAACACCCGAACCATTGCGACACTATAGAGAGCAAGAACTCGTCAATCTTAGAGGAACCGGTTCAGGAATGCTCAAGGAATGGGACCAGGGTTTATGACTATGCTTACTATAATGATTTGGGTCTCCCCGATAAGGGACCAGCCAAAGCCCGACCTGTTCTTGGTGGAAACCCGGAGTACCCATACCCAAGAAGAGGAAGAACTGGCCGAAAGCCAACAAAAAAAGATCCAGAGAGCGAAAGCAGATTGTTCCTTCTAAGTCTAAAAATTTATGTGCCCCGTGATGAACGTTTCACACATATCAAGTTCTCGGATTTCTTAGGCTATGCAGCCAAATCCATAGGCCAAGTGGTTCGTCCTGAGGTTAAGGCCATATTTGATAAAACCTTTAATGAGTTTGATTCGTTTGAAGACGTGTTGGAGCTTTACCAAGGTGGGATTAAGCTCCCAAAACACACAATTGGCAAGATTAGGAAACGTGTTCATTTGGAGTTGATCAAAGAACTTTTACGTTTTGATGGCGAGCAGCCTCTTGCATTTCCAATGCCGGATGTTATCAAAGGTAACTATATGTCTCTAAAGCAGTACAACTAGATGATCTATTTCTGTTTTTTTTTACCATATGGGAACAAAGAATGAAATAGCATCATACACCTTGGCAGAGAACAACACAGCTTGGCGAACAGATGAAGAATTTGGAAGAGAAATGCTTGCCGGAGTTAACCCTGTGGTTATTCGTCGACTTGAAGTATGTTTATTCAAAGTCTTTTGATAATATGGTTCGCCTTTTGGACAACTACTTAAAATTTTGCATTCTCTACCAGGAGTTTCCGCCAGCTAGCAAGCTAAATCGTGCAGAATATGGCAACCAAACGAGTTCAATGACAAAAGAAGACCTTGAACCAAACATGAATGGACTAACGGTAGAACAAGTACGTCTTGGGTTTCAGTTTTGTGTGTATTGGACAAAAATGTTTTGAGCCATATCAAACATTTTGAAAAAAGTACTTTTGTTTTGACCTGAACCCACTTGACCCGTTATCAAACCATCGTGGCTGTATGTTTTCATATGCATAATACACACATATATTTTGTTTTTACAGGCTTTGGATAATAAAAAACTGTTCATCCTGGATCACCACGATGCATTGATGCCATATCTAAAAAGAATCAACACTACAGCTTCAAAGATATATGCAACCCGAACAGTTCTCTTGCTACAAGATGATGGTACACTTAAGCCACTAGCTATCGAGTTAAGCTTGCCAAACGATGAGCCTGACAGCCAGGGTTGCTCCAGCGAGGTCTATACTCCTTGTGAGGATGGCGTTGAAGGCACCATATGGCAGTTAGCCAAAGCTTATGCTGCAGTCAATGACTCTGGATATCATCAACTTATTAGCCACTGGTACTTGCATATATTGTTACATTATTACTTTATCTACTTCTCGTAACAACTATTGGTTATTTTTTCGAGTCTTCTAATATTTTTCTGGTGGGTACAGGCTGAACACTCATGCAGTGATAGAACCATTTATTATAGCTACAAACCGACAACTAAGTGTACTTCATCCGATACACAAGCTACTAAAACCACATTTTCGTGATACAATGAACATAAATGCTTTAGCTAGACAGATACTAATCAATGCTGGGGGTGTACTTGAGATGACCGTGTTTCCAGCTAAATACTCCATGGAAATGTCTGCTGTTATTTATAAGAATTGGGTCTTCACCGAGCAGGCTCTGCCTGCTGATCTACTAAAGAGGTAATTAGCCGCAAGTATACATTAGCACATTATGAAAGATAATTAAAATTTTAGAATGGGTTCACAGGTCAACCCAAACTGACATCGCCCGTTCACTCTCTACTACTAATTGACCCGTTCCCAGTGACATTAATCCAATCAACCCACCCATCTTACCACATTTAATGTTTTGCACAGATGGTCAATTATTGTTATATAATTAACAAGTCAAATGCAAGAAGCCTAAATAAGTTTAGGTCTTGTGAATTGGGTCTTCACCGAGCAGGCTCTGCCTGCTGATCTACTAAAGAGGTAATTAGCCACAAGTATATGTTAGCACATTATGAAAGATAATTAAAAAATGGGTTCAAAGGTCAACCCAAACTGACCCGTTCCAATTGACAGTAACCCGATCGACCCACCCATCTTACCACATTTAATGTTTTGCACAGATGGTCAATTATTGTTATATAATTAACAAGTCAAATGCAAGAAGCCTAAATAAGTTTGACACTTGTGAATAATATACAGGGGTGTAGCTGTCAAGGATGCAAGTCAACCCCATGGGCTAAAACTGCTCATAGAAGACTACCCATATGCAGTTGATGGGCTAGAGATTTGGTCAGCAATTCAAACATGGGTTAACGACTATTGTTGTGTATATTATGACTCTGATGAAACGGTTAAAGTCGATTCTGAACTCCAATCATGGTGGATGGAGTTAAGAACTGAGGGCCATGGTGACAAGAAAGACGAGCCATGGTGGCCTAAAATGCAAACACGAGCTGAGCTAATTGACTCATGCACCACCATCATATGGATCGCATCAGCTCTCCACGCAGCAGTAAATTTTGGCCAATACCCTTATGCGGGCTACCTCCCTAACCGCCCAACTGTGAGCCGTAGGTTCATGCCAAAGCCAAATACACCGGAGTATGCTGAGCTAGAGTCAGACCCTGAAAAGGGATTTTTGAAAACAATCACGAGCCAGTTCCAAACATTAATAGGAGTTTCTTTGATAGAGGTTTTGTCTAGACATTCAACAGATGAGATTTATCTTGGACAAAGTGAATCTCCGTATTGGACGTCAGATGGTACTGCATTAGAGGCTTTCAAGAGCTTTGGAAAGAGGCTTGAGGAGATTGAGACTAGGATAATGAATAGAAACAACGACGAGCATTTGAAGAACAGAGTTGGACCGGTTAAGGTTGCATACACCTTGCTTTATCCAAACACTTCTGACTATAGTCGCGAGGGTGGACTTACAGGCAAGGGGATTCCCAATAGCATATCGATTTGAAAAGATTAAGATTTGTTAATAGTATTCGTATTTAATGTAAATCTTTGTTTGGGTTTGGGTTTGGGTTTGCGTTCACGAGTTTATTGATTGAAGGCAATAGATGTGTAATATGAATAAAGTTTGCCAGATTCTTGTAACAAATTGTCCACTTGGTTTCTATCAGCATAAGAAATCTTCGTATATAATATAGAAGCTTTTCTTGAACGGATTCATAAATTTTTGATCACCAACACAATGTTACAGAACTTAAATCATTCAAACACCTAATAATGCAGCCCACATTGCTGATATGTACGGTAAAGCCTAAACTACTATGAGGTACATCCTAAATTACGTGTTTTTTTTTTTTAACGGCATCCTATTCTACTTCTACTCCTATATTACACGTATGTCTGGAAACCAGGACTCTCAAAAAACCCCTATTAATCCATCCTCACAAATGTGAGAAGTGAGACTTGAACCCAGGTGGATCCTCCCAAGGTCAAAGACCTTACCAATGGGCCACCAACCCCATTGGCCATCCTAAATTACGTTTACAAATAAAGATAAAACACACCCCCCCCCCCCCCCCCTTCTCTTTCCCCAGTTCACTCTCGTTCACAGTTAGAAAGCTTTGTGCGATTGTTTAATCTTTAGGGCCTCGAAGGCTGGAACCAACAAATTATATATCCAGCACAAAACTTACTCTTTCACGCTCGTAGTAGCATATTTAGTCAGAAAAGGGAATTTACCCTGATTCTCTCACTAAATGTTGAAGAGCCAAAGTCCAGATGTAGTGATATCCCTCCCATTTTTGACCTTTCAAGATTGGTCATGACTCGTGAGAAGCTCAAAAGGGGGCCATACTCGCTTATAATCAAGAACATACGCCTTTTTCACAAGCAATTTATGTCGTTAAAACTACAAATATTCAAGTATCAATCTATCAGAATCTGGACTGGCATGAAAGAACTAAAGTACAAAACTAGGATAGAACAAACTTCAGTTGAACAAACTAAGATTTACTTAGAAATATTGCTGTATAGTTGAAGCACTTCCCATTTCATTTATCGTTATTTGATTTATTTCTACAAGTTCACTCTCGCTCCAGAACTATCGATATCCATCCCATATTTGACTTTTGAGGATTGGTCATGAGAAATAAGCTCAAAGAGGGCTTTAGTATACTGACTTAGTCAAGAACAAAGAACTTTCACACTTTTTATAGTGCATCTATAACCTACTTATGTTTGTGAAAACCACAAATCTTTCTCGGAATGTGGATTGGCGTGAAAGGGCTAAAGTACAAAACTAGGATAGAACAAACTTCAGTTGAACAAACTATAATATACTTACAAATATTGCTGTATTGTTGAAGCACTAAAGGTGTGACATAACCGGATAACGTTTTCAAAGTCATACATATCAAGTATCAGACCTCTCACGCACACCATTTTGCAGAAGCAGTAAACACAAATCTCTAAAAGAAATATAAGTCGACAACATATTGACGGCTCTGCAGATCCTCTAAATATTGAGTTTAAGAAACACATTACACAACATAGCAAAAAACTTCTACACCAAAACTATACTAAGAGAATCCATTGACTCGATGACGTTTTATAAATCAATTTATGTTCACCAAACCAGAGGTTATGGATTCAAGACTTCCAAGTCAAAAGAATGTGTCTATAAATACTCTAACAACTATAGTATTATACAACAGGTGTCACATACTTACATGGTACAGGTGTTCAAGAAGAAAACAAGTTCTCGACAGGTTGAAATAGTAACTGCAAGAGATGTTAGTGAACAGGTAGACATGGAAAATTGGCTAAACAGCAAGGTATCGGCCTATCGGGGATTCCTACTGGAGTAAAGGTAGCATAACAATACAGAGTTAAAGTCTAGGATGATGCAAGGTATGGAAAATTGGCTAAATAGCAAGCAGAAGAGGAGCTGATGGTATGCAAAAGTTAAAGTCAATATTGTTCCTTAAGCAGAATAGATGGCAGATGACTGAAATATAGAGTAAAGATTGTGCAATCACTGCTGGCATAAGTAATACATAGAAAAACTTACAAAGAATAGGTTGACTTCGGTTAGTCAACATTGTATAGATTGGGCAATATCAGAGGATCGTCCAAGTCCTCGACGGGTTGAATACTAACTGCAATAGATGCCAGTTAACTGCTGCTGCTAGGGTATGGAAAATTAGCAAAATAGATGACAGATGACTGATATATAGAGTATATAGAGAACCAATGATCCACTAAACCAAAGACCCATTAAACTCACACAGAATCCTATGACCCAAGCAGCCACCACTGAACCAAACACTCATAAACTTCATTCATCTTTTCAAACAGGTCTTTAATCTTAGTTAAACAAGATATTTTGCATTCTCTTGTACCTAACAAAATTACCCAAAATAGACAAAAACAATCCTACAAAAATAAATCAGAAAAGTACTACTGCATTTAATTACTGAATTCTAAAAAACATCCAAAAATTCTACTCAATTCTACTTTCTACCAAAACTCTATAGCAGATTCACTAGTTGATTCTTTAAACTGGTCAAATCTCCAGGTTGTACCGGCATCACGTCATCTGGATTGTGTTTGGATGATGATTGAGCTCCCATTTAAACACCACTCTCCCTATTTACAGCATGCCCTTCTCCACGAATCACATTGGACCAGTCCCAAACGTCAATGGAGGCATAACTCAAATCAGATAAAAGACCAACACTAGAAGGAATGACAAAAATTACAGGGTACCCCTGTTGATGAAGTCGATGCAGTGGATGACTAAAGCTACCATCCCCCGAAATCAGCATTATGGAAGGTGGTGGAGGACTATCATTAGCATAAAAAAGCATATCAAGTAATATGGCTTTACCAGTGGCATCATTGATGTAATTTGGTACATGTACCACAACTATGTTTGCCTCCATGCAGCCTTCACTTACTTTTGGAGAAACGTGCACGAAGTCAGCATATGCATACATAGTAACTTGCCATTCCCTTTCAGTTTGGCTTTGTAAGCATGCTACGATGTTATTATACATTTCTTTTGGATCAACGCCATTTGGAATGCAACAGCTCTCCATATCCCAATATATAGCAAGCCGTCTCTTTGAATGTTTAGAATGGCGATAGTTCGACTTGGATTTGTGTATCCAGATTCCTGCGAATAATAAGTATCAAAGAATAATAAGTATTAAAACAGATGTCATTCGGTTAGCCATCAATATCTCACAAATAGTTTTGATTCATCTTTTTGAACACTTAGCAAAATTAACTTCACTCAAAACAAGTGTAAATAGATTCTTTGTTTGACTCAGCACTCAGATACAATAGCAATTTTTGGTTGGCCATGTAAAGAAAACAAAAATTGTATTAAAAAAAACATGTAAGAAAGCTAACACCAAAGATTGCACATGTTTTTGTTAACCTCATAAGTTAATTACGTTGTGTAAACTAAATGTTATCAGCATGTAAAGCATAATGTAACCCAAGGAATTTAACCAACAAAAAATTAGCTAAGCTTTTAATCGCTTTAAACTTGACATGTGACCAAAACAGTATTTCGTTCATCAAATTTCTGGGAATAAGAAATTAACAAGAAAACAAGTCCATAATCTTATTTTCATATGCACATTCCACCAATAATACCACACATTACAATCATGTTAATATCTTATGCAAACAAAAATGTACCCATAATTGACCAAAAATAGCACACCAAGTTCAGTTTATTTACACAAGCATCTACATCAACTAGGTTCTCACCAGCATGCATGGATGGCGCATCAGAAAACATTTTGCGGATTCCTTTGGATATGTCCTCAATGAACTTGTACTCAGACCTGCTCACAAAAAATACATATAGGGGGAGTTATAGTGAGAAGAATCTTAAACCACGAAGTATGCAACGGGTGCATCACTATATAACTTTAAGGTGCATCATTTAGTTGTATATTTTTCCATAATTTAGTTAAGAATAGGGTTTGGGAATCCATCAGTTTGTTTTTAAATTTTTCTAAATGGTTAGCTCTAGAGGGTGTTGACGCGTTTTGGGACCGAAACTTAACTTTCTTAGGCGCATAAAATCATAAATATTAAGTGTGAATCAACATAGGATGGTTCAGATAGACGACTCAGTTACAGGGAAAAGTTTGGAACCATTCAGTGGTGCCTACAAGGTTTGGAGTAGGTCGGCGTTTTGAAAAAGTTTCTAAGTTTAGCACTATATAAAAAAAAAACTTCTCATATGAACCTTAATCTATACGTAAACGGTTTTAATAGAGCTACAACATTAATTGTATAAATGAAAAACACCTAAACAAAGAAGTTCGAGTTACGAAATTTTTACCCATTTGTCTCGGAATTAAGATCCCATCCAGACAAGGAAGCTGCCATGGAGAGAGCTTTCCTCCAGTCATCCACCTCAGCTTTATTCGACACTTCGTGTTCGGCAAACGCTTCTGCATAGCTCCCACCTTGTTCCTTCACCATCTCGGGAGTAACATTGTAAAACACCGGAATACATTTATATTCTGGATTGTTTGCACTGAGATCGAGAATTTTCACAAGTTCCCTCATACAAGATGTCGAAGAAGCATACTCTTCAGAGAAAATCACCATCAAAAATCTCGATTTTTCAATTAGATCATATTTTACTTCTGTTTCACCCGACACATCACCACCCGATACGCTATCATCCATACAAACATGAATTCCGTTTCGCTTGAGGCCGTTGTATAGATGATCAACGAAGGTTTTAGAACTATCTAGACCTCGAAAACTTAGATACACATCATACATCCATCGAGACATTTTCAATAAGGATAGCTCTGTTCACATTTCAAAATATATATAGCATGAATCACGGGTCCTGATAAATAATTTCCACTTTAATGTTTTATCTTTATTGCTTCAAACTTTCAAAACGTAATCATAGTAATTTATTATTTATTCATCGAAAGTGATCAACAAGTTGCAATCAACTCAGAATTCAGGACCCGAAACAAGTTGCAATCAACTCAGAATTCAATCGCGCAGAAACCCTAGCCAAAAGAATCCGAATTACAGTTTGCCGAAAAAACTTTACTTCGCCGGATAAGTGTAACCGTCAACAAAAATCAACCGATCGAAAAATTGAAACCATCATCATGATCAAAATTCGACAATGATTAAAACTTGATGAATTTCAAACTGATTTGACGAAAAACGACGACGAGATCTATGAAAAAGTTACGAAAACTTGATAAATCTGGGTTTGTGTTTGAGTGTGGAAGAAGAAGAAGAAGGGATCATGGTGAAATGACGAATCTGTCCCTCACTTAACGGACCTAATAGACGGCTGTTAGTCGCGGAGTGAAAAGTGAAAAAATTGACCAACTTCAGGGTTTTTTCCTGTAATTAATTCACTTAAGGGCAATAACTGAAAATTCTGCCAACTTGAGGGACCAAAAATGTAATTTTCTCTGAAAACTAATACCGGGCTTAAAGCAAAGATGATGTCTAAAAACGCACCAAAAACATGTACAATATCTTATATCAACTAATATCGAGCCTAATATAATGCTAACCAAGAAAGCATATATATCAAATAGTCTTAATATCCATGCGTGATACACGGGTTGATTTAGTATATTTATAATATGTAGATTAAAATTTTCATATATAATTAATAAAATAATAAAGTTTAACCTTAAAGATTGAAGACCATTAGTTAGCTTTATACAACAAATTTGTAACCTTAGGTCGTTTCATAGTAAAAACATATAAAGAGGAATAAAAGACATTTTTTTATTTCTCTTCATCGGTTTTTTGGTTATTTTTAGTTTTATGTAGTTTATTTATAACTAACTGATGAATGATGATCCTTGACAAGCCTGATATAATGAGTTTTTGGTCCTAATATAATGATAATAAGAAACCATAGCCTACCTAAATTTTCACAGTTACTTTTGGCTTACATTATATGTTTTATAAATAAATATGGTATCAACTATGGATAATATAATACGGACGAATAGGTATTTCAAAATTAAGATAATTATTAATTTAAGAGTTTGAATTGTTTTATGATATGTATATACTCGTAAATATCAGTTAATCATAACTAATATGACACATGTCGTTCAGATATAATGCCACATGTCGTTAAGAAAAAGCTACAATCCTGTTTTAGTTTATTGGTAGACTAGCAACGTCATGCTTTATATCTAGAATAAAGATTCCTACAAGTCTACAACATACACAACGGCACTCCGAAAACAAGTTAAAAAGCTATATTAATATTAATGTACTAATAAACATAAAGAAAACCTGAGGCAAGGAGGAAACTCAGTCCAAAAGAACAAAAAATTTGAAATTTGTAGACGTCCGAGAGAGTGACAACGTATGGAAGCACTAAAATGAATGAGATCACTTGGGTCTTTTTAGAAATTACCAATGTTATTAAACAGGCCGGTCCGACCGGTCAGACCACGGTTGGACCGGTATTTTAAAGAATTCTGGTCTAATAGTTCCCGGTTCGAATCCTGCAAATGAACCGCTTTGAACCGGCCGGTCGGACCGGAACCGGACCGGTGATTGAACCGCTTTGAACCGGGTCAACACAAGTCAAACTTTTTTTTTTTTTTATTTTCTTCTAATTTGTTGGCAATAAAAGTAATACATATATATAACTCAATATTTTGCAAAGTTATAAGATCAGGCTCTTATTTCCCACAAATATGTTTTATACATATTATATTAGTTGTATGGTAGCATCTCGTTATTTCGCCTTTTTCTATACAACCGAATTTTTCTTTGTATATCAGGTTTTATTTTGATAATTTGTTTTTTTTTTGTTGTCGTAGAAAAACAATATGTATGCTTAATTTATATTTCTTTTTTGCTATTGTAGGAAGAAATGACTTTTGAATAAGTTACATTTTATGTGTTTAAACTTGTATTAGAACTTGTTTTAAGTATGACTTTTGTGCTAGAATTTTGTTTGTTTTGGATAATTGATGTAACTTAATGTTATTGAACTTATGTTGTGTTTAAATCAAGAAATCTTATGGTATTACTACGAAAAGTGTATATGTCGTCAAAATCCGGTTCAATAGCGGTCCAACCGGTCAGACCATTCCGACCTGTAAGTTTTTATGATACCGGTTCAGTGTTCGGTCCGGATTAACAATTTAGTAGGTCGAGTTTTGGGTTGGTGGAACAAATGGGTTGTTGGTTGGCTGGTTGATTTCAAGTCAAACAAATCATATGGGTTGTCGTTGGTGGGTCAGAGGTTCATTTCAGGTCAAATGAGTTGTGAGTTGGTGGGTCAAGTGGGTTGAACCTATTAAAATGTTTTTATAAATTTAAAATATTTTCCGGATGGCGGGCCGACCTGTCAACCTGAAGGGTCAACCCAAACCCGACTCGAAAAATCAGGTTGGCGGGTTGACCGGTCAAGATTTTATAATCCTAACCCGGAGGTCGGTTTCACGTTAGGTTTCGGGTTGAATCGAATATTGTTAGCCCAAAATAAACGTTCTTAACAACAACAATAATGCCTATCGTTCGAAGACACTGCCCGATTTTGTGGTATCTTTCTTTTGTATCCCTTCGTTGAGATCCAAAGTCACCTCCAATAACCAGAAATGCAAGGAGATTTATGGAATTGCATTCCTTTATTGCAGATATAACTGTATATGATAACTTAACATTCATTATTTGAGGTTGTAGCTCATACTACTTTTGTTGGCACAGGCCCCTCAAGAAACACACAACATACTCGCAACTTATTCTTAGATAATTTTCAATGTATATCGCCAACAAACTTCGTCTTTTTCAACATGCATTCCAACGACCGAGTACAACAAATCCGGTGAGTGACCCTTACTAATCCCGAACAGACCCGATATCAAGATTAACCCAACAACTTTAACCGTTGTAGCTCATACAGCTTTATCCGAAATGTGTTTGACTGATTCAAGTTCTGTAACATTGTGTTGGTGATCAAATATGTTTTATGAATCTCTTTTAGAAAGAACTTCTATCATATACAAATCACTGAAGGTGATCAAAATTTTCTTATGCTCATAGAAACCAAGTAGACAATTTGTTATAAGAATCTGGCAAACTTTATTCATATTACATCTATTGCCTTCAATCAATTAACTTGCGAAAACATACCCAAACCAAACAAAGATTTACATTGAATAAGAAAAATATGAACCAACCTTAATCTTTTCAAATCGATATGCTATTGATTGTGAAATTTATTATTATAACTAAGTATTTTTCTGAATCAATCAAGAACAAAAATTATTATGAAGATTATTATGATTAAAATAGAAGTATTGAAACAGATTTAATAAGAAGAAATCAATATAACTGAATGATTCTCTAATCAGGTGATAGAGTAATCAAACTATAACTGAATGAATATGAGAATTAATAAGTGAATGGAGTAATAGTCTGAATGAATGTTTTTTGTCACGATCTATTCTTCAGTATATATGGACAAGAACTTCAAGCTTTCCAACAGCACCTTCAAGAATCTACAGTTTACTCTTTTAGTCCTTCATACTTAAGCCGACTTCAATCTTCATCCTTTCTTTAACACTTATACTTCACCATTAGTCCCTGAAACATACTAAACACACAATAAGAGTATTATACTTAATTATTTTGTTTAAAACTAAATTGAAGTATATGTACACTAATCAATACACCCCCTCAATTTAAGTTTTAAACAAATCAAGCATTCTCAAACTTTTAACAAGCTTGAAATGTTGGTCTATAGATAGACCTTTTGTTAATATATCTGCCACCTGACTAGCAGACTCAATCTTTAAAGGTTTAATGGTACCATCAATTATTTTATCTCTAACAAAATGCAAGTCTATTTCAAAATGTTTAGTCCTCTCATGAAAGACAGGATTAGAAGCAATTTGCAAAGCAGCTTTATTATCACAAAACAAAGAAACTGGTACCTTAACCTTTACCTCCAAATCTCTTAACAGGTTTTGTAACCACATAACTTCACAAGTAAGAGAAGCTAGGGCTCTATACTCAGCTTCAGCTGAGGATCTAGAAACAACACTTTGTTTCTTACTTTTCCAAGAAACAAGAGAATCACCCATATAAACTGCAAAACCAGTAACACTTCTTCTAGTGGCTTTGCATTTAGCCCAATCAGAATCAGAATAGCCTCTTAAGTCCATATTAGAAGATTTAGAAATCAATATACCTTTACCAGGACTATCTTTTAAGTATCTAAGCACTCTAAAAGCAAGCTTCAAATGAGACTCAAAAGGAGAATGCATATATTGACTCAAACAGTGTACAGAGTATGAAATATCAGGCCTTGTGTGAGTCAAGTATATCAGTTTACCAAGAAGTTTTTGATATTGAGTTACATTCTCTATTTTCTTGTCATTTTTATCTATTGGTTTATCAGAAATCACAAGCTTTGATTCAAGAGGAGTTTTAAATGGTTTGCAAGCAAGTAATCCATATTCAGAAAGCAATTCCAAAACATACTTTCTTTGAGATAAGCAAATATTTGTATCAGTTCTTAATACTTCTATGCCTAAGAAGTACTTTAACTCCCCTAAATCTTTTATCATAAAATTTGTTTTCAAGTAAGCTTTAAACTTGTTAACTTCATCTATATTATTCCCAGTGACAACTATGTCATCAACATAAACAAGAAGTGCAACAAAGATACCATACTCAGATTTAACAAATAAGGAATAGTCACACTTACTTTGTTTGAAGCCATTTTGAATCAAGGTTTTACATAACCTTTCATTCCATTTTCTTGGAGCTTGTTTAAGCCCATACAATGATCTTTTTAACCTACACACTCTATTATCATCAACAGAAAAATATCCAGGTGGTAGAGTCATATAAACTTCTTCACTTAAACTACCATACAAGAAAGCATTATTCACATCCAATTGAAACAAAGGCCAAGAATTATTAACAGCTAAGTTAATTAGACACCTAACTGTAACAATTTTCACAACTGGAGAAAAGGTTTCTTCATAATCCACCCCCTCTCTTTGATTGTAACCTTTGGCTACCAACCTAGCCTTAAACCTTTCAACCTCACCAGTGGATTTATATTTAACTCTATAAACCCACTTGCAGCCAATAGGTTTTCTGCCAGGTGGCAACTCAGTCACTTCCCAAGTTTCATTTCTATGTAAGGCCTCCATTTCATCATTCATGGCAGCCACCCAATTTTTATTGGTGCATGCTTGATGAAAAGTTTTAGGTTCAACAATCTTATTTAAATTTGTTGAAAAACAGTAATTATCTTTACTCAGATTTGAGTAATTTACATGTCTATCAATTCCATATTTAACCTTTCCATCAAGAACAAAATCCCCAAGTTTAATTGGAAGCTTAGTGGATCTGTCAGACCTTCTTAGACCATTATTTTTATCAAAAAGATTTTGAACATTGTAATTACCCTCAGAACTAGAAGAACTTTGATCAGATTGTTCATCACTTGAAGAGGTGCCTTCATGTTCAATGTTTGCATTTGGGAAATCACCAAGTGACTCATTGTCACTGGCATTCTCCTCATTGCCTCCAATTGAAACATGTTGCACATCAGTTTTGGCAGCAGTCTCTGTGTCATCATAGGGTAGAATGTTTGTTGGTATAGAATTAGGAAAATAGGGAGAGTCAAAAAAATTAAGTTGATTTAAGTCAGAATCTTTAGAACCAGAAAGCTCATCATTTTTATTCATCTTTAAAGGGAAAATGTTTTCATAAAACTTAACATCTCTTGAAAAAAATAAAGTTTTATTTTCCAAACTATATACTTTATAACCTTTCTTAGTATTTGAGTAACCAACAAACACACATTTTTCAGCCCTTTTTGAAAACTTATCATTATTATTAAGATTAGTAGCAAAACAGAGACAGCCAAAACATTTTAAATGGTTAAGATTTGGAGAATTTCCAAATACTAACTCATATGGTGATTTGCCTTCTAAGACAGAAGATGGAAGCCTATTAATCAAGTAAGTAGCAGTAAGAATGCACTCAGTCCATAAGTACAATGGTATTCCTCCCTGAAATAAAAGAGATCTTGCAACATTTAAAAGGTGTCTATGCTTTCTCTCAGCAATCCCATTTTGCTGAGGAGTGTAAGCAATAGTAGTCTGATGTACAATGCCATGAGTATTGAAGAAAGTTTCCATATTATTATTCACAAACTCTGAACCATTATCACTTCTGAAAATTTTAACTTGTTTTGAAAACTGAGCTTTAAGCAAATTATAAAAGATAACAATGTTTTTATAAACCTCATCTTTTGATTTCAAAAGATAAACCCAAACTGCTCTTGAAAAATCATCAACAACAGTTAGAAAATACTTGTAACCATCTTTACTAGTCACTTTGTAAGGACCCCATACATCTAAGTGTACAAGATCACCAACAGAAGTGCTAGTATGATCACTAAAAGGAAATGGTTCCCTAGTTTGTTTAGAGAAATGACAAATATCACAAGGTGAAGTAGAACCATCACATCTTATATCAATTTGATTTTTTAAAACCTTAAGGACTTGGTCAGATGGATGACCAAGCCTATTATGCCACAACATATTTGAATAACCCACATAAGTATGGCATTGAACAAAAGGTGGAGGTTTAGAGAAATCCAAGAAATACAAACCTCCTTGCTGACTACCAGTCCCCAGTGTTTTCTGCTGATGTAAATCCTGAATATAGCATTTAGATTCATCAAAACCAATAAATACTTTACTATCCCTAGCAAGTTTATGAACTGACAACAAGTTGACAGTATACTCTGGAACATAAAGAACATCATACAAAGTCAAAGTATCACTTAATTTTAGATTACCAACTTTTTTAATAAAAGCAGTAGTGCCATTTGGATGATCTATAGATAAGTTCAAGTCAGAAATATCAACCACATTCTCAAGATTATCTAAACTTGTAACCATATGTTGATTAGCCCCAGAGTCTATTATCCAACCCTTATCAGTTTTATATATTTTAAAAAAGGTTTTAGAATTTGAACAAAAAAATGTACCTGCCATATTGGCCTGCACATTACTTGGAGGTTTTGAATTAAGAAGATTCAAAAGCTGTTGAACTTGATCTTGGGTAAAAGGCATAGCAGAATTATAAGAAGTAGAAGCAGAGGAATTGTTAGCAGTTTGAGAAGTAGAAGAAACAGAAGGAATACTGCTATTATTATTAGAAGTTTTATTAAGTGCATTACTAGCAGCCCATTTTTTCTTGATATAATCTGGATAACCAACAATCTTGTAGCATTTATCTATAGTATGACCAGTAAGACCACAATTAGGGTTAGAGCATACAAGAGAGTTATTCTTAGGAACTGGTTTTTTAAAAACAGGATTTGAACTTTGATATTTAGCAACAAAAGCAGTGTTTTGTGGTTTTGATACATGAGTTACATGACTAGAATTCTTATGAGATTCATCTCTAGAAATCACAGAAAAAGCAGTTTTAACATCAGGAATAGGATCTCTAGTTAACAGATTGCTTCTGACAGATTGATATACATCATCAAGACCCATCAAAAATTGCATTAACTTCATTAAATCATTGTGAGTTTTAAAAGCCTTTTGAGCATCACAAGTACAAGCAGGTAATTTAGCAATAGCATCAAACTGTTTCCAATAAGCATTCAATCTATGATAATAATCTGATAATGACATGCCATTTTGTTTAAGTGAATTTATTTGTTGATAAAGATTAAATGTTTCTGAACCATTAATTTTATCATAAGTTTCTTTCAGTTCAGCCCAAACAGTAGCAGCATTAGTTGAAAATACTTGTCCTAAATATAATTCTTCTGAAATAGAACCAAGAATCCAAGACAACACAACTGAATTACACATATCCCATTGCCTAGCTAAAGAACTATCACTAGTTGATCTCTCACAACTACCATCAATAAATCCAATTTTATTTTTAGCTTGTAAAGCAATAGTCATAGCACAAGACCACACATTATAATTTTCAGTTCCTTTCAATTTATGAGCAACAAAAGAAGTAATACTAGAATCAGTAGGATGCAAAAACAATTCATCACCAAACACAATAGAACTAGCAGCAGATTTACTACCACTACCTAAATCACTACCTCCAGTCATATTTAAATCACACACAGAACACAATTAAGCAGCAATGTTATAAGATCAAAGTCTATCCAGGATTCCTAATCACTGAAGTGATAGGTCAAGGACCAATGATCAAATAAACAGAATTATGCTACCAGTAATTGATTCTATGGTAATAAGACTGATGGCAGAACAAATAATGATAAACAATAAAAAAATTGATCCTGATTTTACCAAAATCAGGTAGGAAAGAATAGACCTAATTCGAGCAGCGGAGTTGTAGTAGACGAATTAGAATTAAGAAACCCCAATCAAGGAACGAACAATCGAGAATCTGACCTTCTTTAGAAAAATCCCCAAATTATTCGAAACCCTAATTTTTCAAACCCTAAATCAAGAGAACCAGATCGAAACCGTAACAACAACAATTATTGATTCAATCGGATATCAAAGCGAACCTGGCTCTGATACCATGTGAAATTTATTATTATAACTAAGTATTTTTCTGAATCAATCAAGAACAAAAATTATTATGAAGATTATTATGATTAAAATAGAAGTATTGAAACAGATTTAATAAGAAGAAATCAATATAACTGAATGATTCTCTAATCAGGTGATAGAGTAATCAAACTATAACTGAATGAATATGAGAATTAATAAGTGAATGGAGTAATAGTCTGAATGAATGTTTTTTGTCACGATCTATTCTTCAGTATATATGGACAAGAACTTCAAGCTTTCCAACAGCACCTTCAAGAATCTACAGTTTACTCTTTTAGTCCTTCATACTTAAGCCGACTTCAATCTTCATCCTTTCTTTAACACTTATACTTCACCATTAGTCCCTGAAACATACTAAACACACAATAAGAGTATTATACTTAATTATTTTGTTTAAAACTAAATTGAAGTATATGTACACTAATCAATATCCCCTTACCCGTAAGTCCACCCACACGAATATAGTCAGAAGTGTTCGGATACAGCAAGGTGTATTCAACTTTAACCGGTCCAACTCTGTTCTTCAATCGCCCGTCCTTGTTTCTATTCGTGATGCTCGACTCAATCTCCACCAGCTTCTTTCCAAACCTCTCAAAAGCCTCTAATGCAGTACCATCTGACGTCCAATACGGAGATTCACTTTGTCCAAGATAAATCTCATCTGCTGAATGTCTAGACAAAATCTCTATCAAAGAAACTCCTATTAATGTTTGGAACTGGCTCGTGATTGTTTTCAAAAATCCCTTTTCAGGGTCTGACTCTAGTCAGCATATCCGGTGTATTTGGCTTTGGCATGAACCTACGGCTCACAGTTGGGCGGTTAGGGAGGTAGCCCGCATAAGGGTATTGGCCAAAATTTACTGCTGCGTGGAGAGCTGATGCGATCCATATGATGGTGGTGCATGAGTCAATTAGCTCAGCTCGTGTTTGCATTTGAGGCCACCATGGCTCGTCTTTCTTGTCACCATGCCCTCGGTTCTTAACTCCATCCACCATGATTGGAGTTCAGAATCGACTTTAACTGTTTCATCAGAGTCATAATATACACAACAATAATCATTAACCCATGTTTGGATTGCTGACCAAATCTCTAGCCCATCAACTGCATATGGGTAGTCTTCTATGAGCAGTTTTAGCCCATGGGGTTGGCTTGCATCCTTGACAGCTACACCCCTACATAAAATTCACAAGAATCAAACTTATTTAGGCTTCTTACATTTGACTTGTTAAATATAATATAATAATTGACCATTTGTGCAAAACATTAAATATGGTAAGATGGGTGGGTCGATCGGGTTACTGTCAATTGAAACGGATCAGTCAAAAGTAAAGAGTGAATGGGCATGTCATCTTGGCGTGGCCTGTTAACCCATTAATAACTATCTTGTGGCTAATTAGTAATTACCTCTTTAATAGATCAGCAGGCAGAGCCTGCTCGGTAAAGACCCAATTCTTATAAATAACAGCAGACATTTCCATGGAGTATTTAGCTGGAAACACGGTCATCTCAAGTACACCCCCAGCATTGATTAGTATCTGTCTAGCTAAAGCATTTATGTTCATTGTATCACGAAAATGTGGTTTTAGTAGCTTGTGTATCGGATGAAGCACACTTAGTTGTCGATTTGTAGCTATTATAAATGGTTCTATCACTGCATGAGTATTCAGCCTGTACCCATCAAAATCATATTATAAGACTCGAAAAAAAACCAATAATTGTTAAAGAGTAGTATCTAAAAAGTAGTAATGTAACAATATATTCAAGTACCAGTGGCTAATAAGTTGATGATATCCAGAGTCATTGACTGCAACATAAGCTTTGGCTAACTGCCATATGGTGCCTTCAACACCATCCTCACAAGGAGTATAGACCTCGCTGGTGCAACCCTTGCTGTCGGGCTCAGTCTTTGGCAAGCTCAACTCGATAGCTAGTGGCTTGAGTGTGCCATGATCTTGTAGCAAGAGAACTGTTCGGGTTGCATATATCTTTGAAGCCGTAGCGTTGATTCTTTTTAAATACGGCATCAATGCATCGTGGTGATCCAGGATGAACAGTTTCTTATCATCCAAAGCCTGTAAAAACAAAATATATGTGTGTATTATGCATATGAAAACATACAGCCACGATGGTTTGATAACGGGTCAAGTGGGTTCAGGTCAAAACAAAAATATTTGATTCAAAATGTTGGATACGTGTCAAAGTTGGCTCCAAACATTTTTGTCCAATACACACAAAACTGAAACCCAAGACGTACTTGTTCTACCGTTAGTCCATTCATGTTTGGTTCAAGGTCTTCTTTTGTCATTGAACTCGTTTGGTTGCCATATTTTTCCGGATCTAGCTTGCTAGCTGGTGGGAACTCCTGGTGGAGAACACAAAAGTTTAAAATGCCAAGTTGTTGTTCAAAAGGTCGAACCATATTATCAAAAGACTTTATATAAACATACTTCAAGTCGACGAATGACCACAGGGTTAACTCCGGCAAGCATTTCTCTTCCAAATTCTTCATCTGTTCGCCAAGCTGTGTTGTTCTCTGCCATAATGTATGATGCTATTTCAATATTTGTTGCCATATTGGAAATTATATTGGAACATAGTAAATAATTTAATGTAAGATTATAAAGTAAATTTTTTTTATCTCTAGTAGAAAAAAAAATGAGAAATATATTATCTAGTTGTATTGCTGTAGATACATATAGTTACCATGGATAACATCCGGCTTTGGAAATTTAAGATGCCGCTCGCCATCAGAACGTAAGAGTTCTTTGATCAGCTCCAAATGAACATGTTTTCTAAGTTTGCCAACTTTCTGTTTTTGGGGCTTCAACTCACTTTGGTAAAGCTTCAACACATCTTCAAACGAATCAAACTCATTTGGAGTTCTATCAAATATGGCCATAAACTCATGACGAACCACTTGGCCTATGGATTTGGCTGCATAGCCTAAGAAATCCGAGAACTTGATATGAGTGAAGCGTTCATCACGTGGCACATAAATATTTAGACTTAGAGGGCACAATCTGCTTTCACTCTCTGGATCCTTTTTGGTTGGCTTTCGGCCAGTTCTTCCTCTTCTTGGGTATGGATACTTTGGGTTTCCACCAAGAACAGGCCGGGAGTTGGCCTGTCCCTTATCAGGGAGACCCAAATCATTATAGTAAGCATAGTCATAAACCCTGTCCCATTCCTTGAGCTTTCCTGAACCGGTTCCTCTAAGATTGACGAGTTCTTGCTCTCTATAGTGTCGTAGTGGTTCGGGTGTGGTGGAAGGTAAATATGTCTGCCATAGTATCCAAATTATATCTTGTTACAAACACTTAAATTACTTCCCAAAAGCTAATATTCATATTCAGTAACGTATTACTATAACTACTAAGGGAAATTGCAATATAATTACATGTCCTCAAAATGAACTTGGTACATTTCTAAATAGTTGTACTAGCTTGTATAGTACCAAGGAAAATAGAAGAATAAATCAACTAACATAATTATTGGCTACGCGGTTTGCTCTCCAACTCTTGGTGGATGTAAGGTAGCTAATTAAGACCCTCTCAATAAATTTATATTTGGCAGGATTCAAACTCTCGTCCCCTCAAGAAGAAACCACTTAGTGGAAAACTCCCTCATGACCACTGGGTTAAGACCCCAATGGCGATAAACTATCAGTTTGATTATGAAGACTATGAAAATGCTTCTGCTACTTTTATTAAATATACCGAAACTCATAGATTACCAACCCAGATTATTTTAAAGTAGACAATATATATATATAATATATATATATGTAATATATATATATATATATATATATATATATATATATATATATATGTATTGAAACATAATTTAAATAGACAATATATATTTTTTGAACGGCAAATTTGGATCACTGACGGACCACTGGAGTATCATCGTGCCACCAGGGTACCACCCGATCATATCCCCACTAGGTAATAATGTCAATACACCAATTCAGGAGGAAACTCAATAAATATGAGAAAAACCCCTTTGTGGGATTTGAACTCATGAGCTTATAATCCCTAAGCCTTATCCCACCACCAATATGTCACTAGGCTATTAAGAAAGAAAAAAAAAACAATATATATTTAATATTTATTGCTTTAGTAAAATACGGCGGCATGATAGCAATCTTTAATTCAATTTTCAAAAGATCATACCAAGTAGATAATGAAGCAGTATCATTGGCTGCCTGCTGATTAAGCAGGGTTATCAACTACTTTCTTCCTTTTTTATGATTATTTCTTTTTATTAAGATATTTTTGGGTTAAAATCCATATGCATTATTTTTGATACCATAAAACCATCCTCATTCACAACCCAACCCAACAATACTATTAATTAAAAAACTAATTTCTCTCTCTTATATTCATCCAATCCAACCAAAAAATTTTTACATTCTCATTAACAACCCAACCAAAATATATTTTTTATTAATAAAAATTTATTTTACACACCCAATAAACAAAATAAATCCACTCAAAACCATTAATATATTAAATAAATGGACTAACTGATGTAATTGATTCTATTTATTTACTCATCTCCATGGATTATGTGCCACGTCAAACATTTTATCAACCAAACATTGGTTGGTGGACTCAACAAGTCGGAGGGTTAAAACAGTTTTTAATAGTTTTTTATTGCTTTTTGTCCCAACCGAACAGAAAGTTTTACACCGATGGGAATGGTCTAATAGGATCTACCAACTTGTTAGCGGTAAGGGACATCGACAACGATTGGCAAGCGACAACATTGCCCCCTAAAAAGCGGTAAGTTGTGTATGCAACATCAATGATGAATATCGGCGTGGTGGTGCCGATTGAATTGAACGTTGGGAGCTATGTTGTCGTTTTATACAATTTAATTATTTAGGGGGTGTTTGGCCTAGCTTATTTTAGAGGGCTTATGGCTTTTTTGGCTTTTTTTATTACAATAAAAGTCATTTAAGTGTTTGTTCTAGCTTTTTAGCTTATAAAAGCCATTTTTAAGAAGCCAAAAAACATAGCTTTTATAACAAAAGCCAAATGTTTCCCTTCTTTTTCCTTTCAAAAGCCAAAAGCTAATCCAAACACTAGAACAATAGCTTATGAACTTTTAAAAAAAAAGCCAAAAGCCACTTATAAAACATAAATATAAGCAAAAAAATAAAAGCTAGGCCAAACACCCCCTTAATATGGATGCTGATATATATGCCCCGATGCCGGTGAAGTTATAAACACCCCTACAAGGCTACAATATGGCTTGTTTTGATATGTTAAATTTGACAAAGTCACATGGCATCCCTTGATTCTTGCCATGCCAATTTTTAAATTGACAAATATACCCTTCATCGTTATAAATCAAAGAGATCGTATCCTTCACCTTTAAAAATCAAAGAGATCAAAGGTGATCCGTATACCATGTTTTTTGTAACTATATATTACCAAACTTATCTTATCTTATTGTAGAATATAACACTTTAAAAGATAGATAAGTGATATACATTTAGAATAAAGTGGTAACTCATCAACTTTACCAACTAGGACTGTTAGGTACAGTTTTGCTAAAAATTGGAGCGTCTCCAGTTGCATCTGGAGACAGAAAAATTTGTCCAGAAATATATGAAGTCCTGTGGCCAGTGTACAGTTGATGCCACTGAAGACTTCACTCCAGTTGAGATCTGACCAAAACATGAAGACATTCCAGTTGAAGTCGAAGACATCAAGTGGAAGAAAGATAATGACCATGGCACCGAAGCCCAATGGACATTCTAACCAGATCGAAACTGGAGAGCATCAGTTTAAAGCATTTACAAAGCTTTACACTGATTACGAGGAAGACCTTTTTGCTTTATGTACTATTATCCGGACAATACACATTATCTATGTTTAAAGTACAAAAGTACATAAAGCAGGTTGGATAAAGTGCCTTTATGTCTTACTTTATAAGCATGTTCAAGAAATTAAATGCAATTCCTTAAATGCTCTCAACCATATTTATACGGCTAAAGTTGACATCCCAATGTCAACTTTGCCTATAAATAGAGGTCTTTGCACAACCAAGAAACAACCTTTGCATAAATCTGCTTTGCAATATTCTTGGTGAACTTGTGTAATATTCTCTCAATCGCAAAAAGGAACATTTCACAACTTTAAGTGTTTCGATTGACAAGAGGATTTCCAAGTATTAGATCAATTGTACTTCATAGGTTGTTAGGATATTTACATCTTTGTATTATCTTGGTTCCGCAAAAACCTTGTAATTTATTTAACATTAATAAATAAATTACACTTGAAAAATTACAACTTGGTCTCACCAGATTTACTTTATTGTATTTACTTATTGCATCGTTATTTACTTATTTGTATTGTCACCTAAATAAGTAATCTATCCAGTAACTTGGTATACATTCTCTGCAACTGGTCGTCTCCAGTTCAGTTAATATATTGCAAAGGAAAACTCACCATTGACATAGAGGTGTCTTCAGTTAGTACCATCTATTGAGTTGGACTTACAAGGACATGCTACCACAAGACTAATTATTTTCAAAAAAAGAAAAAATGATTAGCAAAATTAACAAGCAATGCTTAAATCAAATAGTTAATGTCCTTGTTTTCACAAATAAAGGTTAAAAGTTTGATGTTTACTCTTTACAAAACCGGGGTCTTTTTAAAGTTAGATAAATTGTGAAAGGAGTCTTTGTAAGTGTTTACATTATAGTCTTGTGAGTTGTGACTAATAACTACTCTTGGATAGTTGGATGTTAGTTATCTTAGGATTATGATCCTCTAAAGTTACTCTAAGGTCACGTTTGGTTCACAGATTCTAATGGAATTTGACGGAATTGGAATGAGACTCCATTCCTTAGTGTGTTTGGTTGTTCAAAGACGAAGGAATCTCATTCCATTGGAATGTAAACATTCCCTCATTTGATGGAATCTCCATTCCTTGAGGGTGGGGGAAGGAATCTCATTCCATTCGTCACTTGAATCTCCAAAAAATCAAAAACATTCCGTCAAATTCCATTCCTTCAAATTCCAATTCCATTGAAAGATTTCATTCATTCTAAAAACATTCTGTGAACCAAACGCGCCCTAACTTCATAGGTGAAGTTGGAGTAACTTCAACCATTGGATTAAATCCAATGGTTAAGATTAAAACATCAACTTTTAATCTTGACCATTGGATTTAATCCAATGGTTGAAGTTACTCCAACTTCACCTTTAGAGAATTCTAATTCTTATCTTATGTGCTATATGATTATTGAAAATTCATATATACCGCAGGGACGAAATTTGTATTGTACCTAGCTATTATTTTATAATGTTTTTATTTAAACGTCAATACTCAATACCTTTACATATGCTTTTATCTATTATTTTATCCATGGTTTTTATTCAAACGTTGATACCCTTTACACATGCTTTTATGACTCGGACAGGATATGTTGTATTACCAATACATTTGGAATGTTCACAAAAGTTAATTTGGTTATACTTCAATAAACTTTATTGCTTATAAAGGTTCAATCTAGCATATATAGGATAAAAATCGAGTTTGAGGATTGTAAATTTAACTCTCATGTTACTAATTACCTAATACATTTATATGTGGTTATTCTCTGAAATGATGTCCATAAAATATAACCATGCAATTATTATCATTTAAAAGATGAAAAGAAAACCAATTAAGAAGAGAGAACGATATAAATGGGATAGAGATATTCTAAAGTAAGTTGAATCAACTTAGACCATAGATTTAAAAATCAAATTTTAATCTTGAACATTGGAAAATCCAATAGTTAAAGTTGATCCAATTTTACCTATAAAGTTCGATCAACTATAAGGATCCTAATCAATATAAATGATCATTGAGACAACGATCGATCATACACACTTACGCATAAACATATTAATAAAACATTTAATTCGTCTTTAAATGTGTCTTAACTAAGAGGATTTTTGGTAGGAAGTAATCATAAAGAATGAAAATGTAATTGAAAATAAAAATAGTGGAAAAAGGAATAAATATTTGGAAAGAGAATGAATTATGCTGTTTGGTATCGACAAAGAATAAATATAAAAAAATAAAAAAATTTAAATATAATATATTAACACATATAATATCATCACAAAAAAAACATTCCATTCTCACTCATTCTCTACAAAAGAGAATGGAGAGTATTTAAATAATCTTAACTTCTCAATTCTAATTCTTATTCTCCATTGTAAACAAATAAGTGAAGTATTCTCATTCCCTTTCTCCCATTACCATTTCATCCTACCAAACATCGACTTCCACATGGAAATTCACAGTAATATATACTTTCCGGTAAAAGTTAATATGATTATAATGGGCCATTTAGATTCTTCGAGGAACAATCTCAAATAGCTCACCTAAACGTATACCTCCATGCTACTACTATGAATGACTACTATGTTAGAATCAAATTTGATCATGATTAAATATGTATATATATATAATCTTAATATTTCATCGTACTCGTCAATTATTATAATTTACTCCTAGTTGCTAGTTTCGATCTTCACATATCATGACTTAAACAATGATATTAAAACAAATCTAATTTAAAAATACTTACTAAATGCTTATGAATGAAATTTAAAACAAATCTGTTTCTTATGAAACTCAATTTTTGTTGTTATATTTTATTGTTGGTTTAACAAATACTCAAATTATTAGCTTCAAGGACCATATGACTACATACAAGGAAACCAACAATATGTTTCTTATGAAACTCTAATTTTTTTTTTATCAACGATTTTTTGACCTGTACCGAAAGTCTCGTCAAAATATCCTTTTCATGTAGAGTATATATATAGTTAATCATAAAAGCAAAGAAAGGAAAGGAGCATTATTTACCTTGTTAGCAAAGAAAATACGGTTGTAGTTGTAACGATGTGTCGGGTAGACCCATGAATTGCAAACAAAATGGATGGCTCTATGACCCGGAACATTCTCCAAAGTCACTGTCTTGAGGTAAAACTGACTATGGTGATGGTTCTCTATCATCAATGCACCTGGTATTCCCATTGATTCTTCCCAATCGAATGTCACCGAGAAACTGGCTTCTCCTGCAGCCATGGCTGTCTTCTTCGTCACCCAATCTTCGATATACGCTTCTTTTCCAATCTTCCCATTCACTCCATTTGCTGAAAATAGATACATAATTAATTAGTAAGAACATATACGTGTGTTCTAGTATCAAATCTGTCGCTAAAATAAAGTGTTGTTAATAAGAAGAAAATATTACTATTATTTGTTTCATATTTATTATGAGCACCAAACTCATAAAGTTAAATTTAAGTTTTCATAAAACTTTTATTAACAAAATCCAAAAAAAAATGTATATATACATGGATCACAATGAGTAGAACTTATGAGTTGAATTGAGACACGTTTCCCAAATAACTCGTAAACACGATCAAGAAAGGAAGCACCAAAATCATTAACATCAAGAACATTTTTCTTCATTAACACTACTGTCCCTGTGATCATCTTCTTCATCAACTCGGGTTCGTCTCCGTAGCCGTTACTCGAGTTCTTGTCACACGTGATAATGTCCATCGTCCCCATGACTTGTTTCTTTAGAAGAACAAAGAAATAAAAAGAGAGTGTGTGTAGTGATCAAGTTATGGGGAGATGCTTATATATTGTTGGTTGAGGCTTTTAATTGTTTGTTGGTCATGTGAATGTTTATATTTAGATCGTTGACTTGCAAAGTCAAAGTCATTTTGTATACACACCAATAAGTACTAACTACTCCGCTTTCTAACTCTGTGTATTCACATACCAGTTGTCATTAAATAATTTTTTTTACACTTGCATATCGAATATCACAACGGGGTCTAGACTATGTTTGTCTTAACCGGATTCACACTAAAGAGCCCTCATACACTATCTAGTTGGAGGAAAATCCTCTATCAATTCGTCCAAAGACACAACAATTAATAGAGATAAACTTTGCCCCTTAGGATTCGAACCCAGATCTTCCTAAATCAAGGATTCATTGAAAAATATAAAATAATTAAGTACTACATTTCTTTCTATCCTTGCTCTAGTTTCTCTCATTATTATATGAAATTAATTGGATTCACAAACTCTTTTGGTCTTCAAATAATTTTATTTTTCTCTTTGTAAAGAAGACAAGTAACTATATTTTTCTATGCTCAAGCAAAAGTTGAAAATGACCGAATTTTCACAACAAAGAACACATAACTCCAACGCAAAAATAACGGTGAATAAAATAATCCTAATAATGATAAACAATACAACTATACAAGTATACATTAACAAATACAACTCTGAAGTTTCTTAGTTAGACGGCTATCGATGGGAGGTACTGAATCGATCTAAATTGCTTCTTTCTGTGTGTGTTGGGTCATTAGTAGACAATTTGGCATGAAGAAAATGAGTTATCGAAAAGTGGCACAAAATCTCTTAGCTAGGTAGTCATTAAGCAGTGCACCTAAAGAGTTAAGGTGCATCACAATAAGTGCATCTATATTGAATTATAGGTGCATCACAATAAGGTGCATCTACATACAATTATAGGTGCATCTTACTATCGTGAAGATTTAGTTACCATACCATATTTAGTTTCTTTTATATAAATCTTGTTCCTAAAGTTTAGGAGTTCTAGGTTGTTCCCCAAGTAAAGGGCATTCTATATAAACTCTTGTATCTTTTGATTGAAGGATACAGAAGAAAATAAAATCAATTATTTAATATCAGTTTTTTCATGGTATCAGAGCACCGCCTATAATTCCAGTATGGCTGGAGACGACCAAACCCCACCCAGCGGCAGTGGCAAGAAATATGCCATTGACGCCAATTCACCCTACTACATACACCCCTCCGATTTACCTAAACAGATGCATGTAAATGAAGCTCTGAGTGATGGAAACTAAAGTGATTGGGCTAAAGAGATGGCGAACTTTCTGTTTGCAAAGAACAAAATGGGATTTGTGGATGGAACGATCCCAAAACCAGAAAAGACGAATGACAACTATATGCCATGGATGCGTTGTGATGCCATGATTATCGGATGGCTCACCACTGCCATGGACAAAGACATCAGGGGGAGTGTAAAGTATGCCATTACTTCCTCTGAAATTTGGAAAGATTTAAAAGGAAGATTCGGCAAAGAGAGTGCCCCTCGAGCCTATGAATTAAAGCAATTGCTTTCTTGTTCTCATCAAGACGGATCATCCGTTTCGTCCTACTATACCAAACTTCGTGGTATTTGGGACGAAATACAATCTGTTCTTTCCATTCCACAATGTACATGTGGAAGTTGTACTTGTGAAATCGGAAAAAGGTTGACTGAATTTAAAGAGAAAGAACACTTGTATGAGTTTCTGATGGGGCTTGATTCTGATTTTTCAACTATAAGAACTCATGTTCTCTCCATGAAAACGACACCAGCACTTGGAGAAGCTTACCGTCTTGCTTCTGAGGAGGAACAACAAAGAGAAATCACAATGACTAGAAAAGCACAAATAGAGCCAGCAGCATTCAAGGCACAAGGACGACGAGAAGGATTCTCTAATCCTCAACAGAATAATAGGGGATTCGCAAGGGAACCCAAACGCAATATACAAGGAGAGGTAAACCATTGCAGGGAATGTGGAAAAGATGGTCACAAACGAGAAAATTGCTTTGAAATCATTGGATATCCTGAATGGTGGCCAGGAAAGAAAAGGAATTACAAACCTAACGTTAAGGTGGCACATGTGGAGACCGAACCTGCCCTAGCCGGACTCACAGACGCACAATACGAAGCCCTCATGAAACACTTTAGTGTGAATGAGCAGAAAACAGAGGGCAACAAATCTGCGTAAGGCAAATATGGCTGGTAAGATCAATAATAATGATGATAATGGTTGGATCGTGGATTCGGGTTCCACCGATCATGTGGTTAACAAACTAGAATCTCTTGAAAATAGTTTTCCCATTAAACAGGAGACACCAATTGAGATTCCCAACGGTGTTCACATACCTGTTCATGCTAAAGGGGTTTGTACCTTAAATGGTGAAAATAAAATCAATGAAGTTTTATATGCTCCTGATTTTAACTGCAATTTGCTTTCTGTTAGTAAACTTACAAAGGAATTGCAATGTGTAGTAAGCTTCTTTCCGGATTTTTTTGTAATGCAGGGCTTACACTCGAAGAAGTTGATTGGCACGGGCAGATGCACAAAAGGTCTTTATTGGATGGGGATGGTAGCGCCGGCAAGGAAAGCCATGGCAATCAAGGTTGACGCAAAAGTTTGGCATTCAAGATTAGGTCATGCTTCTCATTCTAAATTGTCGCATATAGATTTTTTAAGGGATGTTTCTTTTAATTTTGGGAATTATGTGTGTGATTCTTGTGTTAAGGCAAAGCATACACGAACCCCTTTTCCTAAGAGTTGCATTAAGACTAATGATTGTTTTGAATTAATTCATTGTGATATTTGGGGAAAATACCGAAAATCGTCAACTACTCATGCAAATTTTTTCTTGACTATTGTTGACGATTTTAGTAGGGCTCTTTGGGTGTTTCTTATTAGACATAAAAGTGATGCTAGCGATTGTTTAATCAATTTTTATAACATGGTCAAGACTCAATTCTCGAAACCCATTAAGCGAATTAGAAGTGATAATGTGGGGGAATTTACTTCAAATAGGATGAAAGAATTTTATGCTAGCAAGGGTATTTTACTTGAGACTAGTTGTCCTCATACACCTCAACAAAACGGGGTCGTAGAGAGAAAACATAGACACCTACTTGAAACCGCTCGGGCTCTCATGTTCCAAGCCAACATTCCAAAACGGTTTTGGGGGGAATGCATAGAAACTGCCACCTATATTATCAATCGTCTTCCTTCCAAAGTTATAAAAAATAAAACCCCGTATGAGATAATTTTTGGGGAAAAACCAAACTATGATCACATGAGAATTTTGGGGTGTTTGGCTTATTATAGTAGCATAGAAACGAGAGGTGATAAGTTCGAATTCAGGGGGAGACCGGGGGTTTTTATGGGTTATCCTCAAGGAACTAAAGGATATAAGATTTTTGATATTGAACATGGCAAGATGGCAACGTCTCGTGATGTTAAATTTGTCGAGACCAATCTTCCATTTTTGCATTTTAAGTCCGACAATACAATGAAAGAAAATTTTGACGTGCCAAGTTTGCATGAATATGATCCAATTACAAAAGATGATACTGAAATTCCTAATAACACTCCTACTGAGCCGTCCTCTCCTCATGCACCCACTATTATTCTAGATAATGATCAACCTCTTAATGATGAAACAATTGAATCAATTCACAATGAAATTCCAATGCCGAGAATTCCAAGGACGAAATTTCCTTCAACAAGGTTACAAGATTTCGAGGTTGAGCTACCACCATCCATCGACCATGCAAAGCCCGTGCGTGATCAAACTTCTTCTACGGTACACCCTCTTGCAAATTATGTTTCTTATGAAAAATTTTCAGATTCTCACAAAGCTTTCTTAACGGCCATTACCAAAGTTAATGAGCCGAACTCTTTCAAGGAAGCCATGCAGGATAAAAATTGGCAGGAAGCAATGCAACGTGAGATTAAGGCTTTGGAAGATAATGAAACATGGGTTTTAGAAGCATTACCGGAGGGAAAACACGCGATAGATTCGAAATGGGTTTACAAAGTTAAATACAAACCCACTGGAGAAGTTGAAAGATACAAGGCACGTCTTGTTGCGAGAGGTTTTACTCAAATTGAAGGAGTCGATTATCATGACACGTTTGCCCCGGTTGCAAAGTTGGTTACAGTTCGAACTCTAATTACTGTGGCTGCCAAAAGGAATTGGATGTTACATCAATTAGACGTCAATAATGCGTTTCTTCATGGCGATTTAGAAGAAGAAGTATACATGAAGATTCCGCAAGGTTTTTTTAACAAAGAAGAGACTAGAGTTTGCCGGTTAAAAAAATCATTGTATGGGTTAAAACAAGCTTCTCGCACATGGCACCAAAAATTCACGGTTTCGTTGCTACGGTTTGGATTTACACAGTCAAAGGCGGATCATTCCCTTTTTATTCATCAAGAAGGTGATAAGTTTGTTCTACTCTTGATATATGTTGATGATGTGATCGTTACAGGGAATCACGTCGAGATGATTGACAAAACCAAGGCATATTTTCACAAAACTTTCAGCATAAAAGATCTGGGATCGTTGAATTACTTCTTAGGAATCGAAGTCGCCCATACCGATGATGGGATAGTTCTCAGCCAACATAAGTATTCTATGGATATTCTTTCTGATTGTGGACAACTTGGATGTCGACCTAGTGCTTTTCCCATGGAACAAAATTTGAAACTTGATCAATGTAGTGACAGTCATAAGGTTGATGCTACACTTTATCGTCGACTCATTGGTCGGCTACTTTATCTCCAAGCAACGCGACCAGATATTGCTTATGCGGTAAACATTCTAAGCCAATTTGTTTCTGATCCTAGGGAGGATCATATGAATGCCGTTGTTCGTGTTCTTAGATACATCAAGTCGACTCTTGGACAAGGTATATTTATTCCCAAGACAGGTGGATTTGATCTTGTTGCCTTCTGTGATGCGGATTGGTTGGGCTGCCCATATACTAGACGTTCTCGGACAGGGTATTTATTGTTGTTGGGAGGTGCCCCCATATCTTGGAAAACGAAAAAACAATCAGTGGTCTCCCGTTCTTCAGCAGAGGCGGAATATCGGGCTATGGCTACTACGGTTAGTGAAGTTCTTTGGGTCAGATGGTTGCTCAAAGATTTTGCAATTGACTTGGTTGAAGCAACGCCTCTCTATTGTGACAATGAAGCTGCTCGACATATTGCAAATAATCCAGTTTTTCATGAACGTACTAAACACGTTGAAATGGATTGTTTTTTTGTTCGAGAACGGGTTGAATCTCAAGAAATCTTGCCGAAATGTGTGTCTAGTAAACAACAAATCGCGGACCTCCTCACTAAACCATTGGGAACACAAGCACTTCAAGCCTTACTTGGCAAGCTGGGTGTTCGGAATCTTCACACTCCAGCTTGAGGGGGAGTAAAGAGTTAAGGTGCATCTATATTGAATTATAGGTGCATCACAATAAGTGCATCTATATTGAATTATAGGTGCATCACAATAAGGTGCATCTACATAATTATAGGTGCATCTTACTATCGTGAAGATTTAGTTACCATACCATATTTAGTTTCTTTTATATAAATCTTGTTCCTAAAGTTTAGGAGTTCTAGGTTGTTCCCCAAGTAAAGGGCATTCTATATAAACTCTTGTATCTTTTGATTAAAGGATACAGAAGAAAATAAAATCAATTATTTAATATCAGTTTTTTCAGTACCAGGCTTAAGAAAGACGTCGCTCATCAAAGCAATCGTTCCAAAAGTTGTTACAGCTAAGGCTATTGCACTAACATATCCCGATGGTGTGCTCAATTTGGTCAACTCGAATTGGAGGTCAATCTCAGATTTCGGTTGCACCACACAAACCTTTACACATATGACAACAAGTATAATATATAAAAGTTCAGCGTTGGAATAGTGAACTTGACACATTAGGCAAAATGTTTATGCTCATTAAAATTAGTCAAATCATATAACTTTTTGAGCATCAAATCAGTAACAAATACTTTGCATAAATGAAATCTGTTATGCAATGTTATTAGTATTTGTTCCTCCATGAACCACAAAACAACCTTCCTTCCTGCAGCTTCAGATAATTTTTGCTCCAATGCTGGGATGACTTCTTCAATGGGTCTCCTCAAGTTTCCAATAAATAGGGATGAGGGACGGTTTATATATGTAACAACTTTATCTAAATAGTGATGGTTTATGCAAATATATTCACCGAGGGATGGATAATGTATGGATAAAAAGACCAGAGCGATTTAATCAAGAATATATGGTGTTTCATTTGTCACATGGTAATGGTAATATCTTTTGAAATTGAACTTGGAAATTTGAAGATCCTATCACAATTCAATATGACAAGCTCACATCTAATCTTCCAAAACTATTTCTATAAATTCTAAATTATAATCTCATCTCATAACACATTTGTACAATTCTCATTACCAATAAAAACAATTTTTTATTTTTTTTAAAAAGAGATTCAGAATTCTGCATATTGATTTCGTTATGAATTTATGAGAACTATTCAAACTCGAGACTGATCCATTGATAGGGGCAAGAAAAAACCGATTAATCGAACCGAACCGATTTGTAACCGGTAACCGAAACCGGTTAGTAACGGAATAGTAAAAACCGATTATAGGTTACCAGAAACCGTCGGTTACTAACCGATTACTCTTTTCAAAACCAAAACCGATTATTAACCGGTTAATTATTCCAAATAATAACCGGTTAACCGGTTAATCACATATTATATACATATAGAGAGAGAGAGAGTCGGGTTATTGTGAGAACTAAAGAATTGTCGAGAACTACGAGAACTAATCCTAGCCATTAGATGAAACCAATCAATGGTTATAAATACATGATGGCATTATAGTAAATATTATGCAATAAATAAATGGTTATAAAATAAAGAGGGGTAAACATGGAATTACAAATAAACTAAAAACACGGTGCCTTTGAATTAAAAATTTAAAAGAAAACGGCACTCACTTGTTTGACTACTAAAATCAAAGTTGAAATGTTTTTATGCGTATGTGTCCATTCAAATCAAATTAAACAATAAAAATATTACCTTTTTCATATTTAGAAGTTTATATTTAACGAGACTCGAGTTCAATCGTAATCGCATACATGTGTACATGTAATCGTAATCAAACGCATGTGACCGAAGGGGTGCAAACGTTTTTGTATGTTTTATATGTGATATTGGGATATCGATACATCATACATGTGTACACTTATTGTACATGTGTACATGTCACTACTAGAAACAGGGCTATCCTTGACCCGCTTTTTATGACCCACGCTAATAGATGACGCGCAAAGTGAGAAGTCATAAAAATACTGTCATAATTTGTAAAATCTGAAGGGTTTATGACACGCATTTTGTAGTGTCATAAAAAAAGGTAGGGTAACACGGGGCTACAGTGTCATCTTTGTTCCCCATATATAAAGCTAAAAAACCCCCAAAAAAAAACCCTTTCCTTTTTTTCAATCAGATCCAGAACGAACCCCAAAACCCCAAAATCTATCGAAGAGGAGCTCCAAAATCGAAGCCCCAAAATCGAACGACATCGTCTACACAAAATCGAAGCCCCAAAATCGTTCGTGTTATAGTCAAAATCTTTCAATTTTCGATTACATAGATCTGATGATGAGAAGTTATAGATCTGTGCTAATTCAATTGAAAATAACTAGGGTTTCATTATTCTTGATAGTTTGTTTGATAGTTGTTTAGAAATCATTCCCCTCGATGACGGTTCGTATATAGATACATACATATATATATCATATGTTTTAATCTGAATTATTTAAGTTGTATGATAAAATTATGTTATTTGAATTTGAATGTTTTTTTTTATTTACTGAAGATGATTCTACACACAGAGGAACAAGTAGCATCAGATTCAAAAAACAAACAACAACAAGGATGCAGTTCAACATCAGGTGAAGGTTTGAAACAATATTATACGCAACACATACACGATGCTCAGATTCAACTTCGCAACAAGACCCATAATCTTAATCGCCCAAGGTATTCTTTTCCCTTTTTTTCTCTTAATTAATATATAAACAAAACCCTAATTAATAAATTAAAATATTACATATTAATTAAAGTGTATGTTTTTGGTTGATTATATATGAAAGAAGGTATTTAGGTGTCAATTCTATGGCTGAAACCAGAAAATAATACAATTTAATTATGTTTTATATAA
Organism: Erigeron breviscapus; assembly: GCA_034093135.1. Lineage (NCBI taxonomy): Eukaryota > Viridiplantae > Streptophyta > Magnoliopsida > Asterales > Asteraceae > Erigeron > Erigeron breviscapus. The sequence continues at coordinate 144,492,357 of CM067170.1, read as the reverse complement.
GGGGTGATCAATATTTGGCTTATCATATTGAAACCTAACCAAGTTTAATTTTTGGATTTTGGTTTTGTTTTACCCGAAGTTTAATTTTCAGTTTCAAATTGAAACCATAGCGATTTCGAATTCGGATTTCGGATCGGTTTGTGTAAACTGAATTTGCTTTCGGTTACATAAAAGATTGAGGGTGTTTGGTTGTTGAGTGTCTTTTAGCTAATGGCTTTATAGTTAATCCCATAAGTTCAAGTTGATCAGCTAATGGGCATAACATGATTATATTCAACTAATGGGCATAACGTGAATGTTCTTATTCTGATGCTCAATATTGTCCTTGTGTGATATCTTATACTTTATTTTTTAGGATACAATTTCTTTTGGCTAAAAAGAGGAATCTAATGGCATTTTACCAAATGTTTCAGTTGGCAGACAATCAAAGGATGGTTTCATAACCTTGTAAAGACACTTCTTAGACGTTTTCGGTGGTTTTTTGTGCTTGCTGGATTCATTGCATTAGCAATGGCTGCCATAAGCTGGAGTCTTGAATCACCCGAAAGCTACTGGTTTTGGCACAGGTTAGTTATGAGTACTCACTTTGTGAATGTGCTTATGTTGTGTGAAGTTGTATTTATCAAATAATCAGTTATATGTGTCTTTGGCACATTATCAGGGCTATGGGCCAGTTACAGGCACATTGTCGCTAAAACATTAGAGGCACATTATTATATAAGAAACTATTAAATGTAATGAGATAAATGGCTATTCTCGAAAAAACATTAGAGGCAGATTGTCTATTAGGAGTAAGAATTATCAAGTTATGGTGACATAAGAGATAAAGAGGTGGTTTCAGCTTAGCTTTTAATTATTAGTTTTGTTGCTACTATTAAACAAACATCTGGTCGGGTCAACATGCAAAAATATTTTGATATATACTTCGTATCAGAATTTCACAAGTATCACCTGCTCGTTACACATTTGCATACACTTTAGATGATTTACATGCTCTTTACGTGCTAAATGACCAAGTTTTAATTTGCAGGTGGTTATGGCTGCTGTTGTGACATGGTTAGGAT
>CM067170.1:144431293-144486293 GCA_034093135.1 Erigeron breviscapus | reverse complement strand
AACAAAAATGCCGCCCTCCATGAGTCTTGGTTTAACAGTGAGTTCATAGAAGGTTTTGGTGTAAAGCTGGTAACATGGACCTCCTTCAATTGGGTCAGCCAAATCTCCTATGATCACATCATACTTATCTTCTCTTTTCTCTAGTTCCGCCCTGTATGCCACGACATAATACATGAATTCTCAACATCATATTACTAGTAAGTGTATATAGGTGACAAAGAACACTTGAAAATATGGCATCGAAATGTACCTTGCATCGTTGATGATGAGTTCAAGTCTCGGATCACAAAACGCTTCACTGTTAACTGCTAAATACGACTTGCAAAATTCCACCACTTCCTGCTCATAGTGTATGAATAATTGTAGTGGATTAAGAAGTGTAGTTGTTAGTAGTTAGATAATCCCTAAGTTAATAATTAAACGCCTATATCCAGAAAGGCAAAGCCTCCCCCCTCCCCCTTAGACCATCAGACCAAGAGCTCATTAATTGGCGTGTTTTCGCATAATTGTTACAGAAAAATACTATATATTATATATGGAGATGTAGGGATAAAAGTGGTGATAACCTCATCAATGTCACACATGACAACTTTGCTCACAGTTTTGTGTCTAAGTAGCTCCCTTGCAGTGGAACCTTCACCTCCCCCCATAACAAATATGGTCTTGGGACTGAATAAAATATATCCACTCCAACTTAATTATCATATCATCAGGATATATTAACATAGAAGAAAGTAAAAAGAGAGTAATATATACTTTGGGTGATGTATAAGTGGTGGATGAACAAGTGATTCATGGTAGATGAATTCATCTATTTCTGCACTTTGCAATTTTCCATCTATCACTAGAGCCTGCCATGAAATAATTATTTTAGTACTAGTATTTGTTTAGCTTGTTGACTTGCCAAATTTGCATGGAATGAATACTTATAATAATACTACTAGTATATCTAATACCTATAAAAATAAAATAAATATTCACCTTCCCAAAGGGCTTTGTGTCCAAAAGTTGAATATCCTGAAACTGAGTGGCTCCTGTGTGAAGTATACTGCATAAAAGTTTAAGGTGTAAAGTTAACACACTTATGAAATCCAATTTTTTTAATTATCAAATGCTTCAAGTTTTATTATAACAAAAGCTTTGTGTGTGACATATTATAGTAATCTAGATTCATGTCTTATTAGTTGCAATAGCATTAATGTATAGTAGAAACATAGACAGAAGTCTTGCTTGCCACTAATCTTGTCCAACTTTTTCCTATACAAGATCTTTTAGCAAAAAGGTTGTATAGTAACACTTTCTATACTTTATAAAGTTTATAAACAATACTAAAAATATTTACAAAAAATGAATCTAAAAAGGGTGGCTGATTTTGTTTTTGTTTGTTAAGGGATGAAGAAAACAACCTATTAAGAGCAAAACACCATCTTAAGTTCTCTTCAATCTCTTCTTCATACCAACAACTTTTCCTTTGAGAATATGTATTCCCAATCACATTGTCATTGCCATTGACATTAGCATTAGGGAAAGAAAGATCACCCATTATGGTTTGTTGTAAATGAATATAAAGATAGAAGAAGAAGAAGAAGAATGTGGGATGTTAAGTTATGAAGGTGGAGAATTGGATTTATATAGCAAGTTAAGAGTGAAAGAGACTAAGAGAGTTAGTGATGGTGATGATAAATGAAGCTTGTTGAAAGGGAGGGATGCCAAATCCTCATTGATTTCCTCAAAACCATCATCATATGTTGCTTTCCTCGCGTGCCTTCTTTTTATTTACTTCTCTCAACTTCTTTTTTTTAAAACATGATTACAAGCTTGCATACAAATCCTCCTAAGCTTGAATTACTAAAAATCACATTCTTTTAGTTGTTCTCTAAGAGAAAATGTTACCTGTATTTTTGTATCTCTATATTCTATGATTTTTGACCGGTGCAGATCGAATATCACAACGAAGGGTCTAGAATATATTGTCTTAACCGGATCCATGTTAGATAGCTCTCTCATCCAATACCTAATAGAAGGAAAAACTCACTATTAATTCGCCCAAAGGCACGACAATTAATAGGGGTAAACTTTGCCCCCTCAGGACTCGAACCCAAGTCATCCTGAATCCAAGCCTTCATTGGAAGGACTTTCCTTTGCCACTGGGCTATTAACCCAGATGATATGTTAAATATAACTTTTTAAAAAATTTATAACAATGTGTCAATAGGCGTGACACACAAAAAGCAAGAATTCGATCCTTGTTAATCCCATTTGATGCGGGCATTGCGAGGTTTTTCTTTTGATGCCCTCTAAACAAGGATATAGGTGAGGCCAATTAAGAAAATGGACTACTCTAGTCATGCTCTTACCTTTAAATGGTGGGATCAGGTTCAGGTTCAATACGGTTAAAAGAGGTGGAAGACCCATACCTATCCCAACCAATTTGGGTCGGTTAGAAACAAGTTCGGGTCAAAAAACGGGATACCAGTTTGACCGGCATGGGTAATAAGGTTTAACGGAAAGGTTTGGGTACTGCAAACGGGACAGGGTCGTCAAAATTATACGATATGTTTATTATACATAGAAATTTCAACTTTTATTACTTATTATAGATCAAAGATAAAGTTGAAACACATTATTATTATTATTATTAACACAAACATATGATATTCTTTTATGCTTAAATTACACGAATATCTGGAATGAAACCTAAGACTCTCGAAACCCCGACCCCTACAAATGTAGTAAGTTGGAATTGAACACTCATGGATTACTTCAAGGACAAAAAATTTACCAATGGGCTACCAACCACGTTGACACAAACATATGATATTAGGACAAGATATATGGTATTAGTATACGATATATGATATTAGAATAAGATATATGGTATGGATTTATAAAAAACTAGATTCAAACCGGTTACCGGTTACAATTGGGTTATAAGCTTGAGAATCCCAAACTGGTTGGACACCGGCCAATTTGGCCAAAACCCGAAATGGTTTTGGTCAAATCCGGTTTTGCCCGGTGTCAGTTTTTAGGAGTTTTGAGTTTTGGTTTTGATTTGTATGTAGACAACTACTTGGGGTCATCTTTGGTCTCAAGAAGGAGGGATCAAGGCGTTGTCATTTCAAACATTGTATTGAATTGGTACAATGTTTTATCTTATATACTTTGTATTTTAGTTCCATTTTAATTTTGTATTTAGGATTTCAGAATAGAATGAATTATACATAAATATTTATGTGGTGTGATTACCTACCCAGGTGTTCGTTGTATATAATGTAAGTTCATTGCAATTAACACCTGGGTAGTTCAGTAGACAACATAAATATTCGTTTAAATTCATTACATTCTGAAACCTAAACCCAAATTTATAATGCAACTAAGCCTTGATCCCCCCTCCTTGGAGACGCCCAAAGATGACCCTAGAACCTAAAGTCGTCCACTGCACGATCCCTCGAAATAGTGTATAATATGTTCATAAGGTTGGGGCGTTTTCTTATACGCTTTTATTGTCGGATGCTTGCACATTTAGCTGGTAAATTTATTAAGTCAAACTTGTCTATAAAAGTCAAGTTTGGATGCAGAATGGACATATATGTTAGAGTAAATTACACTTTTCGTCCCTAAACTTGGCTCGTTTTTCACTTTTCGTCCCTAAAGTTTAGAAATTACAATTTTGACCCTAAACTTGTCCAATTTTTTCAATAAACGTCCTTTTGTCTTACGGCGTTAAAAAATGGCCGTTAACGTGCGCACGTGCGAGACACGTGAGGGCACTAATGTAATTTCACCTTACACCGAGGGACGAAAAGTGAAAAAATTGCTACTTGAGAGACGAAAGTGAAAAAATAGCTACTTGAGGACGAAAAATGAAAATCATGCGAAATTGAATTTTCCGGTGAGAAATTGAATTTTCCGGAGAGTATAGATCGAATCAATTGTTGCCCAGGGTTTGTGCGGGATCAAGTTTTGAGAAGATTGGTGGTGATTTCAAGTGGTAATTCGAAGAAACAACAAAGTTATTGGAGATTTAATTTTTCTGGCGACCTGACATGTTTTCCGGCGAGCTTTGAATCTGAAATTTTTTGGTCAGGGATTGTTCGCGATTGAATGTAGAGTTGGTTGCAACCGGTTTCGAGTCGTAATTCGGAGGATCGAGAGAATAATCGTGATTTAAAGTTTTCCGGTGACATTCTATTCTTTTCCGACGGGGTTTTGTAGTTTCCGACGGGTTGTTCTTCTGAAATTCATCATTTTCCAGACACCATAACTGTTCATCGCTTTTTCTGCAAAAATAAGCCATTTGCCGACTTGACCAATCTTGCCATTGCCGAAGTAACCGATCAACAACTCTTATTTTTTTTTATATTATTTTAGAAGAAGGCAGTGATATAGCAAAATTATTCTTTGATTAAGATTCATTAGTTTAAGAAGTGCAGGTTATTGTGCCCATTTGTACTATAAGATGAATGATACCTCGTTTGGTGATTTTGTTGAAATTATTTATTTGTACTAAAAGCTAATGTTATGGAGCATGAACATGTGTGTGGGGAAAGGATAGTTGAAAACAGGGAAGTGTGGAGACATGATTGAAAAACGTTAATATGTTAATTGGATTATTATCATAAGGTGATTGATGTTGTTGTGATTTTAGGTTGTTTGATTTTGGGATAGTATGTTTGAAGAAGAAGAAACAGGAAGGAAGGGAGGAAGGAACAAAGACAGAAACACGTTGATATATTTTTTTCATGCAAAATTATTCTTTGATTAAGATTCATTAGTTTAAGAAGTGCAGGTTATTGTGCCCATTTGTACTATAAGATGAATGATACCTCGTTTGGTGATTTTGTTGAAATTATTTATTTGTACTAAAAGCTAATGTTATGGAGCATGAACATGTGTGTGGGGAAAGGATAGTTGAAAACAGGGAAGTGTGGAGACATGATTGAAAAACGTTAATATGTTAATTGGATTATTATCATAAGGTGATTGATGTTGTTGTGATTTTAGGTTGTTTGATTTTGGGATAGTATGTTTGAAGAAGAAGAAACAGGAAGGAAGGGAGGAAGGAACAAAGACAGAAACACGTTGATATATTTTTTGCATGATTTTCATTTTTCGTCCCTCGGTGTAAGGTGAAATTACATTAGTGCCCTCACGTGTCTCGCACGTGCGCACGTTAACGGCCATTTTTTAACGCCGTAAGACAAAAGGACGTTTATTGAAAAAATTGGACAAGTTTAGGGTCAAAATTGTAATTTCTAAACTTTAGGGACGAAAAATGAAAAACGAGCCAAGTTTAGGGACGAAAAATGAAAAACGAGCCAAGTTTAGGGACGAAAAGTGTAATTACTCTATATGTTAACAATGTCAATGTCAATGTGTTTAACACATGAGTTATACTTCTCAAAAAGCATGCATGTTCAACAAGTCACTCATTAAAATTTTGGATATGGACATATGGTGGAACAATAATATGATAGATGACTCGGTTTCAACTACTCGGTAAAAGAATGGATGCATATTGATTATTTTAAAGGAAAATGAAATATAAAAACCTTTACTTTTGTCGCATCTTTTTTTCAGCTATGTTTATCTCTTGCTGTATTTAAGGATTACCCGCTCAACCTCAATTAAAATTCTCTTTATTTCCTCAAATTTCTTCATTTAGGCTAAATGAAAACAACACTTTACTTTTAGTAGAGAAATCTTGAAGAATTACTCACTAAAACTCGATAGAAAACAAAAATTTTAATCTAAAGATTTACAAATCAAGTTTCAGTGTAGAAATCTTCACACTTAAAAAATGAAAATTAGTCACCATACCAACGTACTAACTTATTGCATGGAATATGCTTACCTCACATAATCCGAACCTTACATATATGTGTTGTTTATCTTTTATTTTAGAGATAAGTATTTGTAAATGTAACTAATTTTTGTTTAAAAAAAATGTAACTAACTATGAACGAATGTCAAATGTAACTAACTATGGAATGTCAAATGTAACTAACTATGGACAAATGTCTATCATGTAAAAAACTAAAGTTGTGTTCATTGTATTAATGAGCTTTCAAATCTTGTGCTATATCCAACAAACACTTACAAGTAGAAGCTTATATGGTTGTCACATATAACAGAATACATACAATGCACATGATTTGAAAGTTCATTACTACATTGAACACAACTTTAGTTTTTCACACTATAAACATTCGTTTATAGTTACTTATATTCACATATATATACTTATCCTTTTATCTTACTCATATTTATAAGTAGGCGCTCATTTTCTACACTACAAGAATTTTGGCTTTAGGAGACCAACAAGTTTTGGAGACGACAATATGTCGTCCCCAAAAGTCACTACACGACAAAAAAAAGTTGTTTTTTGACTTTTTTGGTCAAAAAAGTTCTCGAGACGACGTTGTCGTCCCTAAGTCGTCTCCAAAGAAAATATATAATTTCATTTTCATTTAGTTTTAATGCAAAAAAAAATAAAAAAAATGTTTTTTTTTTGGAGACGACATTGTCGTCTCCAATTGTTTTTCAGAATATTTTTGACTTTATTTTGTTCCCTCCAAGTAGAAAAAATTTTCCCTCCAAACTTTTGGAGACGACATTGTCGTCCCCAAATAATTTTCCCAAAATAAATAATTTTTTTTGCTTCCCGCCGTATAAAAAATTCCCTCCAAAACCTTTGGAGACGACATTGTCGTCTCCAAAGAAAATATATAATTTCATTTTCATTTAGTTTTAATGCAAAAAAAAATAAAAAAAATGTTTTTTTTTTGGAGACGACATTGTCGTCTCCAATTGTTTTTCAGAATATTTTTGACTTTATTTTGTTCCCTCCAAGTAGAAAAAATTTTCCCTCCAAACTTTTGGAGACGACATTGTCGTCCCCAAATAATTTTCCCAAAATAAATAATTTTTTTTGCTTCCCGCCGTATAAAAAATTCCCTCCAAAACCTTTGGAGACGACATTGTCGTCTCAAGAAAAATCCCCTCAAAAATTTTCATTTATCATTTGCCTCCATATTTAAAAAAAATCCCTCCAAACTTTTGGAGACGACATTGTCGTCTCCAAAAGTTTATAAAAACAAATTGTTTTTTAAGTTCCTTTTAAATGTGTTAAAGAATATCACAATTAATTAAAAATTCCTGTGAAAATTGTTTGGAGACGACAATGTCGTCTCCAAAAGTTTTGCACATATATATTATATATATATTTCATGAATATATTTTTAAAAAACTTAATTAGTATTTATACATTATACATAGAATTTTAATTTTTATATATTGGTTAGTCTTTTTAAAAAAGAATATAAATATATTATATTATATTTAGTTATATAAAATATAACATGTTATATATGTTTATATATAGATATCTTTCTTGTTATAAATACATACATACATATAAGTCATGTATACATTAACATATACTAAATGTGTATACGTAGTATATATATACCGGGTATTAGTTCTTTGTGATGTATATGTGAAAATGATGACTTACTGAGAATGAGTTGTATGTGATGTGAACTATGAATACTAAGACGATTCATGAGCCATATATACAAATACCTACAAGGTACTAAATATATGTAAGTAGTGTATATTAAGTCTACATACCGGGCAAGAGGCCAATTGACTTTGACCTAAACCGAATCTAAGTTGTGTGGGTCGGTAAGCCCATACGAGACATTGAACGAGGTTTAAGACGCAATAGACTCATTCGATGGAAAGACGAACACATATGACCCATTGACACAATTGATGAACGTATTGGACCAAATAAACCCAAATGCACATACCTTTAGATGTACTAAATATATGTACGTATGTAGTTTATATTATATATACAAACATACGATTAAGGGCCGTTTGGCCCATTCAAGTGAAAGAAGAACACATATGGGCCGTTTGGCCAATTGATAGAATTGGCGAACGTATTGGACCAATAGGCCTAAATACACAAGTTATATACATACTTGAACCGTTAGGTCTAAACGAACACATAATTGACCCAATATGACCATTCGAGTGAAAGAAGAACACATATGGCCCGTATAAATAAGTGATTTTTTTTGTTATTGTTGTTATTAACTTTGTTATCCTTTTTCTTTATATAGTTTCCAGCCACCACCGCCGCGCCGTTTCTTAACCTTTTTCTTGTAAGGTTTTTATATTTAGTGGTATAAATAAGAGATTTTTTTTGTTATTGTTGTTATTAACTTTGTTATCCTTTTTCTTTATATAGTTTCCAGCCACCACCGCCGCCGCCGTTTCTTAACCTTTTTCTTGTAAGGTTTTTATATTTAGTGGTATAAATAAGAGATTTTTTTTGTTATTGTTGTTATTAACTTTGTTATCCTTTTTCTTTATATAGTTTCCAGCCACCACCGCCGCCGCCGTTTCTTAACCTTTTTCTTGTAAGGTTTTTATATTTAGTGGTATAAATAAGAGATTTTTTTTGTTATTGTTGTTATTAACTTTGTTATCCTTTTTCTTTATATAGTTTCCAGCCACCACCGCCGCCGCCGTTTCTTAACCTTTTTCTTGTAAGGTTTTTATATTTAGTGGTATAAATAAGAGATTTTTTTTGTTATTGTTGTTATTAACTTTGTTATCCTTTTTCTTTATATAGTTTCCAGCCACCACCGCCGCCGCCGTTTCTTAACCTTTTTCTTGTAAGGTTTTTATATTTAGTGGTATAAATAAGAGATTTTTTTTGTTATTGTTGTTATTAACTTTGTTATCCTTTTTCTTTATATAGTTTCCAGCCACCACCGCCGCCGCCGTTTCTTAACCTTTTTCTTGTAAGGTTTTTATATTTAGTGGTATAAATAAGAGATTTTTTTTGTTATTGTTGTTATTAACTTTGTTATCCTTTTTCTTTATATAGTTTCCAGCCACCACCGCCGCCGCCGTTTCTTAACCTTTTTCTTGTAAGGTTTTTATATTTAGTGGTATAAATAAGAGATTTTTTTTGTTATTGTTGTTATTAACTTTGTTATCCTTTTTCTTTATATAGTTTCCAGCCACCACCGCCGCCGCCGTTTCTTAACCTTTTTCTTGTAAGGTTTTTATATTTAGTGGTATAAATAAGAGATTTTTTTTGTTATTGTTGTTATTAACTTTGTTATCCTTTTTCTTTATATAGTTTCCAGCCACCACCGCCGCCGCCGTTTCTTAACCTTTTTCTTGTAAGGTTTTTATATTTAGTGGTATAAATAAGAGATTTTTTTTGTTATTGTTGTTATTAACTTTGTTATCCTTTTTCTTTATATAGTTTCCAGCCACCACCGCCGCCGCCGTTTCTTAACCTTTTTCTTGTAAGGTTTTTATATTTAGTGGTATAAATAAGAGATTTTTTTTGTTATTGTTGTTATTAACTTTGTTATCCTTTTTCTTTATATAGTTTCCAGCCACCACCGCCGCCGCCGTTTCTTAACCTTTTTCTTGTAAGGTTTTTATATTTAGTGGTATAAATAAGAGATTTTTTTTGTTATTGTTGTTATTAACTTTGTTATCCTTTTTCTTTATATAGTTTCCAGCCACCACCGCCGCCGCCGTTTCTTAACCTTTTTCTTGTAAGGTTTTTATATTTAGTGGTATAAATAAGAGATTTTTTTTGTTATTGTTGTTATTAACTTTGTTATCCTTTTTCTTTATATAGTTTCCAGCCACCACCGCCGCCGCCGTTTCTTAACCTTTTTCTTGTAAGGTTTTTATATTTAGTGGTATAAATAAGAGATTTTTTTTGTTATTGTTGTTATTAACTTTGTTATCCTTTTTCTTTATATAGTTTCCAGCCACCACCGCCGCCGCCGTTTCTTAACCTTTTTCTTGTAAGGTTTTTATATTTAGTGGTATAAATAAGAGATTTTTTTTGTTATTGTTGTTATTAACTTTGTTATCCTTTTTCTTTATATAGTTTCCAGCCACCACCGCCGCCGCCGTTTCTTAACCTTTTTCTTGTAAGGTTTTTATATTTAGTGGTATAAATAAGAGATTTTTTTTGTTATTGTTGTTATTAACTTTGTTATCCTTTTTCTTTATATAGTTTCCAGCCACCACCGCCGCCGCCGTTTCTTAACCTTTTTCTTGTAAGGTTTTTATATTTAGTGGTATAAATAAGAGATTTTTTTTGTTATTGTTGTTATTAACTTTGTTATCCTTTTTCTTTATATAGTTTCCAGCCACCACCGCCGTTGCTCTCCTCCACCACTGCTTTCTTCCACCGGTGCTGCCATCATCCACCACCGCCGCGCCGTTTCTTAACCTTTTTCTTGTAAGGTTTTTATATTTAGTGGTATAAATAAGAGATTTTTTTTGTTATTGTTGTTATTAACTTTGTTATCCTTTTTCTTTATATAGTTTCCAGCCACCACCGCCGTTGCTCTCCTCCACCACTGCTTTCTTCCACCGGTGCTGCCATCATCCACCACCGCCGGCATTCTTTCTTCCTTCCTTGTAACTCTTTTACACATATTTCTATATATAATAATAAAAATAAAAATATATTTTTTGATATATTTAATAATTTCATAATTATATGTATATTTTACTTGTCCATTTTTATGTATGTATATTTTTGCTAAGTTGGTTTATATTTTGTATGATAGATTGCTGTTGACGTTGTGGCTGTTTATTAGCGGCACTTCTTAATTTCTTTTCTTCTTTCTTTCATTCCATCTTTCTCTCTAATACTCGTAAGCTTCCTTTATCTACTGGTTATGTGTGTATATGCATTTATCATTGTTCATATATAATGTATGTATGCATAATTTTATGTGTATGAAGTATGTATATAAGGTTGCCCCTTGTTTTCATATATGAGACATAATATTCAAAAAGTGGGTTAATGAGTTGCATATGTACATTATTATGATTTTGAATGTTAATTAATCTTTATGTACACAGTAATGTCAATTGATAAGAGTTGGACTACTTTAATTGATCGTGAGTCTGATGAATTTTGGTATGGTCTCACCGCATTTATCGAGAGGTGTAAGGACTACATGAATGACTACGGTAGATGTAGATGCCCATGTGAGGATTGTGATAACCTTACTTGGCTGGAGTTACCAGACATAGAAAGGCACATACAAGAATTTGGTTGGTGCAGAAGTTACACGACCTGGACGTGGCATGGCGAACCACTCGTTCTGCCAAGACAACCCGTCATACCTCAAACAACAAACCAATTACATGATTTTCTCGCCGATGTTAGCCAGGAGACTGTTCACACGACAGATAACACGAATACTACGGACACTGATGAGCCAACGACAAATGACGAACTTGCTGAGTTACTTACACTTGCTGGTACCGACTTATACCCTGGTAGTAAATGGGTGTCTTCGTTGGACTTTTTGGCAAAGTTGAGTCATGCAAAAGCAATTCATAAATGGACCGATACATCGTTTGACCATCTGTTAGGAATTCTTCGTTTTTCATTTCCTCATGCTGATATCCCTGTGTCACACTATGAGGCTAGGAAGACAATGAGAAAGGTTGGATTAGGATATGAAATGATCGATGTTTGTAAGAACGATTGTTGTATATTCTGGGGTGAGCACAAAAAAAAGGAAATTTGTCCGACATGTTCTGAAAGTAGATGGAAAGACAAAAACACCAAAGGAAAGAAAATTCCTCACATGGTGATGCGTTATTTTCCATTGACTCCACGGCTAAAGCGTGTGTATAACTCAAGACACACTGCACCGTTTATGACTTGGCATGCGACTGGACAATGTACGGAAGCTGGTAAGATGCGTCATCCGGTGGATGGTACCGCATGGAAAGATTTCGATGCAAGGTATCCAGATTTTTCCAGTGAACCTAGAAATGTTAGATTAGGGTTGGCTGCTGATGGTTTCAATCCATTTGGCAACATGAGTGTATCTTATAGTATGTGGCCAGTCATATTGACCACATATAATACGCCACCCTGGTTGTGCATGAAAGAGTCTTCATTCATGCTGACATTGTTAATTCCTGGCCCTAAATCACCTGGGAGGGCCATGGATGTTTTTTTGCGGCCATTGATTGATGAATTGAAAAGTCTATGGTCAGTGGGAGTCGAAACGAACGACGCTACTACAAACAGTTCCTTTACAATGCGTGCCATGCTTTTATGGACCATCAATGATTTTCCTGCTCGTAGTAGTTTGTCTGGTTGGAGTGGCCAAGGTTACAAAGCATGCCCAACATGTAATGTCGACACTCCATCTTGTCGTGTGCATGGGAAAACAGCTTATGTGGGTCATAGAATATGGCTACCCGAGGGTCACAAATGGAGAAGAGACAAGTTATTCAATGGTATGAATGATAATAGACCACCTCCTGAAAGAAAAACCAATGCCCAAATCTTAGAACAAGTTAATAAGTTGCCGTGTAATATTCCGGGGAAACATCCTCTCTTCGGGGGTAAGAAGAGAAAACGTGATCCAGAAGTTGAATTGAACTGGACTAAGCGTTCTATTTTCTTCGAGCTTGAATATTGGCCTTTTCTTCAGTTGAAACATAACTTGGATGTAATGCATATCGAGAAAAATGTTTGTGAGAGTTTGTTGAATACCTTGTTAATGCATAAGGAAAAATCAAAAGACACTAATAAAGCAAGAATGGTGTTAAAAGAGTGGAATATCCGACCTGAGTTGTGGCTTCGTACTTCCAACGGCAAGGTCGTGAAACCTCATCCCCAATACTCTTTCTCAGTTCCTGACAGAAAGCTTTTTTGTCAATTCATTAAGGGAGTCAAATTGCCGGATGGCTTTGGCTCGAACTTTAAACATAAAGTAATCGATAATGATAGCAAATTAGCTGGGCTGAAGTCTCATGACCATCATATAATGATGCAACGATTGCTTCCAGCCGGTGTTCGAGCGTACTTAGATCCAACCATAGCAACACCAATAATTGAGCTTTGTTTTTTCTTTAAGCAACTTTGTGCTCGAACCTTGATGAAATCTGACATGGAAAAAGCTCAAGCCAAAGTGATCAAAATATTGTGCTCTTTTGAGAGAATTTTTCCTCCTTCATTTTTTGACATAATGATTCATTTGGTTATGCATTTGCCCGAAGAGGCTATTCAAGGTGGGCCTGTTTACATGAGGTGGATGTATCCATTTGAAAGATACATGAAAAAGTTGAAGAATTATGTCAGAAATAAAGCTAGGCCTGAAGGTTCTATTGCTGAGGGGTATGTTGCAGACGAAGCCTTGACTTTTTGTTCAAGGTATCTTGAAGGTGTCGAAACAAGATTTAACCGGCCAGACAGAAATGAGGATGCTCCGGTTCCTGCACGGGAGTTTTATGTATTCAAATCAGTATGTACACCTATTAGTAAAGGTGAAGAAACGCAGTTGGATTACACACTTCAAACAAAGATAAACTGGTTTGTACTTAACAACAGTTCCGAGATCGACGATTACAAGAAGTGAGCGTTTCTTTTATCTTTCTTTTCGTGCTTTATCTTTTATAGGATTATACTCATATCTTTCCTCCATTTATAGTGAATTTACCAATGAAATGCCACCTCGGACTAACTTACAAACAGAATTTCCTCGCTGGTTTAAGGAAAGGGTAAGTGTATGCACACATTAGGTGACCCTGTCTAATTTAGACATTGTATTATGTCTAATCTTGTATAGCCTTGTTTTTTATAGATCAAATGTTTGCGAGTTGCTGACAAATCTCGTTGTAGTGATGAGTTACTTGCTTTGGCAAATGGACCATTACATATATACTCTTACGCCGCATGCATAGTTAACGGTGTGAGATTTGTGGTTCATAGTCGAGATTTACGTCGAACAACTCAGAACAGTGGAGTTTCAACAATTGATTCAGATGGAGTACAGTACTATGGTGTTTTGGAAGAAATTCTAGAGTTATGTTATATTAGTGACTGCAAGGTTGTTTTGTTTCGATGTAAATGGTACAAAACCGATACACGAGGTTGTGTCACTAAGGATAACATAACTAGTATTTGTACTCGATCCGAATGGTTTAAAGAAGACCAATACATTCTTGCATCACAGGCAAATCAAGTCTTCTACATCGATGACCCAGTCAAAAGAAGAGGTGATTCAGGCAAATATTGGAAGGTCGTCCAAGAAGTTCATCATCGTAAAATTTGGGACCGAGATATCGCGGGAGATAACGAAATGGATTTTATACATGACAGCACTTCATCTGATATTTCGTTATCTGCTAACTTAGATAATTTAACACATACGAATTTGAGTCGAGGTGAAGTAATGGATGTTGAACAAACTTCTGCCATGGATGATTCGACACATACGCATTTGAGTCGAGGTGAAGCAATGGAAGTTGAACAAGCTTCTGCCATGGATGATGATGATTTAGACAACACAGATGACGACACAGATGATGATGTGGATGATGAAGGCGAAATGCACCCTAATATTAGTGATGAATCAGATTGATCTTAATGCTTGTATTTTTCTTTTAATTATGTAATGTGTTAAATCGTTAATGCTTGTATTTTTCTTTCAATCATGTATTAAATGAAAACATTAATGCTTGTTTTAATTGTGTGATGATTTTTTTAAATATTGATGCTTGTTTTGGGTGTATGTCCATATACCTGTATTTTTTCTACAGATGGCAGGAGTGGCACATATGTCACATGAAGGGGATTGTGGTGGCGATCCTCCGAATGGTGGTACTGGTGGTTCACAACTTCCAGCTGCATGCCAGGCGAGCGGTATGACAAATTATTCTATTGTTTACTTGAATTTGATTGCTTGTAATACTAATTTGTTTAACTTAAATTTGCAGCTGAAAAAAAGGGTCGAGGTCGGACCCGAAACAAGGGTTTGAAGGCAAAAGTGGGTGGCTTGCCGAAAGGAACCAAGTTAAAGATCCATTTTGAAAAGAATGGGAGAGGAACTCTAATTCCTGTTGGTGATAACTCAGACCAATTTAACACCCTGTTGGGGACCATCGTATCTCGGATCCCATATCACTATGCTTCATGGAACGAGATACCAGAGGAGCACAAGAGCACCATGTGGCTTGAACTGGAGGTTAAGTGTTTTTAGTTTAATGTTGTAAATTTATTAAAAATATATACAATAATCTAATCATGTCTTTTTACGTACAGACATACTTTGATGTCGGTGACTACCTTCACCATGAGCCACCCACAGACGTGGAGGTGGGGATATCTATAAGCTGCTCCAGGTTGTACAAGTGCCAGAAGCACCGTTTTGGCAAAACTTGGTTTGATAAAAGAGGAGGAATGACAAAGCTCGAGGAGCTAAAGGTCACTCCACCGCCTAACATGCCGTCGACTGAATGGGAGAAGTAAAATTTCATACATACATACTTTCATACTTATACAATTTTACTTTTTCATGGCTAACTTATCTAAATGGCACAGGTTCATAAAGTTCAGGACATCAGATGAATTTCAGTCACGCTCACGTGCCAACAAAGGTTGTCGTGCTAAGCAAAAGATCATTGTACGCCATGGTCGAAATAATATGGCTCAGATAAGATTCAAGAATGTAAGTTCTATCATTGAAGTATGGTCGTGACATAGACTTGTATGAAAAAATAAATATATTAACTTTATATTAATTTCATGTGTTACAGCGGGCATCACCAATTGCTGAGTATCGTCGATTGCGAACCAAAAAAGGCGTGTTTACTGAGCGTGAGGCTGAGGAGTTTTACGTAAGTAATTAGTTATATTTGTATCAACGAATATATCACATTCCCATAGAACATAACATTCCCATAGATATATACTTGTTTAAAATTGAAATGTATGTTTGTTTTTAGTCAATTAGAGCAGGCTGGTAATTAGAGCAAGCTACCTATCCTCATATATATATATATATATATATATATATATATATATATATATATATATATAACACTCTTGTAATTACTATTGTGTTGTAACTATGCAGAATAAAATGACTGAAATGAGAAAAGATCCACAGCATGCCAGTTTGACTGATTTTGACATTGTGACGGAAGTTCTTGGAGACCGTCGTGGCTGGTCTCGTGGGATAGGCCAGAAGCTGCCCAAATCTGGATATATATCTTCGTCAAGCTCCCCGACCACTAAGAAGGCATACACACAAGCACAAGTTGATGAGATGCTGGCAAAGGTGAGGGCTGAAGTGAGTTCTGAAATTGGACCAATATACCAAGCTCTATGTAATGCAGGTATCCAGATTCCTCCTCGTGTGGACAAGGAGGTAGACCGGGCTGAGGACGAGGAAGAGGAACAAGGTGAGGACATGGACGAGGAAGAGGAACAAGGTGAGGACATGGACGAGGAAGAAGGAGACCAGCACTCGGAGGATGAGAACGACGATGAATTTTAGTAATGTTATTAGGTTATGAAACGTTTAACTTCTTAGAACTACTTGTTATAACTTGCACATACGGTTGGCGATGTTTTTAGGCTTTTGTTGATGTTGTTAGATCTGATCAGGTTAGTCTTTTGTTGGTGGACTTCATGTTAGGCTTTTGTTGGATGGTATTAAATTTTTGTTTCATGTTCGGTAATTTGTGTTGATTTTGGGTTTGTTCGTGATATTGTTGATAACAGATGGTAGAATACAGGTGTAAGAAACAGGTTCCGTTAATGGCAAATTGCCCGGAAAAACCGGGTGGAAATCGGCAAAAACAGCAAAAACCTGGCCAAATATTTCACTTTTAGAGACGACAAGTCGTCTCCAAAGACTTTTCGAGACGACATTGTCGTCTCGAAATACCGAATTTCTTGTAGTGCTACTACTTAGACATCTGGGGTTTATGTTGGCATTTGGGTTTTATCTTGACGCATGAATTCGTTTTGGATTGAATTTACGTGTGACGGCTAATAGTACCATTCAAAGAACCTTTTGATTAACCATTGTTTAAAATGGTTAATTATATTATAAAATGAACTATTTCCACTATATATAATGCCTCTTATTTAAAGGAAATATTTGAAATTGACATATTTTAGATTGAGTGTTTATTAAAAATATATACAATAATCTAATCGTGTCTTTTTACGTACAGACATACTTTGATGTCGGTGACTACCTTCACCATGAGCCACCCACAGACGTGGAGGTGGGGATATCTATAAGCTGCTCCAGGTTGTACAAGTGCCAGAAGCACCGTTTTGGCAAAACTTGGTTTGATAAAAGAGGAGGAATGACAAAGCTCGAGGAGCTAAAGGTCACTCCACCGCCTAACATGCCGTCGACTGAATGGGAGAAGTAAAATTTCATACATACATACTTTCATACTTATACAATTTTACTTTTTCATGGCTAACTTATCTAAATGGCACAGGTTCATAAAGTTCAGGACATCAGATGAATTTCAGTCACGCTCACGTGCCAACAAAGGTTGTCGTGCTAAGCAAAAGATCATTGTACGCCATGGTCGAAATAATATGGCTCAGATAAGATTCAAGAATGTAAGTTCTATCATTGAAGTATGGTCGTGACATAGACTTGTATGAAAAAATAAATATATTAACTTTATATTAATTTCATGTGTTACAGCGGGCATCACCAATTGCTGAGTATCGTCGATTGCGAACCAAAAAAGGCGTGTTTACTGAGCGTGAGGCTGAGGAGTTTTACGTAAGTAATTAGTTATATTTGTATCAACGAATATATCACATTCCCATAGATATATACTTGTTTAAAATTGAAATGTATGTTTGTTTTTAGTCAATTAGAGCAGGCTGGTAATTAGAGCAAGCTACCTATCCTCATATATATATATAATATATAACACTCTTGTAATTACTATTGTGTTGTAACTATGCAGAATAAAATGACTGAAATGAGAAAAGATCCACAGCATGCCAGTTTGACTGATTTTGACATTGTGACGGAAGTTCTTGGAGACCGTCGTGGCTGGTCTCGTGGGATAGGCCAGAAGCTGCCCAAATCTGGATATATATCTTCGTCAAGCTCCCCGACCACTAAGAAGGCATACACACAAGCACAAGTTGATGAGATGCTGGCAAAGGTGAGGGCTGAAGTGAGTTCTGAAATTGGACCAATATACCAAGCTCTATGTAATGCAGGTATCCAGATTCCTCCTCGTGTGGACAAGGAGGTAGACCGGGCTGAGGACGAGGAAGAGGAACAAGGTGAGGACATGGACGAGGAAGAGGAACAAGGTGAGGACATGGACGAGGAAGAAGGAGACCAGCACTCGGAGGATGAGAACGACGATGAATTTTAGTAATGTTATTAGGTTATGAAACGTTTAACTTCTTAGAACTACTTGTTATAACTTGCACATACGGTTGGCGATGTTTTTAGGCTTTTGTTGATGTTGTTAGATCTGATCAGGTTAGTCTTTTGTTGGTGGACTTCATGTTAGGCTTTTGTTGGATGGTATTAAATTTTTGTTTCATGTTCGGTAATTTGTGTTGATTTTGGGTTTGTTCGTGATATTGTTGATAACAGATGGTAGAATACAGGTGTAAGAAACAGGTTCCGTTAATGGCAAATTGCCCGGAAAAACCGGGTGGAAATCGGCAAAAACAGCAAAAACCTGGCCAAATATTTCACTTTTAGACGACAATGTCGTCTCTAAATGTATTTTATATTTTATAATTAAATTATATTAAAATTTCATTTTAAAATATTTAAATCTTTTGGAGACGACATTGTCGTCTCCAAAAGATTTTCTAATTTCATTTTCTATTTTATTTTCTCTGTGTGGGGTCCACTTTTTGTCGTCGCAATGTCGTCTCCAAAAACTTTAGGTGACCAGGATTTGGAGACGACAATTGTCGTCTCAAATGTCGTCTCAAAAAGCTTTTGGAGACGACTTTTGGGGCTTTTAGAGACGACATATGTCGTCTCGAAATCCCGAATTTCTTGTAGTGCTACTACTTAGACATCTGGGGTTTACATCGATCTGAGGTTTACATCTGGGGTTTATGTTGGCATTTGGGTTTTATCTTGACGCATGAATTCGTTTTGGATTGAATTTACGTGTGACGGCTAATAGTACCATTCAAAGAACCTTTTGATTAACCATTGTTTAAAATGGTTAATTATATTATAAAATGAACTATTTCCACTATATATAATGCCTCTTATTTAAAGGAAATATTTGAAATTGACATATTTTAGATTGAGTGTTCCTAGTAAAATAATAAATATAAATTCAATAGTTTTTCAAATATTTAGATTAACACTAGATTATTGATCTTACTACAACCTGAAATAGAAAGATGCTCAAATTAATTTAGAAAGGATGAAAGAATAATCTTAATTGAAGAAACCAAACCATGCGTATTTCGCTTTGCAACAAATAAACTAGTTTGGGAAATGGATACGGTGGTTTCATAAGATCAGACAGTGATGTGAGAGACACTTATCAAAAAATAGGACTTGGGAAGTTGTGTAGAAGAACAAAATCTTAGAACAGAAAGTGTGCTATTGGGAACTATCATTGAATATTCTTAGTTTGCAGGCGTGCTCATCATATCCATCACCTCATCTATCCTTCCAAATCATTCTAGCCACTTTCACGTAATTCCTTTGGTCCTAATTTCTTTTGTGAATTTAGACTATCTTAGCTAAATCACTAATGAAATTGTAAGAGTATTAATAAATCACCACATCACTTTCATAATAATAATCTTTGACCTTGAGTTATTCCATCAAGGTTCGAAAATACACCTCTTACATTTATAGGGTGGATCATTTCGATAGTATGAAGTCATGGGTTCCATACAGTCATTCATGTAATTCAAAAATAAAAGTAAGATAGTTAATTGTTAGAAAATATAAAAAGAAATGAAATATACATACGACCCTGACCACCCCAATTTCCTTTTAAGGTGACTAGCCACCTCGACCATTCCACACGAAAACCACACCAAAACATGTAATAAACCACCCTCGACAATCCAGGGGTGGTTATCTTGTCCACCCCTCGTCATTCTGTATGCTGATCAAGTAGTAATTAAATCGATCAGCTCAACAAATTAAATTTAGTAAGTTAATTATACTTTTATATACTAATCCAATAAAATATATGATAAGTCAACCCCAAGGAATCCATTAATTTATATTTGTTACATGACTCGTCTATGTTATTAGAATTTTCAACCTAATCATAATCTCCATGTTTAAAAAATGTACTCCAAAGAAAAGCATGCCTTTTGGTTCACTAAGTGGTGGACACAATGCTATTATCGTGGTTTCCGTACTCTAGTGGTTCTTACAAAACTTAATTAATTATCAAGTGTGATGTCAACATGACAAATAAGTGAAGTAACCAAGCTTGTTGGGGGCAAATTAAAATGAAAGGAATTGAGTTTGTTTGGTTGACAAGATAAGACATCATGTATTTGCATGCCAACAATCAATTTGTATAATACTTTTAAAAATATTATGATGATGATCTAGGGTTCACGCCAACTCTTGTTTATAGAAAGTTATGATGCACCCTATGTCCCCATTAACAAATCCTATTCCATCTTTCAAATGTGTACTTTCATCACTTTTTTTCTATCAACCTAGTAATGGATATTTGAACAATGAAACTAGATCAATAATAGATAGTTAGATACACAAAATCAAATCAAATCAACAGTTACTCAATTTTGTCTTTCATATGATACGAAGAAAGTGAAATGTAGACAGCTTAATCATCTCAATCCCAAAGTAAAGAAACTGTTTTCAGATGTCCAGTCATTTTACAAAGAGTGAATTCAAAATCAAACACTTGATTTAATTAGTTCTATTTCCAAATACACAACATATTCTCAAGTGTGAGTATATGCACACACAAACTTTACATATATGTCATTACAAGATTATTTATCATTTATGAGTAATTATAATTTTTGTTGCAACGAACAATGGTCCGGCATAAACATGTGTGATGTAGCCACAAATTAAACAAATGTACAACACACATTTTTTAAACCAAAAAACACAAATTCTAGTCTATTATATTTCAAAAACTACGAAAAAAAGAAAATTTAGGTTATGCGGGTTAATATATGTTGGCATTATGTTTAACTAAATATTGACAAAAGAGTTAAAAACTAAAACCGGTAAATAAACTCGGCTGAATGGATTCTAATATAAAATCAACTACAATAAAGATAAGTGTGGGAAAAACTAATCACTTATATGATTGAAAATTAGAATATATTCGTACAATTGAACTTTTATAGATATTATCATATTATTTGAAAATTAACGAATAGATCATTTTACAAATTTTGATTAATATAAGAAAATGATAGATCGATCATTTTATTGTGAACTCTAGTAACTTGCTAGACAGTCTTCTTATTAATAATATTATCATTCTTGTCGTGCCAAATAAAAAAATAAAAAAAGTTAGATTTAATTATTTGTACATGCTTTTACAATAACAAAAATGGAGTGCGAGACTAGTCTATCCATCTTGAGAAGTTGAAAGTAGAAGGAAGAGAGATACAGTGAAAAAGTCTCATTTAGTTAAATAAATAGTTGTTATTTTGAAGGATTATTTCAATGTAGGGTTGTGCAGTTTTCATTATTAAAAGTTTATCTTCTAAATTTTATGGAAAAACAACTATTTTATGTATTTAAAGTCAGTATATAACAATTAACTAAATTGAACTTAAACTTAGACTGAACCGAATTTAAACTTATCGGTCTAAGTGTCATAGACTACCAATGAAGTAAGAGTAGTAGAGAGTTCCCAAGATAATAGCTTATAGAAACATTGAATTGTTTGAATGTGTAACTATATTCCTATGAGGCTATGAGTATACAATTGCAACAAGTATATAAGCATACTAGTCTTAATGTCCGTACATTGTACGGATTGACTATATATCTACTATCGATTTTTTGTGTAACGAAAATTAAATTTTAACATACTTTATTACATCTAATTCCTGTCAAACATATGTTGCATGCATGATAAGATTGACACATAAACAAATACAAAAAACAAATATAAACTAAAAATACAACAAATAAAAAAAATATTGAATACAAATTATTAATTAAATAGTCACCATGTACACCATAATAAACGACCAAAAATTATCTACCAACATACTAAAACAGAATCGTGTATTTTTTTGATCGACATTTGACGCATTCCTTACACGACATGTGTCACTTTTGGTGTAATTAAAAAAAATTCCTATTCATGATTACCTAATTGTAATCAAATACTAATCTTTTAAATCTATATTATAACTAAAAGAGGAGGTTGGGGTACACTTGGCACCCCTTAAAGCTCTTTTTAGGCCTAAAACTCTCTCTTAATTACTCTAGAGCTCTCTCCTTTTTTCTAGATTTTTTATTTTTATTTGCTTATTAAATAGATAATTATATTTAAAACTCTATCATAAATCTTTTTCTATCAAAACAAATCTTTTTAAATTTTAAAGATATATAATATCCTTAAAACTCTCACAATAAATTATTATATATACAACCTAAATTTTTATTAATCATTCTCATTCATATTATTCCTCTTATTTCTATCTTTAATAGACAAATCAAGTTAAGTAAATTTCTCAACAAAAAAACATACGGTTTTTTATATCACTTTAATTTTATTTATATTTGTTTATTCTATCTATTATATATTTTATTATTATTATATAGGGAAAAATCATTCGTATAGATTCAAACTTTCACTTTTTTGTCACTTTGGTCACCCACCTTTTATTTTTGTTAAAATGAGATTTAACTTTTCACTTTTTTACCACTTTAGTCACTCATCTTTCACTTTTTTACCACTTTAGTCACTCAACTTTTATTTTTGTTAAAATGTGTAACCTTTGGATAAGTTTTAACATTAATCACTCACATTGTAAAAAATTATTGAAAAACGGTATTAAAGGATACTTGAACAACAACATGTAACTAGGTAACCTACAAAGAGTCCATCTTAGCTTCCACGTGGCTTGCCATGTCACTTGCAACAATTATTTTTGTCATCAAAACTTAAGATGACACATCAACACTATTATTAAATCCATCCATACCCATTAACCTTTTCTTATTTTTAACCTAAAATTTCTTTGTAACTGAAGGAATCGAAAACCTTTTAAACATCTTTGTATATAAAGTCATTGTTGTTGTTGTTTATATAATTTTTTTAACTTTAATAATGAATAAATGATTTATAATGAGTACTATTTTGATATCATGTATGTATCTTATGTTATGTATCATATGTTTTTTTATATATATTATCTTTGATATTACTATGAATCTAGTGGTTAAAGCTAAAATTAAAGTATGTATTGATTTTATGTCAAAGAGGGTAGACAATGGGTAAATCTTAGTTATCATTTTAATAACAATAAAAGGTGGGTAACTAAAATGTTAAAAAGGTGAAAAGTTGCATCCTATTTTAACAAAAATAAAAGTAGAGTGATTATAGTGGTAAAAAAATGAAAGGTTGCATCCCATTTTAATAAAAATAAAAAATGGGTGACTAAAATGACAAAAAGATGAAAGGCTAAGTCTATACGAGTGATTTTTCCCTATTATATACTAAGTCTCCATATATATGATTTATAAAAAAAAGTTTAATAATGTTAACAACTAATATATCAATACGTAACATAACTATCTTAAAAGATAAGATATATGCTAAGTTTTAAACATCTAATTAAACAAATATATTATACAATTCATGGGGTTTCATATAATATGTGAAGGATCTATATCCAAACTTAGGTATCTAACAGTTACATAATCTCTATTCTCTATATAAATATAATTGTATCATCATATATTATATAATATGTACATCGTACAGGGCATTAAGACTATTAAAAATTAGGAAAGTTAATTTATAGGTGAGAATGACATGTGTCATTTAAAAAACGTGCTACATGTTGCTTAAAGAATACTTCAATCATGTTTTAGTTTATTGGTAGATTAGATAATCTTGAAATGACTTTGGCGCTCCCATTGCCCTAAACAGCCACTTATCACTTAGATTTTACGTACACTTGCAAGAAAAGTTTGATCTCCTATACTAATATTTTGCGTTATACGGTCTTGACCTTCCAGAATTAGTGAATGACCTTGTCAATCATCAAAAGATTACGTTGAGTATGGTGTTGCGGATAGAAGACTAAAAGCCGAGAAAACAAAAAGGCAAATTGGGGCCTAAAGTATTTTGGGCCAAGCTTAAATTAAGGCCGGCCCAAAATTCATTGACACAGTTAGATAGCGCCGTTCCCTGTGGCCCGTGTGTAATTAACTTAGCCCAATCTAGCCTACGGTGGTGTAAGTTGTATGCTTTTGGCAACATTTTTAGAACCGATATTCAACCAACCAGTGAATAGTTCAAGGTTTAACTAGTCCAACCGGTCGGAATGGAAGGGAAAAACCAACATCTAGTATTATATAGGGATGGCAAAAAAATCCGAACTCGACAGAGACCCGATATCCGAAGAATTCGGGGGGCGGGGCAAGCTTATCGGGTCGGGTCGGTTTCGGGGCAATTATCGGGTTTTTTCGGGTTTCGGGGCAGGGACCGGGGCATGTCTACCCCGACCCGACCCGAACCCGATAACATATATATAATATTATTAAAATTATATAGATATGCTTATATGACACTAAAAACAGTTAGTTTCCTTATTCCTTATCTCACTTTGAAGGCTGCACTTCCACACAGTAAGTATTCTCGTTTATATTTAGTTTAAGGAGATAGTCTCTGTACTGTTGTTGTTCCAATTTCGGAATTGCAAGCCCTTAAATTCAGGGGGGCTGATTATTTATTTAATCATGTGAGAAAATGAAGAAGATGATGTGAGGATTCTCGTTTATATTTAGTTTAAGGAGATAGTCTCTGTACTGTTGTTGTTCCAATTTCGGAATTGCAAGCCCTTAAATTCAGGGGGGCTGATTATTTATTTAATCATGTGAGAAAATGAAGAAGATGATGTGAGGAGCAGTACAGTACTGCTGCAGTACTGATCATTATCCTTTAGTTTAATTCTTATCAAACTTAAGATCATAATAAGTTTTTGATTATAAACAAAATAGTATTGGAACTAATAATAATAGTAATAATAGTGAACCATCATTTACAAGTAAGTAAACTTGTTGATCAAGTTGTTTTTCACAGTATAATGCATTTCAAAGGAGACGTTTGTTTCGTTTAAGGCAAATACCTTTCATTTAAGGCAGATTTAATCATGCATTTTGTAAAATTTGTTGGTATGTGATCACGTTACATAAACGCATGTCCGGTAATTATTTAAGCCTACGGGGTCACACAAAATGACACGTAAACTCTATGTTATTAATTAGTATATTAAAGTAATATATTAATTAATACGTTCACGAAATAATTAATAAACGATTGTTTAAATGTTTATTAATGAAAAGAGATAGACTTAAGTGAAAATTAGGAATAAGGGATGTTTCCTAATTACTTAAGGGGGCCGGTTTTGGGGTGGGTTTTGTAGTCCAACACAAACTTGTTCACCAAGTTTAAGTAACCCTAAATATTAACCCTATATAAAGAGGGTTAAGGGTTATTGTTTTGTATGACAATTAAAAAAGATAAAAAAAAACCCCAAAACTCTAAATATCTCTCTCTCTCGGTCGAACATAACACAAATATCACCACTTTTATTCCATTCGAGAACTTTCATTATTTAATAATAATGATAGTAAACTTTGTTTAATTGTGGGGGTTTTTTGAGTTCGACCTGTTCGAAGTTGTCGACAAGAAAATCAAAAGGGGTTTTGGAATTTGAGGTTTGACTTTAGGGAGTATTACACAAAGGGTTGTGAAGTTCGTGATCGGGTACTAGCATACATCATAGGGGTGTCAAGTGTGCGATCGTAGAGGGGTTTTACTTTAAACCCTAATTAATAATAATATCATTATTAATAATATTATTGGAAGCTTTGCATAAGGTACACGTTTCGATTCTCTCTTTGTTAATTAATATGATTGCATATTTGATTTATTCCGTTGCGCACTCGTGATTGTTTATATGTTTATGTTCTCATATTCTAACAGAATTTACATAAGAAATGAAGTATGGATTGTGATTGATATGTAAGAGTTTCAGATTTGTAACTGATACGGAGTAGTATCTTATAAAGTTTCAAAAGTGTATTCCTGCTTATATCTGTTTATATATTTGTGATACTATCGGGTCGGGTTTTGGGTTTTCTTAATGGGATCGGGTATCAGGTCGGTTTTGGGCAATATTTTATCCCCGATAAGGTACCCGCTGGGTATCGGGTCGAGTTCGGCTAGCATTTTCCTTATTGGGTTCGGGTTTAGGTATGGTACTACCCGACCCGAACCGACCCATTGCCATTCCTAGTATTATACGTATATATCCGATCTACGAGCTTTTTTATTTATAATATTACAACAGATAAACAAAAACCAACTTTGTAGAGATGGTATGCTCCTAACCTGTAAGGTGGGAGGTATGAAGTTCAAATTTGGGCATTCGGATAAGAGGATCTTAAAGTGTTTATGAAAATTTCGTAGTTTAAAAACGAGGTATATATAATTTCGTCGTTTAAAAATGAATAAATCTCAATTTATGGATAAATATCTAAAGTTATAATATACTATATATATATATATATATATGATATTATGTATTGAGAATATTAGATAAATGATCTCTTGGTCAAGTGGGAGAATGTTGGAACCACGTTAAATGTGACCGTCACTGATCGTTTATCATTCGTGATATGATAATTGACGATAACTGAAATCCCTATGTCTAGTAAATATACGATGGACGTATTTACTCTTAAAGACATACTATAGGGTTTCCCATTAGGTGATTGGAACTACGAGGACTATGATGCACACATTAAACACCAAGGGTTGAAGGTGTATATTTCTATTATAAATAGAACTCATTAACCTTCATTTTAGACCTAATGACTAATCTTTCATCTCATTCTTGTGTGTGCATTTTCTCTCCCAAATTCTTAATCCCATCATCAAACAATCGTTTTGGGAACCCGACACAACTTGCAAGTATGCTTAATCATCTTACAGGTTCCACAGGTTTGTCAGGTGGGTTTATTATTATCATGTTTTCATTATATTTACAATACGAATCATATTTATTCCAACATGTGGTATCATGAGCCAATGGTTCATATTCGATCTATTGATTCGTATTTGTATCTTGTTTGTTCCGTAAATGCTTGGAACGTTAAAAAACGAAAATATGATTTCTAAAACTGAAATAATTTTGGATGAAACCTCTTAGATCTGGAATCGTAAAAACATTTGTTCCGTTTTTTGTGTTTTGTTCGCTGCCGTCCGGACAAAAGCAAAGAAAAGGTTTTCCTTTTATTATTTTGATTAGCCGAAAATTTAAGAAAAGGTTATAATCCTTTCTTTCGGTTTGACTTCACAAAGAAAGCAAAACAATTTTATGTTTAACACTAACTTGATTTGTTTTTTCTTCAATGATATGTCGGCAAATTCAATCTCAGTCTATCCAAAGTACACCTCTAAAAACAAATCAAGAGAATCTATAAATTTGGTTCAAAAACTTGTTCACGCATTACATATACGTCGACCTCTAATAGTCCGGTTTAAATCTTATTTTTAATTGTTGATTTTGATTTAGTTTATTGAATTCGACATTATTTTAAGTTGATTTTGATTTAGTCTTTATTGAATTCGACATTATTTCAAGTCGATTTTGATTTAGTCTTTATTGAATTCGACATTATTTCAAGTCGATTTTGATTTAGTCTTTATTGAATTCAACCTTATTTCATTATTGAATCCGACCTTAATTGTTGATTTTGATTTAGTCTTTATTGAATTCGACATTATTTTAAGTTGATTTTGATTTAGTCTTTATTGAATTCGACATTATTTTAAGTTGATTTTGATTTAGTCTTTATTGAATTCGACATTATTTCAAGTCGATTTTGATTTAGTCTTTATTGAATTCGACATTATTTTAAGTCGATTTTGATTTAGTCTTTATTGAATTCGACCTATTTTATTATTGAATTCACCTTATTGTTGATTTTGATTTAGTCTTTATTGAATTCGACCTTATTTTAAGTCGATTTTGATTTAGTCTTTATTGAATTCGACCTTATTTTAAGTTGATTTTGATTTAGTCTTTATTGAATTCGACATTATTTCAAGTCGATTTTGATTTAGTCTTTATTGAATTCGACATTATTTTAAGTTGATTTTGATTTAGTCTTTATTGAATTCGACATTATTTCAAGTCGATTTTGATTTAGTCTTTATTGAATTCGACCTTATTTTAATATTTTGATTTAGTCTTCATTGAATTTAACCTTGTTTTAAGTTGAATTTGATTTTGTCTTTATTGAATTTGACCTGATTTTAAGATTTTGATTTAGCCTTTATTGAATTCAACCTTATTTCAAGTTGAATTTGATTTAGTCGTTATTGAATTCGACCTTATTTTAAGATTATGATTTATTTATTGAGTTCGACTCACTTATCAAGCTCTCCTGTTGAATTCAACTTACTTTGTCAAGTTCTTATAATTGTTGAATCTTACTTACTTGTCGGGTTCTCCTTAATTGTCGAATACAATTTCACCTTAAAAATTTACGGCAAAATATGTCCCTCAAATTTCGAAAATAATTTTTTTCGGAGACATTTTTACCATAACACTTAAAAAATATATAATAATAAAAAAAATTCAATAATGAAGTTTGATTTAGTCGCCAAGGGCTGCCGCCCCTTGGACCTCGCTTTCAGGGGCGGTGCCCCGGACCCCGTAACTTAGGGGCTTCGCACTAATGTACATGGTCTCATCATTTGTGCCCAAAGGTCAAATGTGATTCTCATGTTGCGTTTTTTTTCCTTTTGCATAATGAACACTAAGTATATTAATTCTGCCCAAAGGTGATTTAATATGCTTTGTGTGCCAAAAGGACTATTTGCATGCATAATATACATAATTCTTAATTTTGTGCCCAAAGGTCAAAAGATAAGCGTTGTGTTGCATGACCATAATGCTCATGTTTATTTAGATATTAGTTACTTCTGCCCAAAGGTGATGTGACATCTAAGTAGAGCCTTACTTTAGCTTATTGTTTTGGTGTTTACAATAGGCTTACCTATCACTAGCTTCATTACTATAATAATGGTCATAGCTAGTCTCATTATTCTAAGAAATATTACTATTGCGCTTACTAATTTTAGGCATTACTTTAGTTCCATTACTATTAAGAGACATTAATTAGCCTGCTTAGATAGCTAATCATGTCACTATAATTCATTACTATTATGCCTACTTATTTTAGGCATTACTATAATAATCTTCTATTGTTTGTATCATAAATATATATCCTCCTTATCTCCACTGTAGTACCTAACTTAGGCATTGAGCCACTTACCGGTGCAAACTTTGCTTCATGAAAAGATTAATTACCTCTAACTATGGAGATGCTAGACCTTGACTATGTCATTCGCCATAATGAACCCACTGCTATTACTGCTAACTCTTCCGTAGCTCAGAAAGCGAATTTTGAAAAGTGGGATAAGGCGAATCGCTTGTCACTAATTATGGTCAAGAACTCCATTAATCTCAGTATTCAAGGAGCTATCACTTCAAGTAAACGTCTAAGGAACATGCGAGTAGCTTAAATACAAAGGAAATAGCAGTATTCGTGAACACATAATAAAGATGACTGACATGGCTCATAAGCTTAAGAGTCCTAAAATGGAAGTCTCTGACAATTTTCTTGTGCACTTTATAATGACCACATTGCTTGATCATTTCGACATCTTCAAAATTAACTATAACTCTATGAAGGATAAACAGTCGATGAGTGAACTAATCGCAATGTGTGTGCAAGAAAAGGGTCGCCTCAGTTGGGCCAACCTGAAGTTGTTCACCTTATTACCACTTCTAATTCCAATTTGAGGAAAGGTAATAAATGTTTTAAGACTGCGAATAAAGTTCAAAAGGCTAATCATGGTGCAGTTGCCTCTAGCTCTAAGTTCTTGACGAGCAATCATAGCTGTAAATTCTGTTGTGTCAAAGGGCACAGTCAGAAAAATTGCCCTAATATCAAGAAATGGCTAGCTAAGAAAGGTAACTTACTTAATGTAATATTTGATTCCTTTATTATTGATGTTCTAATTAATACATGGTGGAGTGACTATGGTTCATAATTTCTCATAGTCTTTGTTGTCTCATAATATTGATGACGTAACTAAAACAAAGACAAAAATCACCTAAACGATTAGAGAATTCCTCCATGTTGTGGCATAAACAACTTGGCCACATATCACGAGATCGCATAACACGACTCGAAAAGGATGGAATCTTACCTTCTCTTGACTTTAGTGATTTTGAAACATGTATTCAGTGCCTCAAAGGCAAAATGGCTAAAGGGAATAAGAAAGGAGCCACTAGAAGTTCCAACTTGTTGGAAATAATTCACATTGATATCAGTGGTCCTTATCCCGCATCAATCCCAGGACTTACATCATTTATTACATTCATTGACGATTATTCTCGTTATATGCACCTATATCTGATCTTAATCCTTACAAACTTTTACTAATATTAAAACTTTGGTTTAAAACCAGCTTGATCGTAAAATAAAAGTTGTGAGATCAGATAGAGGAGGTAAGTATTATGGTAAACATACTGATATTGGTCAAGCTCCTGGTCCTTTCCATAACTTTTGCAAGGAACATGGCATGAACTATCCAATACACCATGTTTGCTTTTCCTCAACAAAATTGTGTTGCTAAAAGGAGAAATAGAACCTTAATGGACATGGTGAAAAGTATGCTTGCCAACACTAACTTACCTACTTTCCTTTGGACTGAGGCCTTTGATGGTTGGTTTTTATTTAGTGTTTAAATTTATAAAAATGTTGTACAAGTAGTTATCTCAAACTAACCACACGATTACGGGCAGGGGACCCGATCAGATGTAGTATAGTAAGTGATAGGCACATGATCGTTCGCAGGGACGCGTTGCACTACCTAATCTAATAATATGTGTAATTCTAGCGGTTGGGTTGTCACGATTTCCTATTAAACTAATAAAAACTGAAAAGTAAATAGAAGCCGCAACCGCTTATTCAGCGAGATGCTTAGTCTGAAAAAGATTTGAAAAAGCAAATAACAGTAATAAAATTAAAATACTTGTTTGGCATCTCAGATCTCATGATACGACCAGATATCATCCTACCTACTTGCTAGACTGTTGGAAACTTAATCACGGCTCAGATTCTCGTTAGATTCACTTTGCCTAAGTAACTAGTGTTGTCCCTAGACTCGCACTACTCTTTAAACAAATTCTTGTTAGATTCATTGTTTAAGCTTTAATCACCTAAGTTTGTGTTACTAATTCATCTTTTACTATACCCGACTGTTAGAAATATAAATGTAGTAGTTGATTTGTGTACCTTTATGTTAATTTGTACTTATAATGTAAACTTGTTAATATAGAAGGGGGCATAGTGTAAATAGCTCATATGTATATAAACCCCCTCCATTAAGCATTTTGTAACCTTTTACCCCATAATGCTAACCAATCTTTCCCTGATATCACTGCTTTCTCTCTCTACTTTCTCTCTCTAGAAACCGCCATTGATACACACTAAAACACACACAAAAGCTCAAATTCTACTCTTTACATTTGGTATCAGAGCACAATCAGCGTATCTGAGCGATCCACAAGCTTAATTGAAGCTTATTTTGTGCTTATTTTCTGGAATTTGAGTTTGTTACTGAAATAGCCATTTGCCGAGATTACTGTTTGAGTAATTTCTGCAAAATTAGTGTGTTTGCTGTTGAAATTTGTTCACCGATCGATTAGTTGTTAGTATATCATCATTCTATATCGATTTCAGATTTCAATTTCATCATTTGATCACATTTCGTGAAAGCTCGGCAAATGAAGGTTTCAGTGGGATTTGATTCTGATTGAAATTAGTTGTTATTTTGTTCGAGGATTTGTTCGCAATCATTTTCTGAGAATTTTGATATAAATTTCAAGTTGTAACTCTCAAAAATGAAGAAGATATCAATGATTTTCAGAAACCTCGGTGTTTAAGCGTTTGGGTACTTAGCTGAACGAAGAAGAAGAATAGTAACCGACTGTTTTGTCGTTTAGTGTTTACTCGTGTTTGCAGAGATTATTGGCTAAGGTTAATCGTACTTGTACTATTTGCAGAGATTTTTTCTCGGCAAATACGTATTTGATCAAATTTTGGCTAAGGACTGAAGCTACTTGTTCTATTTGCAGAGAATTTTGCTCGACAAATAGTGGTTTCAAGGAAAGTTGGTTAAGTGTAGTGCTCATTGTTCTGTTTGCAGAGATTTATTCTCGGCAAATACGTTTGTTGGCTGAATTTGGTTAAGTGTTGATTCTACTTACACTGTTTGCAGAGATTTTATCTCGGCAAATAGTTATTTCAACAAAATTCAACCAAGTGTTGTGTGATCCAGTTCTATTTGTTCTATTTGCCGAAGAATTTGCTCGGCAAACTGTTGAAGTTGATTGATCAGTGTGCTCGAGTTGTGAATTGGCTACTTGTTCTATTTGCCGAAGAAAAACCTCGGCACTTAGTTCATTTAGACTTGTCAAAATTTTTGGTCCATTTGCCGAGATTTTTGCTCGGCATTCTTCACAAGTAGTAAATCAAAAAAAATTTCTAAGTCTTTTAATTGATTGAAATGGCTTCAAGGGAAGCTTTAGCACTTGGTTCTGAAGGAAGACCTCCTGTCTTGTTTAGAGGTTCTTATCCTCAATGGAAGAAAAGGTTTCTGAACTGGATAGACAGACAGAAGAATGGAAAACTTCTGAAGAAATCATACAAAGATGGTCCTGAAATTCCAAAGAACCCTGTTAATGGAGAAGCTTTACCTGAAGAGAGTTGGAATACAGATCAAAGAAATAGAGTTAAAGCTGATCAAATGTCAATTGCCTATCTTTACCAAGCACTTCCTGATGACATTTACTGCAATGTGGACTCCTATGAAACAGGAAAAGACATATGGGATGAAGTGGAGAAGCAGATGGAAGGATCTGATGTGTCAAACACCATAAGATTGTCGACTGTTTTGAACATGTATGAAACTTTCAAGCAACAGAAGGGTGAACCATTGAACGAAGTATACATCAGATTCTGTAATGTCATCAATGAGCTTAGAAAGAATGATGTGAAAAGAACCAATATGGAACTGAACATCAAATTCATCAAAAATCTGGAAGAGGAATGGCAAGTGTATGGAACCCAACTCAACCAACAATCAGACTTTGGAAAACTTACCATTCACACCTTGTATGAAAAGCTGAAGCTAAATGTTGAGGATGTTCAGAGGATCCAAAAGAAGAAAGAAGAAAGTTCTCATTCAGATCCATTGGCCTTGGTAGCTGAGAAGAAGACTTCAAGAGTTTCAAAACAGAACTTTGTTGAAACAGATTCTGATTCAAGTGAAATGAGTGATTCTGACTTGGATGAAAGACAAAAAGAGATGTATAAAGAACTCGCTTATTTCACAAAGGCTTTCAAGAAGAAATTCTTCAAGAAGAAACCAACCAACAATCAGCTTAGGACTTCATCAGTATCTTCGTATGCAAAGAATTCAAATGCTCCTAAGTTTGAATCAAAGAAGGAATATGTTGGTGGTGAGAAGAAATTTGATAATCAGAAGAAGTTTGAGAAGAAGGTCATGGAGAAAAGGAATGAAGACAAGAAATGCTACAACTGTGGTCTTACTGAACATTTTGCCATCAACTGCACTAAACCTCGACAAAAGAACTCCGAGTACTATAAGTACAAACTTTTGTTGGCAAGACAAGAGGAAAGTGGAATTGCTCTTCTCGCTGAGGATGACAAGTGGTTACATCTTTCTGATGAGGAGACAGACGAACTTGCAGCAAATGTGTGCTTCATGACAAAGATCAAGAAGTCAAAGGAGTTGGAGGAAGTGATGAAAGTTCTTCTGAAGGTCGAGGATGAGGTAATCACTTTTACTAAGTCAGATTTAGATTATTATATGAATAAATGTGCTGAAACAATGAAATATGGGAGAGGGTTGAGTAAACAGATTTCTAAATTAACAAAAGTTTTGGAAATCAAAGAAATCGAATTTCAAAATTCTAATGATAAATTTGATTTACTTCAAAAGGATTTTGACAATTTGAAATCTGAAAAAGCTGCGTCACGTTTACTCCGAACTCCAAATTGCATCTTGAAAAACAAGAACTTGAAACCAAAGTTCTTGAACTGAGCAAGACCGTCAGACAACTTCAAGTCGAAAAGACCAATGAGATGTTTCGAGCAAATGCATTGGCTGAGGACATTGAGTCTTTAAATGTGAAATTGAAAGAATCTATCCCTGATTTGACGGAATTTGAAAACAAAATTTCTGACCTAAAATATGAATGTTGTATAAAAGATTCTCTTAAACAAAAACTTGATAAAGAAAATGATGAGCTTAAAGCTGAAATCAAGTCTTATCAAGACAAGTTGTATAAGATTAATCGTTCATATCAACAAATCGTTCATTGTTTGTAATTCGTATCTGTGCTTTGAACGATTATGTGTGTTTGTTTGTGATTTGAATAAAAAGTTTGTTTGTGTGTTATTTTGCTTGATGTTTATTTTTATGTATACTTGCATGTTATCCCTCTAACCTGCAAGGACCCAATCTACATGGGTACCTAAACCATATTCTTGTCCTTGCAGGAATTTCTCATTTGTGTATGGTATGTTGACTCGGGATGTTCTCGTCATATGACTGGAAACAAGTCCATTCTTACAAACTTTGTCGAGAAGTTCATGGGAACCGTCAGATTCGGAAATGATCATATCGCTCCTATTCTCGGTTATGGAGACATTGTTAAAAATGGTGTCACTATAAAGAGAGTTTCCTATGTTGAAGGATTAGGACACAATCTTTTCAGTGTTGGACAATTTTGTGACAATGATCATCAAGTATTATTCAGGAGATATGAATGCAAAGTGCAGACTGAAGATGGTGTGGATATTCTTACTGGAACAAGAGACAATAATTTGTTCACTATTGATCTCAACAACATTCCATCTAACTCTTCAGAGATTTGTCTTCTTTCAAAAGCAACTGCACAAAACTCTTGGTTATGGCATCGCCGTCTTTCTCATCTTAATTTTCAAACAATTAATGCTCTCGTGGATAAACAACTTGTTAAAGGACTTCCGGATTACAAGTATGAAAGTGAACATGTTTGTCCAGCTTGTGCAATTGGAAAGATGAAGAAAGCATCACACAAACCGAAGAAGTTTCTAAGTTCAGAAGGTCCTTTGCACCTTATTCATATGGATTTGTGTGGCCCTATGAAAGTTCAAAGTATCCATGGCAAGCGATACATTCTTGTGATTGTCGATGATTATTCTCGTTACACTTGGGTATTCTTTCTTCATGCAAAGAGTGATACTCCGAATGCAATTATTGATTTCATAAAGAAGACCCAAGTAAATCTTAAATCATCAGTTAGAATTGTTCGCTCAGACAATGGCACTGAATTCAAGAATTCAACAATTGATTCTTTCTTCAAGTCCATGGGTATTACTCATCAATTTTCCGCTGTCAGGACACCTCAACAGAATGGAGTAGTTGAACGTCGAAATCGAACTCTTGTTGAAGCAGCTAGAACAATGCTTGCTTATTCTAAGTTGCCTCCGAATCTATGGGCTGAAGCTGTTGCTACTGCATGTTTCACTCAAAATAGATCGATCATAAACAAGAGATTTGTTAAAACTCCATATGAGGTAATTAACAAGAGAAAGCCCAATGTGAACTTCTTGCACATTTTTGGATGTGTATGTTATGTTCTCAATGATCAAGATAATCTGGGAAAGTTTGAACCAAAAGGCGATGAGGCATATTTCATCGGTTATTCGAGAGAATCGATAGCATATCGTGTATATAACCGAAGAACCAAGAGAATTGAAGAGAGTATGAATGTTAGATTTGATGAACTCTCGGGAATGGTTCTTGAACAACACAGTTCAAGACCCGAACTTCAAAGTCCACAAGCTTCCGCAACAAAGACTGCTTCAAATGTCAAATCATCATTCTCTACTCCAACAACACAAGATTTGGATATCTTGTTTGAAGAATTTTTCCAAGTTCCGAAGAAAGTTCCTGAATCTGATGTGATTACAAATGAACCATCCAGTTCAAACTCAAAAGAGATGGATCCAAATGAGTCTTCACCATCACAATCATCAGATGTTAATTCATCATCCGATTCTCCTCCACCTACCGATAATTCAGAGTTGCATACTCAACCTCATAATTTCTCTCAAGTGACAAATCCTTCAACCAATCCTGAAGTTTATGATCCCGACGACTTTGTTGAACCAATTGCTACTTCGTTTGAACAATTAACAGAACAACATTCTCCTGATTTTATTGATTCTGAAGAATTTGGTGATCCACTTGATCCAATTCCTCACACAACCAAATGGACAAGAGCTCATCCAATTTCTCAAGTCATTGGTAATCCAAAAACTGGAGTTCAGACAAGATCCGCATCCGCGAATGAATGTCTGTTTGTGAATTTTCTGAGTATTGTTGAACCAAAGACAGTGAATGAAGCTCTAGGTTGTCCAGATTGGGTGAAAGCAATGCAAGAAGAACTTAATCAATTTGAACGTCTTGAGGTGTGGAAATTGGTTCCCAATCCTTACAAGAAATAAGGAGCCAATTAAGACCAAATGGATCTTCAAGAACAAAAAGGATGAAACTGGAGTTGTTGTACGCAACAAAGCACGATTGGTTGCAAAGGGATATTGCCAACAAGATGGAATTGACTACGATGAGACATTCGCACCAGTTGCGAATTGAGGCTATTCGGATGTTTCTTGCCTATGCTGCCTACAAGAACTTCACAGTCTACCAGATGGATGTTAAAACTGCCTTCTTGAATGGAATTCTCAAAGAAGAAGTGTACGTTGAACAACCAGAAGGTTTTGTGAATTCCAAACATCCGGACTATGTTTACAGGTTAGATAAGGCTTTATATGGTCTGAAACAAGCGCCTCGTGCATGGTATGATGCTCTATCCTCTTATCCTGTGAAATCTGGTTTTAGCAAAGGTTCGATTGACACTACCTTTTTTATCAAACGACAAGGGAGTGACATCATTCTAATCCAGATTTATGTTGACGACATAATTTTCGGGTCAACTAACCCTAAATACTGCAAGAATTTTTCAGCTTTAATGATCAAGAAATTTGAAATGAGCATGATGGGTGAATTAAACTTTTTCCTTGGACTGCAAGTAAAACAGTTGTCAAATGGTACTTTTATTTGTCAATCTAAGTACATTCTTGACATGTTGAAAAAGTTTGATATGATGGATTGTCAAACAATTGGAACACCCATGGAAGCTCGAACAAAGATTAATGCTGACTTAAATGAAAAATCTTTTGATCAAAAGAAATATCGCAGTATGATAGGGTCACTCATGTATTTGACTGCAAGTCGCCCGGATATTATGTTCGCCACATGTATGTGTTTTGTTATGCTTCCCCGCGGACAATCAACTCCCATCCACCCCACTCGCACCGACCCACCACATTTGTTAACATCTCTTTGTTCCGGTTTCCACCCCCCTGGTTTTTTGTTTATACCAACACCCATGTTTGGTTGTTCTCCCTTCTTCTTTTTCCTCCTCCCCCCCTTTCCGTTTTCGCAGGTACCAGGCCAATCCAAAGGAAAGTCATTTCCAGGCCGTCAAACGGATATTCCGATACCTGAAAGGCACTGTGAACCTTGGTCTCTGGTATCCAAGGGATACTGGGTTTCAGTTGATTGCATATTCGGATGCTGACCATGCAGGTTGTAAGCTTGATCGAAAGAGTACTTCTGGGAGTGTACAGTTTCTAGGGGATAGATTGGTCAGTTGGTCTTCGAAGAAACAGAACTGTGTATCCACATCTACTGCAGAAGCTGAATACGTTGGCTGCTTTACCAGCTGTTCGTTCCACAAGTATTTGATGCAGATCCGTGGACGATTTCTTGATTTCGTCTCACTAACCGTATTTTTTTTTTTATTCCCATCCCTCACCTGCTCCACTGTATAATGATTTGTTTGCCTTTTTTTATTGCCCTCTTCTTGCACCCCCACCACCCAGTACATCATCAACGATTTTTCTCTAAGAATCACACCCCCGCCACCCCCCCTCTAGATGTTTTTTTCCCCTTTTTTTTTGGTACCCACTTTTCCTCACAAGACTCATCGTCGAGAAAGAAAAGTAACTCGAACTCTATTTTGTCCCAACAGACTACCAACTTGCTGACCTTTTCACCAAACCTTTGGATGAACAGAGGTTTAATTTTCTTAAAACCAAGTTGGGAATGCTTGATTTACAAACTTAAATGCTTTCATGCCATGTATTCTATGTTCATTTTCTGGTTCAAACATTGATGTGTTTTACTTGTTATTACATGCAATGTTTGAGGGGGAGAAAAAGGGTAGAATGC
This sequence comes from Erigeron breviscapus, assembly GCA_034093135.1. Classification (NCBI taxonomy): domain Eukaryota; kingdom Viridiplantae; phylum Streptophyta; class Magnoliopsida; order Asterales; family Asteraceae; genus Erigeron; species Erigeron breviscapus. The sequence continues at coordinate 144,447,785 of CM067170.1, read as the reverse complement.
ATGATTTTAGGGGGAGTTCGTTTGTAAATTACTGTCTGATATATTCTTACTTTGCGGGGAGTGTGCAAATGCCTGACCCTCTTGTTGTTTATTTTTCTAGGTTTCCCCCCACCTTTTGTCCCCGTTTTTCTGTGTGTTGTTTCCCCGCCCCCCCCCCCCTCCACACTTGCCAATTTGACAAACCGCTAAAAAACGATTGCTTAGTTTGCTTTGGTTGTTTTCTTTTTTCCTTTCATTTGTTCTCCAAGTTTTTCTTCTCTCGTGACTGCCTTTTGTTTCTACTTTACACACCCACAGCTTTTTCTCTGCTTATTCACCACCCCCAATTTTTTTGTTTTGGTTGAGTTCTCGCGTGTCCTGGGACTAGCTACCCTCAAACTCAGACTGTCCGGGTGTTGCACGATTGGTTGTTGTAAGCGCTCATACCCCTGTGGCCACACCTCATTCAGACTTTGCGTTCCTCATGCACAAGCGCGCACCTCCTCACTTTGGGGGCGGCCCAACACTATCCTCTTTGTTCCAAGTTTAATCCTCAGTCATCTTGCTTATTTCATTTTACTCTGCAACAAACTATCTTATTGTCATCCATTCCCGAATCTTTCACCTTCCCTCTATTCTCACCCTTTCATCCTCCTCACACCCCGCCTGTCCTTTTTTGTTTTTTTGGCAATCTCTTGGTGATATTCTGCCTTGTGTGCTTTTTGTTCTTTATTTCTTGTTTTCTTCTGCTTCACATTCATTTTTACCAAGTCGATTTGACTCGCAATTGGCCCTGTTGTTCACCTTGGGTGGCACCGCGTCGTCCAGCATACTTCAACTGATCACTGATTTTGTACAATTTAACGACCGATGATTGGGCCTGTAAAGTGCCGGCGTTAGCACAGCCGTGTTTCCGGGCGTGTCCAGCACTGTTTGTCCTCCCGTGTTGTACTTGCGAGCCTCTACCTTAACCACTCCTTTTTTTTATAACAAATGTCCAGCGCACTCTGTTCTTGTTTTTTGGGTTTAACTTTGTTGACAGCGGCTGCCGCAGTACGCTTTTACCTGCGTGTTGCACGACTTCTGTGCCCCCCCGACAGAGGTTTTTGTCACCCCCCCCCACCCCCCCCACCCCGCGATTAGTCTCACTATCCTGATCCATATCTTTCGTACAACTCTTCCTAACGTACTGATCAAAATTGGTCCTTCACCGCCGACCCAGCGGTTGTCCCCATTTTTCTAAGTCATGAAATAGCCATTTGCAGAGATTTTATCTCGGCAAATGCTATGTTTTGAAAATCATGTCCAAATTTTGACTTATAAGATTTTTCAGTCCAAAAGGCCATTTGCCGAGGTTTTTGCTCGGCAAATGCTTGTTTTTCTCAAAGTCAAGATTTTCTAAGACATAAAGAAGCCATTTGCAGAGATTTTATCTCGGCAAATGCTTTGGTTGTTCATATTCATTGTTTTTTGACTTAACAAAATTTCTGACCAAAAAGGGTCATTTGCCGAGGTTTTTGCTCGGCAAATGCATGTTATTCACAAGTTAAAATTTTCAAAGTCTTAAATTGGCTATTTGCAGAGATTTATCTCGGCAAATCAACATTTTGTGAAAATGTTTTCTTAAGTCTTGAAATCTAAATGTACCATTTGCAGAGATTTTATCTCGGCAAATGCACATTTTGACTTGAAATTTTTCTTTAACATTTGTCAACACTCTTGTTGATCAAATCAAAGGAATTTTCATATATTCAATGAAGTCTAGTCTGAAAAGCTCATTTGCCGAGGTTTTTGCTCGGCGTTTACGAGATTTCACTTCAACACTCGATGACTTGGTCCATGACCAGCTTCATTCTCGTGTTTGCCGAGATTTTTGCTCGGCAAATCATGAAATTTTTCAAAGTTTTTGCCAAAATCAATTTTTGTTCCTTATTATTTTTTGGGCAAAATTTTGAGAAATTTTTTTGAAAACCCCATTTGCCGAGTTTTTTCTCGGCAAACAGTTAAACTTGAATTTTTTTTATTTATTTAAGTTTTTTTTGTGTTGTTTTTAAAATGTATGTTTATATGTGTGTATTGTGTTTGTCTATATAGTATTTCATAAGTGTTGAGGGTAAGAAGCAAGGTATCGAACGCCTTTGTGTACTACCTTTGTTTTCTTATCTTTTAATACTTATGTGATTCTATATATCGTCATGTTTCGTATATATATTAGGGTGAGAAGCAAGGTATCGAACGCCTTTGTGTACTACTTTGTTTTCTCATTTTTGATATATGTGCGAAACATTGTCTTTATGTAATAAATGTGTTTATTAAATGTTAGGGTGTTATTTTTCTGTGTTTAAATTGTTTTTCTGGTCAAACTTTGGTCAGTCTAATTTTTCAAAAAAATAATAAAAACAAAGATGGTGATGTTCCAAGAAGGTGCAACTATGAAGATGCAAGCCAATCAAGCTCTTCATATACCATTCACATCCAAATTCCCAATCATAACGGAGATTCTAAGCCACCATCCATTGGAAACTGCTTTGACTAGTGGTGCAATTGTTCCTGAAAAGTACATATTTGAGTTGTGGGAATCAATTGAGTTTGTGAAAGGCAATAAAAGACATAATCAAGAAGAATACTTTAGATATACTCTTCAATCAGATGAGAATGAGTTTAACTGCCAATTCACACTAGATGAATTCAGACCGATCATTGGTTTTCCTGAACAAGAAGAGTATGAAGAGTTGCCATCAGTTGATGAAATGTTATCTGCTGTACATGCTTTGGGATATGAAGGGGAATTGACATCCATGAGGGATTTTAAAAGGATGAATGTGGCTACATTATGGCATACCATGTACAATGTCTTAAGCACCTGTCTGATGCCATCTCAGAAGGGGATTGACACCATGACAAAGCACTCACTGTCAATATACTATGCTGTCACACATAATGTTAAATGTGATTTTGCAAAGATTGTGTGGGATAAGATGAGACAAGTTGTGAAAGGAAAGGATGTTCAAGAACGGAAGTACATTCCTTATATTCGATTCTTCACTTTGATAATCGAAGACGTACTTGACAATACAGAGGAGATTCCAAAATTGGAAGATAGTTTCAAGTGTGTCATTGCAATGTATAAGTCAAACATGAGAATAAGAGGCACAGGAAGTGAAATTGCAAGACCTTTTCCAATTCCACCATTTCTACTTAACCTGGTTCCTGCTCAGAGTCCTCACCTTAGGACTTATAGAGAGTGGTTAGCCAAACAATGGGGTCTGAAGCCGACAGACTCCTACCCAAGCTGAGCATAGGTCGCCAAGTGAGGGTCCTAGGTTACATAAAAGAAAAAGAGGGGATAGTGGTGAGGGGACTTCTGGGCAGAGGAAAAGAAAATCGAAAAGAGTTATGTTTAACAAGATGCCGTAACCACCTGAACCTGTTTCTTCACCTGTTTCTCAATCTACACCTCCATTCATTCAACACAATCTCCACCACCCGTTCAATTTTCACAATCTTCACCATCTACACCAATACCATCTGTTGTTTCACCAAACCCACCAACACTAACACCACCTCGTTCATCACCTATACTCAATCCAACACCACTTGCTTCAGCACTACCAAATGAACCACCGGTAATACCTGGTAGACGAATAAAAATGATTGCTCGAAGGACACCAAAGAAATCAAAGAAGAAGTCCAAAAGAAAGCATAAGTCTGCTAGATCTGAACATATTGGTGCCTCAGCAGAGTTGGATGTTGAGCAAGCAACACGAATTGTTGATAATGTTATCTGAATTGCAATCTGAGAATGTTAGCACAGGAGATGCAGATGTGCAGGAGGAACAAGGAGGGAATGAGGGCGGAGTTGAAAATACCAGAGAGGTTGAGAGGTCCGGGTTAGGACAAGGGCATAAAGAAAACGTTGGCCCTCCGATAGTTGAAACCAATGTGTCTAGCCGGGATGTCAACCCTAGGGTAGAAGTCGAGGAACTCCCCATTCTCGCTTGCACCAACCTCTCCTTGCCATTCTGACTCCTAACAACAGGAGTTAGTCTCACAAATGCACGGGGAACAGCCACGTTCACCACACTCTCCTCATTTGGAGGATGAGAGTGTTGAAAATAGAGAGGAACAGCCCCACCTCTCGACTTCATTTCATGCACAAGAGTCTAGATCTCCTAGGCACACGGATTCACAAGCACAATTTAGTACTGTTGCCGGAACAAGCGGAGAGGGACCCACTTTGTGTGACCTTCAAGGACAGCTTGGAAATCCTGCCTTAGCTAACATCACGCCAGCTTTAGCCGCAGGTAACAGTTCTCAAACTGAGACTGGGGGACAGTATGAACGCCGTAGTGACACTGCTGTTCCTCAGGATCAACCTGAGACTATATTAACAGGCATTCTCAGTGACCCCAGTGTTGTGAGAGGTGTTGCCCAACAACAACAAGTCTCGGACAGTGATTTATCACAGTTTATGACACAACTTGATTCGGGTTGCAAAGCCCATGAATCTGAAACTGCTGGTGAGGGTGTAACCCGAGGATCAGCAGGAAATCCTGAATCAGCTTCGCTGAATTTAGGTCACACTACAAGTGTGCAAACAACCTCCGGGTTGGTTCCTCCATCTCAAACACCAACACAAAGAACACCAACACCAAATCAAATTCCATCAACATCAACAAATCAACCGACCAAAGATTCTGCATGTGAAGTTTTGTTGAATATCTTACGATCTGAGGGTGATTTGTTGACTGTTACTGAAAGAGGAGTGCTGAATGCTCTTGAGGTACGAGAAAGAGAAGTTGCTAATGAAAGAAGAGTTAAAGCTTTACAAGATCAAGTTCAATCTCAGAAAGCTGAATACGATGCGAAACTTGCTGCATTTGAGTTAAGATTGTTAGCGTTAGAATCTTGCCGACCGGCCTCGGTTGCTTCTCGACGGGATGATCCTGATTCTGATGATCACCCCGAGGGGGAGAACCAAGGAGAAGGTCAAACTAATATTGATAATTCTTCGGCAAGAGTTGATGTGAATGTTGAGGATGTAGTAATGGAAGAAAGAACTGAGGGTGGAAACCAAGATGATATAGAAGAGGATCAAGCTGATGAAACTCAAAGAGAAGTTATTCAAATAGTTAAAGATTTCACTGAAAGATTTAATGAAAGAAACAATGAAGATGATCCAGAGGAGATTGCAAGAGTTGCTGAAATCAAAAGAAAGTTTAATGAAGTTTTTGGAGCTGATAGTGTGATGAAGAAGAAGAAGAAGATGAAAATGTTGTGATAAATGAAGAAGGGTTTGTAATAGAAAATGAAATTGTTGAATATGCTGAAGGCGAAGCAGAAGTTGAGGCAAGAAAAGATAATGTAATATTGGATGAGCCGGAAATAGTTGAGACTCCAGCAAATGTAGAAGCTGATGAAGAACCAATGTTTGAAGAATTTCCAGATCTTGATTATTTTGAAACAGGTTCTTCAAGCAGAAAAGAAGTTGGAGAATCTTCTACTCATGGTTTCACAACTCCACAACATTACACGTTTGAAGACTTCAATAGTTTTGATGAATTGAGAAGACTCCTGAAGCTGCATCTCAGAATTTCAAGAAATCAACATATAAACAAGTGTTGAAAGAGCAATCATATCCGAGGAAGTTCTTCCTGATTACTTTCCAACAGAATTGACTGAAGAACAAAGGAGGTTTATTAATCGGGGATACTTTTTGAGGGATAAAGAAAGAATGGTTGCTCTGGGTGTTAAGCCAAAGGAGGCAGCTAAGAAGTCTAGATTTCTGGAAGAAAGAGCTTATCCGATCTTTTGTGGAGCTACCAAAGTGACCAAAACGAAGAGACCAGAGTTGGATTCGATGTACAAGTTTAAGGAAGCAAGGCAAAGTGAAGAATACAAAGAGCTTCTTAAACTCACTAAGCAATACAATCCAAAGCTTCTCTAAGAACAAAGAAACCACAAGATTTTGGTGCTTGTCAGAGTAATTTTGGTTAAAAGGGTTTCTATCTCTGTCCCTTGCTATCATGTGAAAAGAGATAACAACAAGATATACAGATTCACAGAAGCCCAGTTCAAACTTTTGCCAGTTGATGACATTATCTTTCTCTACAACCATTTCCTGAATGCAATGCAAAGATACAAAGAAGATGTTATTGCCTTTGAAGCGGTAAAAAGATACATGTCAAGCTGCATTCAATATGCTTCATTGGAAGATTTCAAATTGGTTTGAAGTTGTTAAGAGAAGATTAATGTACCATATCCAGATCAAAGTCTCTATACCAAAGACATCGAACAGCTCAGTATTGGTCATGTCATAGAAGAACCATCCTTCGGTGTTGTCTTTTTGAAATAGCAGAAAGAAGAAGATTTTCATTCGTATGGATGAACTTGCTTCTTATTCAGATGGAACATTAGAATTTTGTAAGAATGTTTTGTTGTGCTTGAAAGAAGATGATCAAGATGAAAAGAAAAAGGAAGTATTTGATAAAGTAATCTCCAAGATCAATCAAAGACTCGAGTACAGAGACAGTATCAGAATGATGAGAGAGGCAAAGAATGTTCAGAAGTCTAAGTACGTCGTACGTCGAAGAGGAGGTTGTTGGATCAAGTACGAGCCAAGTCATCTTCCAGGTCCACAAAACATTCCACCAAGAAACTATGAAGCAAACATGATTGTTCCTGATGACAAACCTGAAGGAGATAATTGGTTCTGGCATCCAAACAAAGATAGACCGAATACAAGAGCTTAAAGAAATGACAAAGACTGGATATTTTTCACAAATCACTACTAAGGGGGAGATTGTTAGAAATATAAATGTAGTAGTTGATTTGTGTACCTTTATGTTAATTTGTACTTATAATGTAAACTTGTTAATATGGAAGGGGGCATAGTGTAAATAGCTCATATGTATATAAACCCCCTCCATTAAGCATTTTGTAACTTTTTACCCCATAATGCTAACCAATCTTTCCCTGATATCACTGCTTTCTCTCTCTACTTTCTCTCTCTAGAAACCGCCATTGATACACACTAAAACACACACAAAAGCTCAAATTCTACTCTTTACACTGACTCTTAAGCCATGACCAGATAATAATTCCCTCCGGTGACCACAGTGCACGTTTCCATGTCACTGGATCGCGTCTGACATTGTTAAGCATCATGTTCAATTTGTCCTAATTACTATGGTTCTGGATCCCTTAGTTATAAGTGAATCACCTTTTACATCTAGTTATAGACCGACTAGTGTTTTCCATCCTTATGTATTAATCCTAGTGTATGATTATAGACCGATCATCAGAATTAAATCAATACATGCAGATATAGAACCATTAATAATATGAAGAACTAGTAAAACATGGATCTACGATAAACAGTAAAACACACTCCAACAGATCTAACAAATAAAGTAAAAAAATAAACGTCTACATGATCACATCGATCCAAACAAGTATTCAGCCTACTAGCCTACCATTATTAAAGGAATAACAAAGTCTGAAAAGATGAAAGACATTGTTTACCAACTGAAAGTAAATAAAAGAGATAGATCTAGGTAGAAGATGAAGATCGGAAGGTGTTAGAAGCTCCAAAACCTCCTTGGAATCTGCAAAGTCGACCTAGGGTTTGTATGTGGCGGCTAGGGCTGCTGAATCGACTCTCTCTTAGGGTTTTGAGGGTTTCAACGACTTAAATAGAGGCGAAAGTCGGTTGCTGATCTGGACCGCCCAGCGGCGCTGGGGATGGGCTCCAGCGGCGCTGGCAGCTCCTGCTACTCTCCGATTTGCTTCGTTCGACTCCCGAATCACCTCCTTGTGTCTTGTAACTTCATAGGCCTCCATGTTGAGTTGCTTGATGTCATTTACCCTCACTCGCATCTTCCGTGAACCTGCGTATATATCGAATCCATTAAGTACCAATAGTTCCGGAATATTAACTCATTTTAGACATTGAAATGTGGCCTTTTGATAGGGGAATTTATCACAAAATGAACGCTCATCAGGCACTAAATGCGTGATCTATACTCAATAGTTCTCAAAATCTGTCCCTAAGACTCCTGGACAGGTGGGAAACTGAGTATAAAATATATGAACGTATGAGATTATCCTGCCTGAATAAAAGTCTATAACCCTAATTTAAAGAAACTGGTTCCCAAAACTCTTACATGTTTCTTTATCGATTATCCTGATAACTCAAAAGGTTGTCGGTTTTACTCTCTTTCCCACCACTACTAGCATTATTGAACACAATGCCACGTTTCTCGAGAACTAAGAGATCAGTGGGAGCACAAAAAATCATAACTTAAGATTTGCAAGAAGTACAAGAAGCGGGGGGAACCACTCGTCGGTTATAATTACTACTTAAATTTATAAAAATATTTGTACAAGTAATATCTCAAACTAACCACACGATTACGGGCAGGGGACCCGATCAGATGTAGTATAGTAAGTGATTGTAACAGGATCGTTCGCAGGGACGCTTGCACTACCTAATCTAATAATATGTGTAATTCTAGCGGTTGGGGGTTGTCACGATTTCCTATTAAACTAATTAAAAATGAAAAGTAAATAGAAGCCGCAACCGCTTATTCAGCGAGAGGCTTAGTCTGAAAATAGTTTAAAAAGGCAAATAACAGTAATAAAATTAAAATACTTGTTTGGCATCTCAGATCTCATGACACGACCGGATATTATCCTACCTACTTGCTAGACTGTTGGAAACTTAATCACGGCTCACATTCTCGTTAGATTCATTTGCCTAAGTAACTAGTGCTGTACCTAGACTCACACTACTCTTTAAACAAATTCTCGTTAGATTCATTGTTTAAGCTTTAATCACCTAAGTTTGTGTTACTAATTCATCTTTTAGTATACCCGGCTCTTAAGCCATGACCAAATAATAATTCCCTCCGGTGACCACAGTGCACGTTTCCATGTCACTGGATCGCGTCTGACATTGTTAAGCATCATGTTCAATTTGTCTTAATTACTATGGTTCTGGATCCCTCAGTTATAAGTAAATCACCTTTTACATCTAGTTAAAGACCGACTAGTGTTTTCCATCTTTATGTATTAATCCTAGTGTATGATTATAGACCGATCATCAGAATTAAATCAATACATGCAGATATAGAACCGATAATAATGTGAAGAACTAGTAAAACATGGATCTACGATAAACAGTAAAACACACTCCAACAGATCTAACAAATAAAGTAAAATAGATAAACGTCTACATGATCACATCGATCCAAACAAGTATTCAGCCTATTAGCCTACCATTATTAAAGGAATAACAAAGTCTGAAAAGATGAAAGACATTGTTACCAACTGAAAGTAAATAAAAGAGATAGATTTAGGTAGAAGATGAAGATCGGAAGGTGTTAGAAGCTCCAAAACCTCCTTGGAATCTGCAAAGTCGACCTAGGGTTTGTAGGTGGCGGCTAGGGCTGCTGAATCGGCTCTCTCTTAGGGTTTTGAGGGCTGCTTCGACTTAAATAGAGGCGAAAGTCGGTTGCTGATCTGGCCCAGCGGCGCTGGAGATGGGCTCCAGCGGCGCTGGGCTCGTCTGCTGATGGGCCAGCGGCGCTGGCAGCTCCTGCTGCTCTCCGATTTGCTTCGTTCGACTCCCGAATCACCTCCTTGTGTCTTGTAACTTCATAGGCCTCCATGTTGAGTTGCTTGATGCCATTTACCCTCACTCGCATCTTCCGTGAACCTGCGTATATATCGAATCCATTAAGTACCAATAGTTCTGGAATATTAACTCATTTAGACATTGAAATGTGGCCTTTTGATAGTGGAATTTATCACAAAAATGAATGCTCATCATATACCCCACACTTAAGTCTTTGCTTGTCCTCAAGCAAATTAGTCCAAGAAAATAAAACAATGATGAGCGGACAACTTAAGTGTACAAGTTATTCTACTTTTTTAAAACATTTGAAAGATTAGTCATGCAAAATGATTTGAGAAACCTTTAAGACAAAATCAGTAAGCTATAGCTAGAGGTAAAGATAATCAGTCAATGAAAACTAAAAGTTAACCTTATATTCGTGTTAATACCTCTAAAACCGTTCTATAATTCCACATGTCCTACAGCTCAATCTTACTTCCTTCTGCTGACTAGTTAAGCTCTTAATTAAATTTTGTATAGCAATCAGATCTACTAGCTACTAGCAAGGCATTTATATCTTATTATTTGTCGTACTTGTGATTCACTAATTAGACATACTCTCACACTAAAGTCATGCTCGCTAGCTAAACACTAAAGCGGTTATACGATATTATCATCTTTAATAGTTGAGACAGCGGTGACAGGTCGGTGGTTCCCTACTCGCAGAGTGACATAACTCAACTAATGGTTAGAGTTTATACCTTACATCAAGACAGCGGTAACAGGTCGGTGGTTCCCTCGCGCAAAGCGACATAACTTGATGTGTATAAATTTTACTCTTTAATAGTTCTTTGAACTCTTTAATTAATCTAATGATTGCCTTTTCTTAAGATTACTACATTATTCATGCATAGACATTATCAGAGACCCCAGATGACTCATACACTTACTCAGTATGCAACTAGTTCACAATTAATAGTGTAAGAATTAAGGCGAACCATACGTCTAAACTAGTTCCTACACAAGCACTTATATCATTTTAGTCCAATTAATACACCTATACTAATAACTAGATAGTTCCAATTGCTAGGCATATTAAAGTCCGGTTAAGTGTGTTATGGCAAACATAATCGCATACAGTTTCAGTCTAAGCTCTAATCCATTTTGAAAAATGAACAGCCACAAATCTATAGTTAAACTAAAAGTCCTAACTAACTGTAACACCCCACCGTTGGCGGAAACATGAGGTGTCATGAAAAGTACAGCACGACATGGAATTACATAGATACTACTAAATGAAATAGAATATAATGATATATTCTCAAAACATAAGTCTTAATACAAGAGTTCCAAGTCACACAATGCTAGGAGAGCTTATTACTAGTACGTCTATAACAGAAAATAAACCAAGGCATGCAGCCTTAAAGTCTGATATAAGTAAAGGGCACTAATCTCCGAAGTCCAGCCTAGAATTTAAGTCTTTATCCCTGATTTGCCTGAGTACCTGAAAAGTATACTAAAACGTGTCAACACAAAGGTTGGTGAGTTCGTAGGTTTTATATCAAAAGTCTAGTCAAAGTAATAAGTCTTTTGTCGGTTCTTTTAAGTGATAGTTCAATATATAACGAGCAGAGTTACGCCATAATAAGTCAAAAGTCTCAAGTCTCAATGTCTCAAAGTCCGGCCTTACGGTACCTGCCTTAGTCCAAAGTCTCAAAGTCTCAAGTCTCCAATACTCACAAAAACACGTCAACTAAGCACGTCATAAAGCACAACAACAAACACATAATCACATACATACAACAATACATGAGCATATCATATGGTACAAATAACTCTATACGCATAGGCTCAATATTGAACATATCAGAAATCGACAAAAGTGTTAAAAGAAACAAGTATACTTTTCACCCCAAAGCTGATTAAAAGAGGGGCTACGAAACTCACCTTAATTGGAGTGAATCATGGGATGAAGAAAGAAGAAAGTAAGTAGACTATGTTGTGCTTCGTGGAACCTTTTCAAAGAAAGTAATACTTGATTTAGTTAATATGTTCTTGTTAGAAGATAGATGAAAGGAAGTTCATTTTTGTAATCTTCATTACCCAAATTAGATTGTTATCATGACATTTGTTTAATTTACATATATATATAAATAACTTCTACACATGAGATTAGGTATGTACACTGGTTCCTATCAAACAAGGATGTAGTGTTGTAAATCCATACATGTACACCGGTTCCTATCAATCAAAGGATGTTGGTGCAACGCAGTAGGTATATGGGATCATGTGTATAAGTAAATATATATATGTACATGGTTTTCATTATATATATCATTTATATTGTCATGTAATAAAAGTATTCAAGTTTTATAAAATTTGGTATACATCTTTAAATTGAATAATCCAAACCAAGCCATAATCTACAACTTGACACCATTAAAATACTTATAAATTATGATTAAGAGATCAAGAATTATTACCTTATATGTGCACTTAATCAAAAGGATATTTAAAGGAATGATCAAAGATGACTTAAAACTAAGAACTACTGGAATTCCAGCCCTCTGTTCTAGACTTGTAATTTGACTTCTGGACCTTTTTGGACAAATTCAACGGTTGAAAACGTTGGTCTATATGTTAGGAAGCTACTGTCAAAGAACCATGATGATCCGACGGTTTAATCTCCGGGGATCGGAGGTTTTCTGGGCTGCTGTAATGAAAAACGGGTTTTGAGTTGTTTTGGATATTTTCTTTCTCAAAGTCACTTATGACTTATTAATGATTATGAACTTGAATTTGTATGTGTTTTGTGCAGAGGAAGTGAGAAAGATAGTACTATATATAGGAAAAATAGAATGAAGGATATGCATTATATGCATGCATGTATTATTTAGTTTTTCATTAGTTAATTGCTAGGTAGGCTCCCATGTTTGTTTGGAAGCTTATACTTTCCAGCAATTAAAGGCTTTTTGAAAGTTAATTACATATTGATTGAATGAATAATTAAAAGATAGATTGAATTAGATACTAAAAGACAATTTGTGAGTTGTTTAGTTCAATTAGTGTGTTAGGTACTTGTCTCCCACTAAAATTTGTGGTTTAGCTGGCCACTATGAGTAGGATTGATGATTAAATTCATATTTATAGTTGTAGATATTTCTCTCCTCTTTCCGTAGACAGCTTACTTGTCAAAAACGGATATCGGACGAAGAAGTTATAGTCAAAACATTACAGCAACGTTAATTTATCATTTTTAGCACATTTAAAGTTATATTTAGTTTTGGACATATTGAGTGATATAATATGATATATATATATATCATATTATATCACTCAATATGTCCAAAACTAAATATAACTTTAAATGTGCTAAAAATGATAAATTAACGTTGCTGTAATGTTTTACTATATATATATATATAGGTAGTTATCCAGCTAAGGGATTAGGTTCATGATCAATAAACAACAAGAGATATCACGCGTATTTCTCTTTACATAAAGTTATGTCGGCTTTTGTCCCATTAATACCATTATTAGCTGGCTGCTGACACTCGGGTATAATATAAATATTTAATATCGTATATTATACTAAGGCATAGAAATACGTTTTCCCAAATAATTTTTACATTCGTATTTAGTTTATTTAACATATCCTAATAATACAAGTTTCATATCAGATATGGACAACAATAATGGCCTCACAACATGGGCCTAATCACATCGAATCATTTACAATATCTGAATCCATCTAAATATTGTAATTAGTCCAACTCATATATATATGCACAAAAATAGTCGAAGTTTTCATATATTCATAAAAGTTTGCCATCATCATATATAACAAGTAACGGACCAAAATGGCAAATGTTACATTATTACCCCGTTAAAAGAATTTCGTCCCGAAATTCAACTGGTACTAGTCCCATTAAACAACTGGGGGTATTTAGTCTTGAAATGATCTTCTCGTTCCCAAGTATATTCAGGTCCTCGCTTTGAATTCCAACAAACCTTAACAAGGGTATACTTGGTTTTCTTTAATTTCCGCACCTTGCGATCCACAATCTCCAAAGGCTCTTCAACGAAGTTCAACTTATCGTCAATCCGGATTTCGTCCATAGGCACATGATGTTCCTCCTCAGCTAGACATTTTCGGAGGTGCGACACATGAAATACGTCGTGAATTCCTTTAAGTTCTTCTGAAAGTCTCAATCGATAGGCTACCTTACCAACCCTTTCCAGTACCTCAAATGGTCCGATATATCTTGGTCCGAGCTTTCCGCTCTTGACAAATCTAACCACTCCTTTCCAAGGGGAAACCTTGAGAAGTACACGATCTCCGACACTGAATTCCAAAGGCCTACGCCTGACGTCAACATACTTCTTTTGTCGTTCCCGGGCTAATCTAAGTCGTTCTTTAATTTGAATTATTTTCTCGGCAGTCTCTTCAATAAGCTCGGGCCCAACCAACTGACTATCCCCAAAGTCAGCCCACGTGACAGGTGATCTGCACTTCCGTCCATACAATGCCTTGAAAGGTGCCATATTAATACTCGCGTGATAACTATTGTTGTAAGAGAATTCTATCAAATGCAGATGGTCATCCCAGTTACCACCAAAGTCTAAGACACACGCTCTCAACATGTCTTCTAAAGTCTGAATCGTACGCTCACTCTGACCATCGGTCTGAGGATGGTACGTCGTACTCATGTCTATCCTAGTTCCAAAAGCCCTTTGAAACCCTCGCCAAAAAGATGAATTGAAACGAGTATCTCTGTCCGAAATAATCGAAACTGGTACACCATGCTTCGACACGACTTCCTTTACATACTTCCTCACCAATTTCTCTGTGGGGTCTTTCTCGCGAATGACCAAGAAATGTGCAGACTTTGTTAGTCTATCAACGATTACCCATATCATATCATGACCCTCCTTAGTCCTGGGTAATTTTGTAATAAAATCCATAGTTACACACTCCCACTTCCATTCAGGAATTTCTGGTTGTTGGAGCAATCCAGCAGGCTTTTGATGCTCCGCCTTCACTTGTAAACACGTCAAGCATCGACTTACAAACTCAACAACATCCTTCTTCATGCCAGGCCACCAATACAACTCGCGTATGTCGAAGTACATCTTGTCAGTGCCCGGATGTACCGAGTACATTGAATTATGAGCTTCGTTCATAATTAATGTCCGTAAATCACCAGTGAAAGGGACCCATAGTCTATCCACGAAATACAATCCACCATCGTCCCTTTTATCTAAATGTTGTTCCATACCTCGCAATTCCTTCTTGAGAAGTTCTTCATCGCCAACAACCACCATCTGTGCTTCTATGATCTGATCTCTAACACTTCTATGCACTGTAATACTCATAACACGTACTCGTCTAGGCTTAACTCTTTCCTTACGGCTTAAAGCATCAGCCACAACGTTGGCTTTCCCCGGATGATAACGAATGTCACAATCGTAATCACTGAGTAACTCAAGCCATCTACGTTGTCTCATATTTAAATCTTGTTGATTGAAAATATGTTGTAGACTTTTGTGATCAGTGTAGACTACACACTTGGTTCCATACAAATAATGCCTCCAACACTTTAATGCAAAGACCACTGCTCCTAACTCCAAGTCATGAGTCGTGTAATTCTTCTCATGGACCTTCAGTTGTCGTGAGGCATACGCAATCACCTTGTCTCTTTGCATGAGTACACAACCTAATCCTTGACCTGATGCATCGCAGTATACTACAAAGTCATCAGATCCTTCAGGTAGACTCAAAATCGGCGCATTACATAACCTATCCTTCAAAATCTGGAACGCTTCTTCTTGTTTTTCACCCCAGACATACGGCCTATCCTTCTGTGTTAATTGCGTAAGCGGCAACGCAATCTTAGAGAAATTCTCGATGAACCTTCTATAGTAGCCAGCCAGACCAAGGAATTGTCTGACTTCAGTCGGCGTCTCTGGTGTTCTCCAATTCTTGACTGAGTCAATCTTGCTAGGGTCCACGTGAATTCCATCTTTGCTCACAACATGTCCCAAAAAGTGTACTTCATCCAGCCAAAACTCACATTTAGAAAACTTCCCGTACAGTTTTTCCTTCCTCAATAAGTCCAATACCTTTCTCAGGTGTTCGACATGCTCTTCCTTTGTCTTTGAGTAAATCAGAATGTCGTCGATAAACACAATTACAAACTTGTCCAAGGTATATGTTGAAAATCCTTAAGGATGGACCGTATATACCCATGTCTCTTGGGGTAAGTCCTCTTCTAGATCCAACTGGAAGAAAGAGGTTCCAGAGAAAAGCTCGAAGACCACTGGTCTGATGAGGATCGTAGACTTGTAGATCTGGACACCAGACTCAAGAACATGATCCTTGGAGCTGTCCCTGAAGACTTAATTCAACACTTGTGTTGTTCCCCAGTGCCAAGTCAATGTGGGATGAATTAGTCATTCAGTTTGAAGGAGGTGATGACACCATTGTCACCAGAAAAGTTGCCCTGAACAAGAAGTATGAATCCTTCTTTGCTCTACCCAATGAAAGTCTAACTGGTACTTACACCAGGTTTTCTAGCCTTATTAATCAGTTGAGAGGCTTGGGTGTAGAGAAGGATAAGGATATTCTTCTTGAGAAGTTTTGTGATATTCTTCCTTCCAAATGGGAAAATATGGTTCTTGTCTTAAGACAAGGTAAAACCCTACACAGTCACACTCTTGCATCGCTCTATGGAGCCTTCAGATTCACTGAAGATAATAATGCAGCAAGACTGGTGGCTGAGCAGGATGCCATAAACCATGCCCAGAGTCCCAAGGTTGCTAGCGTAACTGAGCGACCTTGTGCTGCTTTAATGTCTGCAGAGAGTGTCCAGTCACACTCAATGAAGGAGATGTTTA
>CM067170.1:144406575-144430293 GCA_034093135.1 Erigeron breviscapus | reverse complement strand
AAATGTGTTAACGGTTGGGTACAATCGATAGGTATAATTGTTATTTTAATAACCAAACCAATTGTTTGATTAGGGAAGTTATAAAAGATGTCTTGGGGTACCGGTCTTTGTAACGAAACTAGTTAAAACAAGAGAGTCAAATGATGTCTTCAACTTGACGGGTACGGGGTTGGTGCTTTGTTTGAGTCTCGGTTATTTAGTCAACTAATTTGGATTTGAACTTCATTTATGTGCAATCTGAACATGTGTTGAGCGAAATCAGGATGGATGACCTTTTAAATTATTGTTTAAAACAAATTCTCTTTGCGATTAATCCTTTGGGATTACTAATTATTTACTAACTTTTGCAACGTGACAATTCGGTCACAAAACCCACCTTTTACTTGAATTACTTTATGTCAACAATTACTTAGTTTTAGTCCCTGTGTTCGATCCTGGACTTACCTTTTTAGCTATACTATATACGAACGGGTCCACTGCCCGCGAGTGTGTAGTAGTCAGTTTTAGGGTATTTCTTGTTTTAATTTTTAAACTCGATTTTACACATCAAGTTTTTGGCGCCGCTGCCGGGGACTTAATTTTAAGTAGTTGTTTATTTTGTGATTCGATCCTTTTTCACATTATTAGATAGTTGTATTTTATTTCATTTCAATTATACCACAGGTGCGGTTGACGGTTTATTTGTGGTGAGTGTGCAGGTTCTTGTTAGTTGATGAACACAAGAGCTTCTGGCCGACCTTTGCTTAGCCCTTTGTCTAATCCAGGGAAAGTTAGACGCCGCTTAGTGTCCAGAGATAACCGGGAACAATCTACACCAATCAAAATAGATTTAGAAATCGAAACCAGTGTCCCACCCATTCAGGATTCAGAAGATCAGTTGGTTAATAGGTTGAAAGAAGCAGGTAGAGTGTTTGGAACAGGTGAAGATTCAGATTCAGAAGAAGAAGAGAAAGTTCAAACACCTGAACCGAGTGTACTTGTATTCCCTCGGGTTAACCTTAATATTAACCAACAACCAAGGGGTAGAAGAATGGGTGATGAACAACCGGTAGATCCGAATGCCCGTCCTTACGGGGAGAGAAGAAGAAATATACCGGTGGACCGGGGCACAGCTATTCGCCCTCCGGCTATTTCAGTGGATTTCTTTTTGAAAGGTAATCACCTCAAGAGTGTAGAAGAGGATAAGTTTGATGGGATTCGAAGAAATGACCCATATGCACATCTTGAGAGGTTTGAGAAGATATGTAGGCTATATCAATATGGTACAGGGCAAGCGGAAGCCGTTAAGTTGGAACTATTTCCTTTAACTCTCGTTGGAGATGCATCTTCATGGTTTAAGGAGTTACCCGAAAACTCATTCACCACTTGGGCCGAACTTCGAGAAGGGTTTATTGATGAGTTTTATTCGGTTAGAACTCAAAGGCAATTAGAAAATAAAATCAGAGGTTTTTCTCAAGAACCCGGTGAAGATGTTGTTGATGCATGGAAAAGGTTAAGGAAATGCTTAGAAATTGCCCCGGACATAGTATGGGCACCGAAGAAAGCTTTGAGATTTTCTATGATGGTTTGGATAGAAAAACTAAAAGGGAGCTGGGTTATGCATTTGGGGGTAGTCTAAACAACATCTCCCCAAATGAAGGATATAAGATACTTGAGGATATGGCTAGAGAGTATTCTACAAGAGATGAGGACAGAGACAAGAGGTCTAGTAGAACCACCGTGGCTAAGGTGGAGAGTAGTGAGGACTCGAAGCTTATTACCGAAGTCAAGGCTCTCTCAAAGCAAATGAATGAGAGATTTGATAGTCAAGATACTAGATTTAAGAGCCTTGAGAGAGATGTTAAGGTTATGGCCGACGGATGTGAGCATTGTGGAGACTTGCATTATACGGAGGATTGCCCGGATAAACCAGTGAAAGATGTTAGCTATGTTCAGAATCAAGGGAATTTCAACCAAAATACCGGTTATCAAAACCGGCCATCAGGTAGTTCTTACCCTTCTTCTTCTTTTGTTAATGCTAACACTTCTGGTTATGGTAGTAACAGGTTTAGTAGGTTCACCAATCAACGAGGCTCGGATCCAGAATTAAGAGACATAGTGAAGGAGTTCATTGGTGCCCAAAAGGCAACTAATGAACAAGTTGCAGAAGAGTCCAAGAAGGTGATTTCTGTTTTGGATGCTTTGACTACTCGCTTGGATGGGCTTGGACATACGTTGGATCAAGGAGCTAAGAATCAACAAGCCACCATTAAGGATTTAGAAGGACGGATTGAGAGGCTAGGAAACTCGAATAGGCAGCCCGGTACTCTACCGAGAAACACTCAACAGAATCCAAAGCCTCAATTCAATAACCAAGGGAAAAGTAGTCAAGGATCGGGACAGAAGTATACCCCTCCAAATGCTCGAAATGAGCAAGTGAATGCCATCACTACAAGGACGGGTAAGACTTATGATTCTGCAAATCCTTTACCTAATGATTCTTCTCCACTTGTGCAGGAAAATGAAGAAGAGGAGACGGTTGATGAGGAAATTGAGATGGAACCGAACCAAGCCGTGCCAAAACCGGCCGTTCCATCCAAACCCGTTGAGAAACCGACGGTAAAGCCGTATCAACCAAAGATTCCATTTCCTCAACGGTTGAGGAAAGAAAAAGTCAAGGAACATTTCAAGAAATTTGTTGATCTAATTCAATCTGTGAATATAACCGTTCCTTTAGTTGATTTACTTGCAGGTATGCCTAATTATGCAAAGTTCCTCAAGGAACTTGTAAGTGACAAGAAGAAGCTTGAAGAGGCTAAGACTGCAGTTATGAGTGCCGAATGTTCAGCAATCATTCAGAATCAAATTCCTCCCAAATTGGAAGATCCAGGGAGTTTTCTAATTGCTTGTTCTTTTGGTGCTTATTTGTGTGAGGCATTGGCCGATCTTGGGGCTAGTATCAATTTAATGCCTTATTCCGTTTATAGAAAGTTGTCTCTAGGAGAGTTGACCCCTACCCGCATGAGCATTAGGCTTGCGGATCATTCTTTCCAATATCCCATGGGGATAGCGGAAAATTTGCAAATTAAAGTAGGGCATATGATCTTTCCGGTTGACTTTGTTATTCTTGAGATGGAGGCGGATGCCAAAGTTCCCCTCATTCTTGGCCGACCATTTCTTATGACAGCGGATGCTATCATCCGGGTTAAGGCCAAGGAAATTTCCTTAGGAGTTGGTAATGACCGAGTTGTTTTTAATGTTGATAGAGCACTAAAGCATCCTTACTCTTGTAATGAAACTTGTTTCAGGTTAGATGTGATTGAAGAAGAAGATGCTTTGGAAAAAGAGCTCATGGATTTCTTGGATATGGAAGAAGGAGAAACATTGCTAGCTTGTAGTG
This sequence comes from Erigeron breviscapus, assembly GCA_034093135.1. NCBI lineage: Eukaryota > Viridiplantae > Streptophyta > Magnoliopsida > Asterales > Asteraceae > Erigeron > Erigeron breviscapus. The sequence goes on along the minus strand of CM067170.1, from coordinate 144,426,914 downwards.
AAGAAGAGCAAGAGTTGGTTGGAGATATGATGCAAGAGATTATGGCATTAAGTGTTGATGAAACTCCACCGGAAGACGAGACTTTTGAAGAGATCACCACTAGTGATAGCACACGGGTACTAACCTCGGTAGAGAACCCTCCTACCGACTTGGAACTCAAGCCACTTCCGGACCATCTTGAGTATGCATATTTGGAAGGTACATCTCTTTTACCCGTTGTCATCTCATCCTCATTAATGGAGGATGAGAATCTAGACTTATGACCGTCCTAAAGGCCCATAAAAAGGCCTTTGCATGGAAAATTTCCGATATTCCGGGTATAAGTCCAGAATTTTGCAAACATACCATTAACTTTGTTGATAATGTGAAACCGGTTGTGCAAAGGCAACGAAGATTGAATCCAAATATGAAAGATGTGGTTAAAAAGGAGATTATAAAGTTGCTTGATGCGGGAATCATATTCCCCATCTCGGATAGTCCATGGGTAAGTCCGGTACATTGCGTACCGAAGAAGGGTGGGATGACCGTAATTTTGAATGACAAGAATGAATTAGTTCCCACTAGGACTGTCACGGGGTGGAGGGTATGTATTGATTATCGGAGATTGAATGATGTTACAAGAAAAGACCATTTTCCCTTGCCCTTTATTGATCAAATGCTCGAATGGCTTGCCGGTAACGAGTATTTTTGCTTTTTGGATGGGTTCTCCGGGTACTTCCAAATACCTATTGACCCCAAGGACCAAGAGAAGACCACTTTTACTTGCCCTTTTGGCACCTATGCCTATAGAAGGATGCCATTTGGTCTTTGCAATGCCCCGGGTACTTTTCAAAGATGTATGATTGCCATATTTCAGGACATGATCGAAACATCCATGGAGGTATTTATGGATGACTTTTCTGTTTTCGGTAGTTCTTTTGACAATTGTCTTGAAAGTCTTGATAGAATGCTTGAAAGGTGTGAAAGGGCACACTTGGTCTTGAATTGGGAAAAGTGCCATTTTATGGTGAAGTAAGGTATTGTTTTGGGACACAAAGTTTCTAGGGCGGGATTAGAGGTAGATAAAGCAAAAATTGATGTTATAGCTAAATTGCCTCCACCCACTAATGTCAAATCAATTCGAAGCTTTTTGGGTCACGCCGGGTTTTACCGTCGATTTATAAAAGATTTTTCGAAAATCACCCGGCCAATGACCAAGTTGTTAGAGAAAGACGTCCCATTCAATTTTGATAAAGAATGTCTTGATGCTTTTAACTCGCTTAAAGTTAAATTGACCAATGCACCCATTATGTCTCCACCTAATTGGTCATTATCGTTTGAGTTAATGTGTGATGCTAGTGATTATGCTTTGGGGGCCGTTCTAGGCCAACGGGAGGATAAGCATTTCCGCCCTATCTCCTATGCTAGCAAGACCTTAAACCCGGCTCAACAGAACTATACCGTGACCGAGAAAGAGTTATTAGCCGTGGTTTATGCCTTTGATAAGTTTAGACCCTATTTGGTTTTGAATAAGACTATTGTGTTCACCGACCACTCGGCTTTGAAGTACTTGTTCTCGAATCAAGATGCTAAGCCTCGTTTAATTCGTTGGGTCTTACTTTTACAGGAATTTGATATTGAGATCAAAGATAAGAGTGGGGCTGAAAATGTGGCAGCCGACCACTTAAGTAGGCTCGAAAACCCTCACCTTGAGGAGTTAAAGGAGCATGATATTAATGATTCGTTTCCTGATGAGTTTCTAATGCAGGTGGATGTGGAAGAAGATCCTTGGTTTGCAGACATTGCTAACTATTTATGTGCAGGTGTTCTTCCTAAGGAAATGACTTATCAACAGAAAAAGAAATTCTTTTCTGAGATTAAGCATTATTTCTGGGAAGAACCATATTTGTTTCGCATGTGTGCAGATGGCTTGATCAGGAGATGTGTGGCCGGTGCAGAAACCCGAAAGATTTTGGATGCATGTCACTATGGGCAAACCGGTGGTCATTATGGACCATCTGTAACCGGTAAGAAGGTATTTGATGCAGGATTTTATTGGCCTTCAATCTTCAAGGAAGCTCAAACTTTAGTGGAGACGTGTGAAATTTGTCAACGTCAAGGGACCATTTCAAAGAAGGATGAGATGCCACAAAACTTCATTCAGGTTTGTGAGGTATTTGATGTTTGGGGAATTGATTTTATGAGACCCTTTCCGCCTTCAAATAAGTGTCTTTACATTTTAGTGGCGGTTGATTATGTGTCGAAATGGGCCGAGGCTAAGGCCTTGCCAACTAATGATGCAAGGGTTGTCATTGATTTCTTAAAGCAATTGTTTTGTCGTTTTGGTTGCCCTAAGGCCTTAATCAGTGATCGTGGAACTCATTTCGCGAATCACCAACTTGCTAAGGTGTTGAAGAGGTATGGTGTTCATCATCGTTTCTCTACTTCTTATCACCCTCAAACGAGTGGGCAAGTAGAAAACACTAATAGGGCTTTAAAATGAATCTTAGAGAAAACTATAGGTGATAATCCTAAGAATTGGTCTAGGAAATTGGATGATGCTTTATGGGCCTTTAGAACCGCATTCAAGACTCCAATTGGGACTACACCTTATAGGTTGCTTTATGGTAAGACATGTCATTTGCCTTTAGAAATAGAGCATAAAGCTTATTGGGCTCTTAGGAATTGCAATATGGACTTAGTTGAAAGTAGTGAATTGAGAATGTTGCAATTGCATGAGTTAGATGAGTTGAGATTGAATGCTTATGAGAATTCCATGCTCTACAAAGAGAGAACTAAGTGTTAGGTCGGAAATCGACCAAGTATAATTTGTTCAGAAATAGCTTGAAGTTTAGTGAAGACGTTTGTACAGAATTCTGGGATGTCTCAGAATTCCTTCACTGAAGCTTCACTTCAGTTCAGATCGAGATAAATCTGAAGCATTCATTCTGAAGTCAAAGACTGAAGTATGAAGAAGAGAATCATCTCAGAAGCGAGCAAAGAGTGATTCTACCAGATCGAAGACTGAAGCATCTCAGAGTAAAGTATTTACAACACTTTACACTGATTACGAGGAAGACTTTTTACTTTACATACCTTTACCCAGTTAATAGATTTATCTATTAATAAAAGGTACAAGGTAAAAGTATAGGTTTGGAACATAGTACTATAAGTCACATCAACTGACTTATATACTCTTCCTAGTATGAGCATGCAAGGAATTAGGTTTAATTCCTTAAATGCTCACAACCACATTTGTACGATCTTGTCCACATCATCATGGACTTGGTCTATAAATACAAAGTCTTCTCACAACTTGCAAAAAGCTTGAAACTTTAGCATTGCAACTTGTGAGATATACTCTAAGTAAACTTACGAGTATTTCCAAGTTATTTAGATCACTTGTTTTTCAGGATTGTTTAGATACTTACACTTGGGTGTTTATCTTTGTTCCGCAACAATCCTTGTATTTGTTTATATATCAATAAATCAAATACATTAGAAAGAAAACAACGTGTCTCAATGCTACATACTTGATTATACATATATTTGGGTCTCAAAATTGGTATCAGAGCCTAAAGGTTGAATTACATCAATTCATTAACCTTTGATCTACATAGATGGCTGACTTTCAACAAGAACGTCCTGACCCTAATAACACTACTCCACCCCCTGTCATCAACAACAATATACCATCACATAATGTACACGTACACTTTCCAAATAATCCTGTTCCCAAGTTTGATGGGAACAGTGAAAACTTTCAAACATGGAAAGCATGCATGCTAAAGTATATTGCTGGTGTTGAAAGACATTTTGCCCGATATCTTAAAAGAAGGACCCTTTGTCCCCATGAATGCTTCTACTATTGTCAGAAATACCGATGGGACTCCTAGGCAGTCACCTAAGGAGAAGGATCATTGGTCTGAGGAAGATCATAGACTTGTAGACCTTGACACTAAGTTACAAAATATGATTTTATATGTAGTTCCTGAAACCCTTATGCCCACTCTTGTTTTACTTGAAAATTCCAAATTAATGTGGGAGGAACTAATGACACAGTTTGAAGGCACAAATGAGACAATTGTCACAAGAAAAGTTGCTTTAAACAAAAGATATGAGTCTTTCTTTGCTGTCCCTGGGGAAACCTTGACTCAAACTTACATCAGATTCACAAATCTGGTAAATCAACTGAAAGCCCTGGGTGTAACCAAAGATAAAGAAATTTCGTTGGAAAAATTTTGTGACATTTTACCTTCCAAATGGGAAAATTTGATCTTGGTTTTAAGACAAGGAAAAACCTTGCACAGTCACACTCTTGCTTCCCTTTATGGAGCCTTCAGATATACTGAAGAAAACAAAGCTGGGAGAGCGTTGGCTGAGCAAGATGCCAAAAATCATGTTTCTACCAGTTCAAGTATGGTTCAGTATTCTGAACCACATAGCACTGCTCTACTATCTTCTGAGAGTGACATTTTTGACTCGATGAAGAAGATGGTTTCTGAAATGTTAAAAACTGGTATCTCTGGTAATGTTACTCATGATTGTGATGAAGATGACAATGATGATCTGGTTGCCATGCTGGCTAAAACGTTCAATCGTTTTAAGGCCAAATCAAATCGATCTGGCAAACCTTTTGCTTCCAGCGCTTCTATTGACAAGTCTAATCTTGAATGCTTTAAATGTGGCAAGAAAGGGCATTTCATGAAGGAATGCAGATCTAGTCAACCATCATCATCACAATCTGCTCCTAACCATTCTATTTTTCAGAAATCTGATGACAGCTATAAGGCCAAATACAAGAAGTTAAAGGCACATATGGCTCTTCTGGCACAAGACAACTCAAGCAACAGTTGTATGATTGTCAAAACTGAAAAATGGGAAGATTCTGATGAATCATCTGATGATGAAGAAGAAGTTAGGGACATGTGTTTCATGGCACAAGAAGATCAAGGTCATTTGGTCAAATCCGATGTTGAATCTGGCCGCTGGGTGGATATTGTAATGAAAAAGGGAGACCGAAAGAAGAATATATGGTTTCTGGACAGTGCTGCTGGCGAACCATGACTGGTTATCAGACCCTGCTAGAGGAATATAGGGTGCAAGAGGGGCCCTCAATAGTTTTTGGAAATGATGGTAATGGAAAAACTGAGGGATATGGTGTGGTGAATAATGGTCAAGTCAAATTCACACGTGTTGCATATGTGAATGGTTTGAAATATAACCTGATCAGTGTCAGTCAACTATGTGATGATGGCTTCAAGGTTTTATTTGATATTTCACAAGGCACCATATTCAACAGAGATGGAAAGGTGGTACTGATTGCACCAAGGAAGGGAAACATTTATGTCATTGATATGAATCCCTCTACCTCTGAACAATGTTTCTATTCAAAGGCAGATGAAGACACAAACTGGCTGTGGCACAAGAGATTATCCCATCTGAACTTCAAGAACATCAATAAGTTGTCTAGAAAACAACTTGTTGATGGGATACCCTCTATGTCCTTCAATAAAGACAAGCCATGTCCAGGTTGTGAAATGGGTAAGCAGAAAAGAACTTCATTCAAGACAAAGCAAAGCTTTAGTATAACTGAACCTCTTCATATGCTTCACATGGACCTTTTTGGACCTGTGAAATGTTCAGACCAGAGCAGGAAAGAAGTACACCCTTGTTATCATTGATGAATACTCAAGATACTGCTGGGTGATTTTCCTCAGGTCCAAAAGTGAAGCTGCTGCTGAAATCATTGCTCTCATCAAACAAATTGAGCTCAAGCACAAGCGAAAAGTTTGTCAGCTCAGAAGTGACAATGGCACTGAATTCAGAAATGCCACTCTGGAGTCCTTCTGCACTGAAACTGACATATCTCAGAACTTCTCCTCAGCCCACACACCAGAGCAGAATGGTGTTGTAGAAAGAAAGAATCGTACGCTGATTGAAGCTGCTAGAAGTATGTTGAATGAATCTGGTCTTCCCAAGAATTTCTGGGCTAAAGCTGTTGCAACTGCCTGCTACACTCAGAACAGATCTGTTTATGTCAAAAGACACAAGAAGACCTCTTATGAAGTACTCAGAAATAGAAAGCCTAATATTGGATACTTCCATGTATTTGGATGTCCAGTATACATTCTGAATAATTCAAGTCAGCTTGGAAAATTTGATGCAAAAGCTGATGAAGGATACTTCCTAGGATATTCATCAAATCGCAAGGCCTTTAGAGTCTTTAACAAGAGACTTGAAAAGGTTGATGAGTCAATTCATGTTACCTTTGATGAATCCAACTCTGCAATCTTTAAAAATTCCATTCCTGTACCACCCTCAGAAAGTCCAATAAGTTTTGGTGATTCTGATCCTATTGCTGAAACTGATCAGTCACCTGAACCTGCTTCTGAACATCTCCGTTCAGAACCAGTAACAAACAAGCCTAGCAACATTCCATTTTATCCTCCAGTTAGCTTCAAACTACCTTCTGAACTAACTATTGGATCAGATGTATATGCTGCTTCTCCTATGATATCAGGCTCCACTGAGCAACCTCATTCTGAAGAATTTCATGATGCAAGTCATGATCTGCAGGAAGAAGAAGAAACTAAAGATGTATTTTCTGAAGCTCCTCCTGAAGTTACTCAGAGAAGTTCTTGCACTGATATTATTGTTCATCCTGGTCAATACTCTAAATGGATAAAAGCACATCCAATCGAGCAAACTATTGGAGAGTCCAGTAGAGGGGTTCAGACCAGAAGAGCCACAAGCGATCAATGCTTAAACGTCAGCTTCTTATCTCTAATTGAACCCAAGAAGATTGACGAGGCTATGCAAGACCCAAGCTGGGTTGAAGCCATGCAAGATGAGCTCAACCAGTTTAAAAGAAATGATGTATGGGAACTCGTTCCTTGTCCCAGTAACCTGAAGAAGGAACCAATTGGGACAAGATGGGTCTTCAGAAACAAGATGGATGAAGATGGTCACATCATAAGAAACAAAGCAAGACTTGTTGCAAAAGGATATGCACAAGAAGAGGGAATAGATTTTGATGAAACTTTTGCACCAGTTGCTAGACTTGAAGCTATCAGAATATTCTTAGCTTTTGCAGCTCATCATCAGTTTAAAGTCTATCAAATGGATGTCAAAAGTGCATTCCTAAATGGAGAACTAGAAGAAGTCGTTTATGTGTATCAACCACCAGGATTCATCAATGAAGAAAAACCACATTGGGTGTACAGACTGAACAAAGCCTTATATGGTCTGAGACAAGCACCCAGAGCCTGGTATGATACTCTTACTAAACATCTTCTTAAAAATGGTTTTAAACGTGGTGCAATAGATAACACTTTATTCATATTGCATGATAAAAGTGATATCCTTTTAGTACAAATTTATGTTGATGATATTGTGTTTGGTTCTACAAATGAGAAGATGTGTGAAAATTTTTCTAAAATCATGTCTTCTGAGTATGAAATGAGTATGATGGGTGAATTGACATATTTTCTGGGACTTCAAGTAAAACAAACTGAAGATGGTATTTTCATAAATCAAGAAAAATATGTCAGAGATTTACTAAAGAAATATCAATTTGATTCAGTCTCATCAAAAGATACTCCTATTTCCGCTCCATTAACTTTGGATTCTGATCCACATGGAAAACCAGTGGACCATACAAAATATCGTGGTATGGTTGGTTCACTGATGTATTTAACTGCAAGTAGACCAGACATAATGTTTGCAACATGCCTTTGTGCTAGATTTCAGTCTGATCCCAGAGAAGCACATGCAAATGCTGTTAAAAGGATCTTCAGATACCTTAAAGGTGTCCCCAGACTAGGTCTTTGGTATCCCAAAGGCTCTAGTCTAGATCTAATGGGTTATTCAGATTCTGATCATGCAGGTTGTAAGATAGACAGGAAAAGTACCACAGGTGGGTGTCATTTCCTTGGTGGCAAATTAGTAAGCTGGACCAGTAAGAAGCAGACTGCAGTATCACTATCCACTGCAGAAGCTGAGTATATTTCTGCAGCAAGTTGTTGTGCTCAGATTCTATGGATGAAAAACCAGCTGACTGATTATGGTGTTACTTACACAAAGACTCCAATCTTTTGTGATAACACTAGTGCCATTGCCATATCTCACAATCCTGTGATGCACTCAAAAACCAAGCACATCTGATCTCAGGTATCATTTCATTCGTGATCATATTCTGAAAGGAGATATTGAATTGCACTTTATTCCCACTGATAAGCAACTTGCTGATGTTTTTACAAAACCTTTAGATGTCAAAACCTTTAAACATCTAGTCAGTGAGTTGGGTATGTTAAATCCTTAGACTGGTAATCTTGTTATGAACGCCTCAGTGACACTGATCTGGTTCACCAGTCTGAGCGATCCATGTAATTTTTGCTCGCCTAGCTATCGAACGCCTTTGTGATACTATCTTGGCATTTATTAATTCATGGATCATCACTTCAGGGGGAATGTTAAATATTTTTCAAACGTTAAAATAAACCTTCATTTTTGAAGGGGAACCTTTTACTCAGAAAAACGTATTTAACTGAAGCACTTCAGAAAATCAAAAATATTTCAGTTGAATTTTATTAACTGAGATGGTTCAGATCTTTTTGGAACTGACCATGCTCAGAAGTTGTTTAGTCATCACTGAAATACAACAATCTTTTCAAGATATTTTTTTTTGATACTTGGTCAATTGTGTGTACACGTGACCTACTGCATACTATGTTTTCAACTTACGTTGGTCATGCTTATGTGTCACACAAGTTGCGCCGTAAAAGGGAAAGAAATGAGTACTTTTTCTGAAAAAGTGTTGCAGGGTGGGGTCACTCAAACGTCTCTGCATTAAATGCGGACTTGACCCCAGAAATTGTTTTTAATTGGAAAATCATTTTATATTCCACCTTAAATTCAAATTCCTTTTCATTCTTTCATTTACTTCGTTTTTCATTTACTTCGTTTTTCATTTACTTTCCAATCATCAATCTCTCTCTTATTCACTCTCAAGTTCCTTAACTCATATTCCTTTCACTTTCATCTTTCATTTCTTAAAATGTCTAAATCATCATCTTCTTCGCAACCTAAATCGCTCATCAATTTCAAATATACTCCATCAAATGATGTGAAAACATCTGCCACATGGCCAAAGAATTTCACTCCTTCACAAATCCGATTTAACATGAGCAATTTCTTGGCTCAATTAAATGTGAATTCCAAAACGCTAATGGGAAGAATCAATAATTTTTGGGAGAAATCCCCTTTCCATTATGCTCTGACCGCTAATCCTCAGGCATTGTATCATCGATACTTGCTTAAATTCTGGTATACTGCTGTGGTGAACAAAGATGAACAATCCATCTCCTTCACTCTCAATGAGGGCACCAAGCAGTGTGTTATCACTCTTGAGGGGTTCAGAAATTCCCTTCATCTGAACTACCTCAAACCTTCCCAGGTGTTTGCTAAAAGACTCAAAGGAGTCAATTTCAGGGAGGTTCTAGTCGCCACCGGTCATGGCGATATGGAGGATGCTGATGGTAATCTGAAGACCTCCGGACACATATTTCTGTCTGGATTTGGCAATTGCTGGAGGTTCTTCTGGACCCAAATTGTGGAAAGTCTTGGTGGCAACCATGGAGGGTTGGACCAACTTTCACTACCCCAAGTTGAGATGGGGTATTATATTTGGAATGGGATACAGGCAGACTTTGCTGAGATTCTCTTTTCTCAGCTGGTTACAAAATTAAAAGGAAAGAGAAGTCTGCATATCGCCTTTCCAAGATTTCTGAGCTTGTGTTTCATGGATATTCTTGGTGAAGAATATAATCAAGCTGGACCTGAAGCTTCAGTACCAGAATACAGCAGAGATTTCTCAAAGGCATCCACTACTGAAAATGAGCCTGAACTCTCTTCTGCTATGCTTCAGGTATTTAATAAAACTGTTTCAGCCACACTAGCTGGTTCAGAAAGGTCACTAAGTGGGCCACAAAAGAATGTGGGACCCGTTAGTCGACCTAAAGAAAAGTTGCCAATCGTTGAATCTGGTAACGATGCACCTGCTTCTGCAGATGTTGAACCAGAAACTGGTGCGGGTACTAGTGACCCAAACCAGAGCATATCTGACCAGATTGTAAAAGTGAATGCTTTCTGGGATGACGATGAGCTACCTCAGGAGAATCTTGATTCTCTTGCTGATTTTGAGTTTGACGAGGGATTATTGGAGGCGAATCAATCTGATTCTGAGCCAGCCGCCATCCTCGCAAACGCCCCTCCTCCTCCACCAGAACAAGATCTTAATCCTTATGTTCCACCACCTTCATCTCATCAACATCCTTATGTTCCACCACCTCATCTCATCAACATCCATTTTTTCCACCAGGCACTACTCCTGCCTATGTCACCGATCCAACTTTCACTCCATCACTTCAATTTCTTCACCCCCAAATTCACAACATCCCAGCGCCTATCAATTATGATGCCCCAATAGAGAAGGACTTGGATTCTGAGACAGAATCTGAGAGTCCATCTGATTTACAAATGAATAAAGTACTTAAAGGGCTTGGTAAACTACCGTTTGATGCACCTGCTTCTGCAGATGTTGAACCAGAAACTGGTGCGGGTACTAGTGACCCAAACCAGAGCATATCTGACCAGATTGTAAAAGTGAATGCTTTCTGGGATGACGATGAGCTACCTCAGGAGAATCTTGATTCTCTTGCTGATTTTGAGTTTGACGAGGGATTATTGGAGGCGAATCAATCTGATTCTGAGCCAGCCGCCATCCTCGCAAACGCCCCTCCTCCTCCACCAGAACAAGATCTTAATCCTTATGTTCCACCACCTCCATCTCATCAACATCCATTTTTTCCACCAGGCACTACTCCTGCCTATGTCACCGATCCAACTTTCACTCCATCACTTCAATTTCTTCACCCCCAAATTCACAACATCCCAGCGCCTATCAATTATGATGCCCCAATAGAGAAGGACTTGGATTCTGAGACAGAATCTGAGAGTCCATCTGATTTACAAATGAATAAAGTACTTAAAGGGCTTGGTAAACTACCGTTTGTTGCTCCTGCTTCTGCACAGCCCCCACCTCCTTTAAATGTAGAAGCACAGTTAGAGAAGACACAAACCGAAGTCCAAAGCCTTATTCTTAGGGTGGAGGATTTAACCAAGTCTCTAACTGCCAATACTAGTTCTGTGGCTGATATGAAAGGTGCTCAGATGTTTCTTGGAACTGAGTTAACAAGGTTGCTGGAAATGAAGGACTAGTAGTTGGGAAGCTGAATGAGCTGGTGATGACTTGCAACAAGGTGAGCTCTGCAATCAGAGAAGCCTTCAGATTAACAAAGAGAGATGTGCAAGCTTCGGTGGTTGCAAATTTGACATCTTGTGTTCAGTTGTTAAAGCAAGATTTTATGGCTGTTGGAAGAGAAGTGCATGAGTTGGTTCAGAAGCCAAGTGTAAATGAGAAAGAACTTGGGGCTTCTATAAGTGTTAGTATTTTGGATAATCTGAAGTCTGAGCTAACTCAGAATCTAGCTGCTCAGATTTCAGACTCCATTTCTGAAAAGGTTGGTGCAGAAGTTAGAATGATGATTGCTGAACTAACCAAAGACACAAATGACAAAGTGGACAAGGCTGTAAATGAAGTAAGAGATTCAGTGTCCAAGCTTGAAGGTTCAGTTCATAATCAGTCTAAACAGTTAGATGAAATTCTAACTCTTCTGAAGAAAGAAACTGTTATTGCTCCTCCTCCCCCTGCTTCTTTCACTGAAGAAGACAGAAAGATGTTGAAAGATTTAAAAGATCAAGAAGCACTGAACCTTAATTCTTCATTCAGATTAAGGGCTCAGTTTGCTACAATGGCAAAGGGTATATGTGATTGCCTAGAACAACAAAGTTGGGAACCACTGAAGGCAATTAAAACTTCAATTGACCTTTATGCTAAAATGCCTTCAGAGATTCCCAAAGGGGGAAGTGGTGTGCCTATTGGTTTGCTGGCTAGTACTCAAGAAATGATTGAAGCAACCAAGAAGCAAACTGAGGTACCACCTGGTAGTGCCTCAGTTCAGGGGCAACAAGTTCAGAAGAAAGACAAGGGCAAAGGCAAGGCTCAAGAAGTAGAAGAACCAAAGAAAAGCTCTAAGGGTTCTGGAATCATTGTGGGTGAGAATGTGGACGAACAAGGTTATCCCTTGCATGATCTTGAGGCTGATAGTAAGAAGTTGGAAGCATTGCAAAAGCAGGTTTCCAATCAATTTATTATGTGGAGGGAAAACAAAGAAAGAGAAAGGGAACAACATCTGAAGATGGGGACCCTTGATCATATAGATGCTGCAGCTCTTGGTTTATCATTGGAAAGATACTTGAAAATCAAAAATGATCCAAGAGTGCAAAAGGCTATTGTTTATATGCTTGAGTATGAGTGTGGGTTGAACTACTCTCCTCTGGAACAAAAGTTAGAAAGTCTGACCTTTAAGTTGTCCATTGAAGACTTAAAGAAAAATAGAGAAAAAGAAATGGCGATCAAAAGGAAGGGAATTCTGGCCAAAATTCTGAAGGTTGAGAAAGAGTTGCTCAGACCAACCATTAAGCCCAAAGTGACTGGACCAAGATCATCAAGAAAGAGTGTTCGTGATGCTGATCTTTCTACCTTCAAACCAATGTCTGATGATGCTATTGAAATTGAAAGAAAACATGAAAGAGATTAATATGAGCATTATATGAAGCATCGATCTCATTCAGCCAAAATAATTGATATGGAAGTAACAAAAGCTGATGGATTGAAGCTTTTTGACTTGGTTGTTAAAAGAGAAGGAAGGGCAGCTGAAGAATACCATCAGGTTTCAGTGCACGAGTTTGGGATTTCTGAGCATAGGGAGATGATCCAGATTCTGAAAGGGAAGCCTAAATCTACCTTGATTGGTGCATGGTTAGCAAGAATACAACAAAAGATGCAGGCCAAGGTAGAAATTGAAGGAAGATTGTTTGCAAAGAAGGATCATTCTCCACTGAAGAGAAAACCTACTGAGGCACCTTCTGGTTCAAGGCATGCCAAGAAGTAGTTTCTTTTCAGTTTATCATGTACTTGTAATATATTTACATTTGTAACAAACATTTCAGTTTGTATATATATGTTGCAAATTGTAACCTATAAGTAGATGGTAAGTTTAAGTTAGAAAACCACAAGTAAAATTCTGAGACATCAATGATCTATAAGATGTACTTAGAAAATTTTTACAACTTAAAGAAAAACTTGCATTTCAGACTTACAAACATGTATAGATAGAAGTCTGAGATGCATGCACTATTTCAGAACAAATAGGGGGAATTTGTTAGGTCAGAAATCGGCCAAGTATAATTTGTTCAGAAATAGCTTGAAGTTTAGTGAAGACGTTTGTACAGAATTCTGAGATGTCTTAGAATTCCTTCATTGAAGCTTCACTTCAGTTCAGATCGAGATAAATCTGAAGCATTCATTCTGAAGTCAAAGACTGAAGTATGAAGAAGAGAATCATCTCAGAAGCGAGCAAAGAGTGATTCTACCAGATCGAAGACTGAAGCATCTTAGAGTAAAGTATTTACAACACTTTACACTGATTACGAGGAAGACTTTTTACTTTACATACCTTTACCCAGTTAATAGATTTATCTATTAATAAAAGGTACAAGGTAAAAGTATAGGTTTGGAACATAGTACTATAAGTCACATCAACTGACTTATATACTCTTCCTAGTATGGGCATGCAAGGAATTAGGTTTAATTCATTAAATGCTCACAACCACATTTGTACGATCTTGTCCACATCATCATGGACTTGGTCTATAAATACAAAGTCTTCTCACAACTTGCAAAAAGCTTGAAACTTTAGCATTGCAACTTGTGAGATATACTCTAAGTAAACTTACGAGTATTTCCAAGTTATTTAGATCACTTGTTTTTCAGGATTGTTTAGATACTTACACTTGGGTGTTTATCTTTGTTCCGCAACAATCCTTGTATTTGTTTATATATCAATAAATCAAATACATTAGAAAGAAAACAACGTGTCTCAATGCTACATACTTGATTATACATATATTTGGGTCTCAAACTAAGGTTTGGCATGATCGTAGGATTAGAGAGAAAGATTTGAAAGCCGGTGATAAAGTCTTGTTATTCCTTTCAAAGTATAAGTTCAAGCAACCTAAGTTGACTTCTAGGTGGACCGGTCCTTTTATGTTGAATTGTTTAAATCGGATGGGACTACTTTTATTGTTAATGGTCACAGGTTGAAGCTCTATCATGAAGAAGAGGAAAATGTGGGAGTCGTCGTTGACGAGCTTCCATTTTTCGAAGGGAATTAATGAAGAAAGGACCATGAGTCGAGCTAAAGACTCGTAAATAAATTAAGCGCTTCGCGGGAGGCAACCCGTGTTTCTTGTTTTCATTTTTGTTTATTTGTTATTGATAGTGTGTTTTAATAAGAATTGCAGGTAGGAGCCGCCCTCATGCCTTCCGGTAAGTCGTTTTCTAGGAAGAAAACAAAAGGTAAGTGTGTGTGGGGGGGGGGGGGGGTAGTTGCGCCGCAACTCAAGGTTGCGCCGCAACTCAAGTTGCGCCGCAACTAAGGTTGCGCCGCAACTCAAGTTGCGCCGCAACTAAGGTTGCGCCGCAACTCAAGTTGCGCCGCAACTAAGGTTGCGCCGCAACTCAAACCCCATGTTGCGCCGCAACTCGAATAGTTGCGCCGCAACTCAAGTTGCGCCGCAACTCAAGTTGCGCCGCAACTCAAGTTGCGCCGCAACTAAGGTTGCGCCGCAACTCAAGTTGCGCCGCAACTAAGGTTGCGCCGCAACTCAAACCCCATGTTGCGCCGCAACTATAGTTGCGCCGCAACTCAGTTGCGCCGCATTGTTGCGCCGCAACGTGTCTTGCCACGTGTCATGTTCAGAAAATTCGAAAAAAAAATAAAAAAATATTAAGTTCAAAAATGACCAATTGCGCCGCAACAGTTGGGATTGCGCCGCAACCCGGTTGCGCCGCAACTTCAAGGTTGCGCCGCAACTCAAGTTGCGCCGCAACTAAGTTGCGCCGCAACTCAAGGTTGCGCCGCAACTCAAGGTTGCGCCGCAACTAAGGTTGCGCCGCAACTCAAGTTGCGCCGCAACTCAAGGTTGCGCCGCAACTCAAGGTTGCGCCGCAACTCAAGGTTGCGCCGCAACTCAAGGTTGCGCCGCAACTCAAGGTTGCGCCGCAACTCAAGTTGCGCCGCAACTCAAGTTGCGCCGCAACTCAAGGTTGCGCCGCAACTCAAGGTTGCGCCGCAACTCAAGGTTGCGCCGCAACTCAAGGTTGCGCCGCAACTCAAGGTTGCGCCGCAACTCAAGGTTGCGCCGCAACTCAAGGTTGCGCCGCAACTCAAGGTTGCGCCGCAACTCAAGTTGCGCCGCAACTCAAGTTGCGCCGCAACTCAAGGTTGCGCCGCAACTAAGGTTGCGCCGCAACTCAAGTTGCGCCGCAACTCAAGGTTGCGCCGCAACTCAAGGTTGCGCCGCAACTCAAGGTTGCGCCGCAACTCAAGGTTGCGCCGCAACTCAAGGTTGCGCCGCAACTCAAGTTGCGCCGCAACTCAAGGTTGCGCCGCAACTCAAGGTTGCGCCGCAACTAAGGTTGCGCCGCAACTCAAGTTGCGCCGCAACTCAAGGTTGCGCCGCAACTCAAGGTTGCGCCGCAACTCAAGGTTGCGCCGCAACTCAAGGTTGCGCCGCAACTCAAGGTTGCGCCGCAACTCAAGTTGCGCCGCAACTCAAGTTGCGCCGCAACTCAAGGTTGCGCCGCAACTCAAGGTTGCGCCGCAACTAAGGTTGCGCCGCAACTCAATTGCGCCGCAACTCGAGGAGTTGCGCCGCAACTCTAGGTTGCGCCGCAACTGAAAACCAGACAGATAAGTTGCGTCGCAACTCATCCAGTTGCGCCGCAACTGTCCCTTTTCCAGACCTGTGTGGGTTATGTTTTTTTATACATGCTTATATGTCGGGTTTCAGTTTTTTTTAATCGTTTCTTGTATGTGTAGGAACCCGCCTCTTCTAGCCGGGCAGGACGTGGCAAGGGAAGAGCCTCGTCGGCTGCTGCCCCAATTGAGAGTGGTCTCACTCCCGAAGCGACTGTTATGGGCATTCCAACTCACCCATGGTTAAGATTTCCTAGAGCTCCTCCAGAGAAAAAGATTGAATACACCAACAGGTTAGCTTCTATCTATCAGAAGGACATAGTTGAACCTCGGTATATGGAACCGAGTATGTTGGATGCGTTGAATGCTCGTGCGGGCATTAGTAGGTATATGCAGCTGATGGGAAGTTCTAACGATGAGGATGGTAATCCAGTAGCTAAGGAGTTTAGCCTTTGGTTTGATATATTTAGGAATCGAGAAGTGGTTTGCAAGGAATGGTGTTTAGAGGTCTACTCGACTATTTCGGTCGAGAATATTGAGAAAGTGAAGGATATTTTTACTGAGCCGGTTATATTTTTCCGTTGTGGGGGTCTTAATAGAACCCCTCACTATTGCTGAGTTCGGGTTGTGCACGGGGATGTACACCCAAGAGACCTTGGATGATCCTGCGTTTGAGCATATGTTAGGCATTTCTGTTAGGAATACTTCCGGTTTTACTAGGGAGGCAGGTGATTTCAGGGAATACTATAACCGGGTTTCGGGAGGTCGCGCTTGGAAAGCGGCTTGTGGAGCAAATACACTCCAATCGCCTATTCTGCGATTGTTCCACAAGATATTGGTCCATTCTTTTGTTCATAGGACCAATCACCCGGATAAGCTGTATATGGAGGATTTGTGGTTGTTGAGGTTGTTCGATGAGGGAAATGTGCAGAGGAAGGCATGTGCCCCGTATGTGTTGGCGAAACATATGGGAACTAAAGGAGTTCGGGATAGAGGTTTAGTTTGCGGTCATTTCATTTCAAAGATGGTGAGGTATTTTGAAGGTGTTGATAATGCAGGGGCTTTGAACTGCAAACCTATGAAGCCCTTTACTTGGAATGATTTGAAGAGGTGGAAATTGATTAAGCCTTTAGCCCATAAGCATGCTATTCCGGAGTTAATTGATTTTGGGGGTGGTGATTCTGATGATGATGAGGAGGATTCAGGTGATGATGATGATGCTGAGATGGCGGATGCACCAGAGCAGCCGCTTGAGCCTGCACGACGCACTAAGCGTCGTGCCACCACTACACCTTCTGAGGGACCATTTTCCTCTGCTGCCGCCCATTCAGGTCCATGGGATTTTACTTCTTTGGGGACTTTGATGAATAACATGTGGGAGTCCCAGCAGAACTTTTAGCGGTCTCATGGGCAGTTTGAGTCGAGGGTAGACAGTGATTTCAGGTGGTTGGGTTCAGGTATGGGTCATTTGATGCATGATCAGCATAGGTATCAGCTTATGTGGGAGGCCCAGTATAGGGGTGAGCAGTTTCATCCACCCCAGCCGATTCCAGACTACAGCCCTCCTAGCATTTTCATTCCAGAGCACAGAGCTGGAGGTGGATTCTTCTATCCACCAGAGCGTCAGTTTGAGGTGCCCCCTTCCCATAATGTTGGAGGGACGGGGCCCGATAACCCTGTTAGCTTTGGATCTTTTGCAGGTACACAGGCTGGAGATGATGCTGGAGGATCGGGTTCGGCAGAACCTTCGTTTGCTGAGCAGATGGCTGGATCGATTTTTGGTTCAGGCCCTTACCCCTACCCTCCTCAGTGATTGTTGATGAGTTGCTGCTGCTGCCGTCGGTTGGTGATGATGGCTTGTAATTGTAATTGTTTGAACAATCTTATTTCTGTACTTTTTATTTGCATTTGTTTGGTTTGTAATCACCCTTAAGGGTGCTTGAACATCGTATTTTACTTTTCCATTTCCGTTAATTAGGGATAGGTTGATTGCATGATTTATTTGATTATGTTGCTCGTTAATGGTGTGTTCATGTTGATAGCAAATTGAATGTCATGTGCATATGCTGGCAGTAAGTTCAGCGACATATTTTGTTGGCATCATATTCAGGCATGGAACATACATCATACCCGGCAAGTTTTCTTGTTCTTGATTTTGTTTTTGTTTACTTTTCCCTATTTCCCTTAGTTTGACTTAGTTCATTGGACATTGAGGGCATTGTCCAACTCAAGTGTGGGGGGTGGTAAATAGGAAAAAGTCGGGTATTTTAGAGGTATTTTTAAACTTTTGCATGCTTGTCCTTGTAGTTAATTGCTTTTGTCACCTAATTATAGATATTAATAAGCAATTTGACTACACCTTGGGTACAAAATTTTGTTATGTGGAATGTGTTTTGACTGATTAATTAGGCAATCCCTTCTGGATTAATAATATGACTAGCACGCTCAAAGCACCAAAACACCCAAATTGTGAGATTATTGATTCATTGCTAGTTATGATAGGTGTTACGGTTTTGGAATTATTAGCCTTGTTAATTTGTCCCTCTCGTAGGCTTTTGGATTTATCCAGGAGTAAGGGTCTCTTCTAGAGCTCTGAACTATGATGTGCAAGTTTGAGGTTGATTTTCCATTTCGGATTATTTCATTTGCTATGAGTGTGCCGGTGATTGCGTTGATTCTAGAACTTGTCCTGGTTGATCGTTCCGTGTATTTATCAGAAGAGGCAAATTTAGGATAAAACCTTTGTTCTTTGTTTGATTCACCCTTGTTTCGTAAATATTTGTTATGTGCATGTTTTGTTAATGTGCTTAGTAGCTAACTACACTGGTTAGTGAACCACTTGTTAAAACCCTTATGTTGCACTCACTTTTAGTGCAAGAAACAATAGAAAACATGTTGTCACTAGCCTGTTCTTTGTTATTAAATCCACCCTTAATATACACCTTTTCCTAGCCATACCGATAGTCGAAGTCCTGGTGGGTCATTGGTTGCCTATGCTAGTGGATGGTTTGGGGTTGTCCTTTATGTCGGGTTGGGATATTCTCGGTTTCTGAGAATAGATTTATTTCGTCATGTTTGTTTGGATAAAGTCTGAATCGTTCATTTCAGCATATGAGTATATGATTTGTTACTGTTTCAAATGTTATGTAAGAGAATACCAATTAGTCAGAGTAAAAGTAGCTCACAAAAAAAAAAAGAGAATAAAAGAATTGAAAAACAGAAAGAAAAAAAAAAGAAAAAGAAAAAAGAGCTTGGGCTGTCAGTTGGTATTTCTCACTTTTGGTCAAATCATTTTTGTAAGTTGGTACATCAATTACACCAACGAAAGGATTTTTATGCTATCATCTTAAGTTGTTATTTGTGGGTTGGCACGTTTGTTTAAGCCAACATGGTTAGAAGTGGTTGATTGAGTTGTTTGATTGTCATACACCACAATGGTGTCGGTTTTTAATCGTCTATTGGGGATATTGTCAGGACAACTTCTCGGGTTTTGGATCGTTGGCAACTAGTGACATGGGATTAATGGATTAGACTATTTTGTGAAATTTTTGTTAAATGTTGTGATATTTCCTTTTTTTTAACACCCTTTGTTTACCCAAATTTCCATACCCTTTTAAATACCTTATTTAGCCTTAAAGTTCATTTAAACCCTTTAAGTCCTCTTTTGATAGACGTTGTGGTGCTTGCATCATGATGGTGAAGGAACGAACCTAGTACAAGCCTATGGTTAAAAGATTATGCATCACGACTAGGCATTGAGTGATAATTCAAATATTCAACCCCAAGTGTAAGTTAGTTGGAGTAGGATAGGTGAGATATCATTGATTCGATTCTTTTGTGCTTAGTCGTGTTATTAAGGCTTGTATATCAGTCAAGTATTGTCAAACATTCCAGTTTTCATTTAAGATTAAAACTGCCTAACCATCTCGTTTCATTTTCAATGATGGTTTAGCTTCTTTTTGATTACGGTAATGTTATTCCCATTTGTACCAAGGTAAATTGAGTTTTGAAGTTTGGAATTGCTTGAGGACAAGCAAAGCTTAAGTGTGGGGGGATTTGATATGTCGTATTTTATACCCATTTCCCATAACGTATTTAGTTGATTTTGCATGGTTTATGAGTCGTTTTTGTATACAATTGGTGCGTTTATGGTATTTGTTAGTGTTTCAGGTTACTGACAGGTATTTAAGCGCAAATCTGGAGAAAACGACATTATTGAGATTAATCGAGTGCTAACGGAGGATTTCGGAAGCATTTGGATGAAGATTGCAGAAAGTCAGCCAAAGTCAATGCTGAAAAAGACCAGTTGCGGTGCAACATTGAGTTACGCCGCAACCCAATTCCAGAAGAATAAGTTGCGCCGCAACGCCCTTCCTTCCTGGCCAACCACGAGTCAACATCGCAAGTCACCGGTAA
>CM067170.1:144378984-144405575 GCA_034093135.1 Erigeron breviscapus | reverse complement strand
TTTCATCAAAAAACTTTAACACAGTTACGGTTTTACTTTTAAACATTTGGTTTTAATTATTTTCACTGTCTTTTTATATAAATAACGTTTTTATATATAATAACTATCATCATCGTTACGTCTTACGTTCATGTAACATTTAAAGCATTTATATACTTATTGTTTCTGTTTTTATACATCTTATTATTTTTTACATTTTTTATTGTTATTGTTACAAGTTTAGTTGTCTTTTTTGTTCGAATATTTGACATAAATTTGGGTCTAAAACTTTATCGTGTAAAACGCGTATTCCGTGCCAACGCACGAATATAATAACTAGTTGAATTACTGATTTGAAACTTTAAAGTCTACATCTGAAAGTGTGAAAATTTATAAGTTGGAATGTTTTAATATACATAAAGAGTGGATTTACGCTAGCTGCTCAAATAAAGTAAAATAAAGTGTGGAGAAAATAACTTGCTTAAGAAAATAACCAGTGACATAGATCAAAGATACATGAAAGACTAACCTGTTAATTAACATTCAAGAGTTCATTTTGTCACTACGATGTCTCAACTCTCAATTAATCATTCGTCGTAAAGTGATAAAGTTATCAAACTTTAATTAGGGATAAAAAGTAGAGGGATCAATATATATTTAACATTTTGATGCTTAAACTTTTCGACAATCCTTTATATGGCAGACAAGGTAGGCATAGCATCGATGCATCATGGGTCCATATTTATAAAGTTTACTATCGGACATGAGTTCCGTCTATAGACTTGCTATCTTTTTTTCTTCTTCTTTTTATCAAGATGTAATTAGTTTATCCTTAGTTATGACTTTTTACAAGTTTCATAAATATAGAACTTGCGCGAAATGGTGTAATCGAAAATAACGCAAGATTCTTTTTTAATAGAAATGATATAACAATAATAGAAATTTTTCGAGAGTTCTGAGTTTCATCCCAGGCATGCATGTAATTTAGGAGTATGAGTATATTAGAATGTCGTTCTAAAAAAATAATAGAAATGATATAACAATAATAACACAAGATTGATATTGATTGTACACTTCACATTATTTCTATGGGTGATTTCATGTCATTAACAATTCTAGTTAGGGTGAGCAAAAACCGAACCGAAAATCGAAAACCGAAAAAACCAAAAAAACCGAACCGAATAAAAACCGAAAACCGAAATAACCAATGGTTTTTGGTTTTGGTTTTCTAAAAACCGAAAGTTATGGTTCGGTTTTGGTTTCTAATAAAAAACCGAACCATAAAAACCGAACCGAACCAAAAATATATATTGTTTACTTTATTTTATATTTATATCATTTTATTACTAATTTTTGGTAAATATGTTAATATATTTGCATTTTTAGTGTATACAATAATATCATTTATATGTTTTAGGTGAAAATACACAACAAGATTGATTTGGTTTAATAATTGTATAATTAAACAACGCGTAAAAGATATAAATAGTTATATATAAATTTGTTTGAAATAAGTATTTGAAGTTTGTACAACTTATTTTGATGGATTTGTTGTCATTGTTGTAGTGTTATTGTTACTAATATTGTTTGAAAAACTTATTGAAATTATGGTGTAATCATAGGATATAAACTTATAAACTTTTCAAGATCAAGTTGGCCCAAACCACAAGTGGTTAAAAACCGACTAAAACCGAACCGAAATAGACCCAAACCGAAAAAACCGAAACCCAATGGTTTTAGTTTTCAAAAACCGAATTATAACGGTTTGGTTTTCGGTTTTAGTCAAAAACCGACCCAAACCGAACCGTACTCACCCTAATTCTAGTTATTTTAATTGGAATTACAATGACAGAATTTTAGGTTAATTTTTTTGAGTTAATTACAAAAATCGTCCCTGTCGTGGACCTCTACTTGCAGCTTTCGTCCCTAAGTTTAATAAATTACAATTTTAGTCCAAAAAACTTTGCCCCATCAACACTTTTGGTCCTGAGTAATAACGCTCGTTTAAATACATATTATGTGCCAGCCATGTGATGGGTATTTTCGTCATTTTTCTTCTTTCATTTCTTACACTTTTAGTCCAAATTTTTTGTTACCTTTTCTTTTCCAGATCTTCATCATCAACAAAAATCATCATCCACCATCACAATTTATATCTATTATCATATTATTATCATTACACCCAAAAAAACAAAATTTCCCAGATCTACCATCATCATCATCCTCAAAATAAAAAACATAATCATCATTCATCAACAAATCTTTCATTCCATCTCTTCAAACATAACCCATAAATCAAACACAAAAATTTTATACACTTAAAGTTTAAAGTTTGTTTCCCTAACAACTTGAATCCACAACAACTCTTTTATTCTAAATTTAATTCCACTAATAAAAATAATAGTATGTAAATGTAAATTAATTTCATTGATATCGTAAAGATCTAACTTACACGATTCGTGAGGGACACCAAATTTATTGCAATGAAGTGTCATATACCATTCAACTTTGGAACCTCATATGCCATTCAACTTTAGAACATCCTCACGGCGACAGATGTCCCAAATTGCCCCTGGATTACTCTTTGTGAAGGTCTCCTCACAAACTCCATTTAAATCTTCACATTTAAGGGTTGGCTAACCACCACAATCCTAGATCTGACCACCATACCGTTATGACCGGCCACCACCATCCTAGATCTGCATAGTGATGCCGCCGTATTGCCACCGTTTGCCGGAAAAACGGTTTGCCAAGGTGTGACAGGAAAACTACGAGTGGTACACCATAGCCGGAAAAACGAATAGTTTATACTCTACCGCCGAAAAAAACGTGATTAAGTATATGTATCTATATATAGACTTGTTTCTTTTCATTATTAACCACGGAAAGTCATTACCAGGTAGTCGGGCAACAAGTTGCGCCGCTAACCCTTTTGAATAGCAAACCCGATTATACTAAATACAACGTTTTGGGCCTTAAGAGTCGAGGAATTACTATTAACAACTTTCTGAACCCGTTTCAGAAATCGTACAGCGTCGGGGGCAAGAACACCAAAGGTGTCAAAACCAAACGGAATAGACTTGTTTTCATTGATTTTGGATTTTGGGTTTCAATTTTGTGATGTGTATACAGATTTGTGTAGAAAAATTATTTTATACATAAGAAATTTTGAATGTTGGATTTTGTGTTTGATACATAGTTAAGGCCACGATCTGTTTGAATTTACTTTTTTATTGTTGTTGTTGATAATGAATATGCAGATCTGGAAATGGAACAAAGTTTAGAAGAAAAATTGTGTATAGTGACCGGAAGGGAAAGGGTAGGGTGGAGTTTATTGAGTTAACTAGTTATGTAACCCGGGCGTTGCCCCGGGAGACATAACGTTGCTTTCAAAAAGTTTATACAGGCGGGAGATACATTCGTTTGTTTCGTATTTAAACGTGTGTCTGAAAATTTATTGTCGTGTACAAACATAAGTTATATTAATCATTAAATGATCAATTCTATGAATAGTTAAAGGGGAAAAAAATGAATGTTAATAATGTATCAACTATATATGATTAATTGAAAAAAATGTGACAAAACGTGGGAAAAAAAGTAATGAAAACGCACTAAAATTATAATATTATATATGAAATGCAAAAAGAAATGGAAAGTAGCATATAAATCATTTTAGAAAATAAATATAAGAACTTTAGGAGCTAACCCCCTGTTAGAAAAAGGACCTGATTTGCAGCATTTTTTGTAAGTTCCGTTAAACACCTTGATAGAACTTAACGGCCGTTAGCTGATGGGGACCATTATTACAAAAGTTTTAACGACAGGGAGTATGTTGAGAAAAAACTTAACAGCCGTTAGCAGGTCACGTGATGGGCAATTTAACGTCCGTTTGGAATTTGGACCAAAACTGTTGATGGGGCAAACTTATTTGAACTAAAAATGTAATTTATGAAACTTAGGGATGAAAGCTGTAAGTGGGGATCGACGACAGGCACGATTTCTGTAATTAACTCTTATTTTTTCAAACATTATTTTAGGTTAGTTACTTTCTAATATAAATTAACGAGCACATGCTTGTATTAAAATCTGACCATAAATTAAAACAACAATTGACATTCTAAAGGCAACGGCCCATTGATCTGTTAGTCCTGCTACGTAGCCGATTCTTTTGTTGAAGGATTAATTGTCAAGTGAGTCGATCAATTAAGTTTGATTTGGAGAAGTTGCATCGGGTTTTACTTTAATCGGTTGTTATGCTTACGGGGGTGGGTAATTAGTGCTTTTTCCAGTAACTCGGAGTTAAGTGAGTCAAGGACTCTGTCCGTTTAGGATAGATCAATTGGTGCATACCTTTAAGCATTGGAGCGCCGCATACAAAATATTCGGTAACATATTAGTTGGTCGTTCAAGAAACATTAAGTATCTTTCTTTACTATTTTTTTAATGACTCCATTCATACTTTCGCATGATTTTTTTTAACAACTTATTTCACTTTTCTTCTTAAGTATAAATTACTCGCAATCACTTTTTTTCTATATCAACACAAGTCAAGTTATTTATACATTTAGTTATATATAAGGATTATATCCACAACAATGAAACAAATTCAGCGGTTAGGGTCATGTGATTCTACCCAAAAGACAAGGTTCAAATTATAAATGAGTCTTTATATATAGCCATATAGGGTTACTAGGTGAAACTCGTGCGTTGCACCGGGCTAGTTAGTAGTCTACGTGATTCATAGAAAATGGCCTACATATAATCCAACACATATTACGTACAGTACTTTGTTAGAAAAACGAACCACATACAATTAAGAATGATATTATACACGTACAATGAGTAAATTGGTCCATAGAATTTGACCAAAAGGAACCGAAAAGGGAGGTACCAAGAATAGGCAAGACACATAGATTAAAGGTTAAAAGCTTAAAGATTTATGCCCGGATGATTATAATAAGCTTGACTTTTGTTTATCATCACATCTGAACAAATACTCCATAATTTCAAATGATGGTCAAAGAATGGTTGACAAAGCTTACCACTAAAAACTATATGTTTGTTTCATGTAGAAGTAATGCAAAACACCAAAACACCTCCTACTGGTACGAATATAAACAAAAAATAAAGCCAACAGTCAAGAATATCAAGAAAAAGCCATGAGTTTTATCATTTCAAAGCAAATAAAAAACGACTGTCAAAAGCCTCAACAGTCGAAAATATCCAATGTCAAAACATAACATAAAAACCGAGGCATATAAAAACAAAATCCAAGTTTAAAGGGCAAACAAATTGCATTATTCGATAAGCTAAGAACTCCGGGGGCTGCTGACATCTCCTCCATTTCTACTACTCTTCATCACTCTGAACGGTTAGTCGCCTGCGTATCTTGTTTGTCGAAGACTTGCCGGATTCAGGGGCAACATCAGTTTCAGTTTGAACTTCAGCATCTGGATGGGGGCGCTTACCATGTGGTTGAAAGTCTACATTTTTCATGTATTATGGTGTTTGACTGATCGACTTTTGTATCAATTATATCTGAAGTCCAATATGAATAAAGAAAAAAGACATAAAAAGGTTAAACTCCATAAAGAAACAAGCCGGAAAACACGATTAAATAGCAAAATCAATCTCTAATTAAAGAGTTAAAACTCTTGTTTTATTAATATATATATACTAGTCCTAATACCCGTACGATGTACGGTAACTATATAAATTGTATGATAAATAAATTCGAATATGCCTCTTATAATAATTCGTGATTATGAAATAAAATTGTGGTTAAAGTAAACCGATGATCGAAGCTAAATTTTAATAAACAGTAATGATAAATATAATATATGTTTAGTTAGAGTTTTGGATTTACCTTAAATTTTTACAATCACATCAAAATCGGAACTTGTAAGCATAATGGATGACGGCAAATGGCCTTGTGATTTCGGATCGTACACTCAAAATTTTGAAGTCTTCATGTTAATAATTTATTATAAGTAATAGGTGTTCAAGAATTGAGGGGAAAAAAAGAGACAACTTTATTAATGTAAAAACCATCAATCAAATAAGGTTATAATGTGTTTTGTATCTATAAGCCTAGAGTTAGAGTTTAATTATAAGTCTAATAAGGAAATTGAATCTATATACAATTAAAAAGACTAATTTAATAAAATAAATAAATTAAAAGCACACATGTCGATCAAGGATTACGCCACGTGTCGTTTTAAGAATATCTTTTAGTTTATTGGTAGATATCTATTTTCTTGAGAAATTCATTTCGATAACAAGAAATATTAAATCCATTCACAAAAAATGGATACGTTTGATTTCAACCCACCAACGTTAATTGATATAAATTGTTCTAAATTTAATGACTCAAAATTCATCTTATATTTCTACCTAAGAAGTGTTTTTAACAAGAACCATAATATGGATTTGCTACTAGTGTTTCCGGACACTACTTATCGTGCATTTAATGAAGTCCGACTTTTCTAATGTGGACCCGACTTAGATAACATAGTCTAGACTTTCCGTTGTAATATTCGATCTGCACCTATAAAAAAAAGTTTATAATCCAAACTCAATTAACAATTGTATTGTAATTTTTATACGCTTAAAGTTTTTTAGAATGATATGTTTCAAATTATCTTTAACTCACAATACACGAATAACATCAATACAAACAATATTATTTTAACCGGGTATGTGTTTCAAAAACTTGTCAGTAACAATGATTAGAACTCAATGTTCGGGAAAAGCAAAATGAAAAGAAAAAGAACTGTCCACTGCCGTCTTTCACGGGTTTTGGGCCCAATATCTCGACGGTGTATGAGAGAGGTAAATATAAACAGATCTTACCTTTACCTAAGTAAAAACACTGCTTCCAAGTTCTACTTAAATGGTAGAAAAAGGACATCCGGTCTTTGCATGGAATGACGATCGAATCTCTTACCTCTTTATTCAGAGGTCAGAGTGTTTACCAGTGATTCAAACCACGCTACTTATCATTTATTAGTTTTTATAATATTTTTATTTTTAATGAGATCGAGTACTGTCGTTAGTCGTTAAAAACTTCAAAGGGTTGAGTAGCGGGATACGATCATACGAATACGTGGACGATGACCCGAAATAAAAAGACGCACTCTACCTCGTGACACTAGAGTAGCAAGACAGTTCATTGTCCAGCTGTATCAACCTTTTAAAGACAACTGTACAACTTAGTTTACGTCACTATTTTCCTTCTTTTTTTAGAAATACCAATATATTTTTTATGGGAAAATATTAGGTACTGCACAACTGTTTGCATATACAAAAATTAAAAATAAAGTTACAAAATCAACCTTCATGTTTTATAAATATACATGACTGCCCCTGAATATAACCATGCAGTACCCAACAAAATGTACAGCCCGCTGTACATATGATTCCCCCATTTTTTATTGTTTAGAAATTAATAGAAAAGGTTTAGCCTTCCAAAAAGAAAATAAAAAAAAATTCAGACATAAATTAAAGTGCTAAACATTTAGTTGTGTCTTATTTTTCACTAGCATTTTAAGCGTGTAATGCGGCGGCGGCGATGGTGGCGTAACGGGTGGTGACAGTATGGTTATTATTGTAAAAGTAATTGATCTAAAGAGGTAATGTAGTTATTATGGAGTAGATGGATCTATGTTGTAAATTATTTAATTAAGGGTATTATATGTATTTTAAGTAGAGTTGTTTAAATTAGTGAATAAAAGAGAGTGAATGAATTAATTCATTAAGGGTAAAATGGTAATTTCGCATGAGACATTTTCAACATTTTGTCTTGTAGTGGGGTGGAGAACTGAAACGACTCAACCCAAATATATGACTACGGTACAAGTTTCGGGTCTCGGAAAATTCAAACGAAGTCCCGACAAAAATTTGGAAAAGTCAGAGGGTTTGACGGTCGATGTTCCAGCATCGGCCGTTAACATCGACCATCAAAGTCACAACGGCCGTCAGATTCAGTTTCGTACATTTTGACACATAAAACATCTTGCAAACTTTCCCAACTCATTTTCAGACCTTGTAAAACCATAATACTGATTTAAACAAGTTTCAAACATAATAGTAAACATAACAAAAGTGTTCATTAGACCATACATACTTTTTACAACTAAATGGGTCATTTACCCGTTTTACCAAACAACCAAAGTCAAACTATACATCAAGTTTTCAAATAACCACCCAAGACACATCATATTACTTGTAACACCCCATAATTTTTTAGTATTATAATAATGATGATTATACTATTATGTTACAACTTTAAAGATGGTAAGTGACTACGTATATAATAGAGACCATATTCTTTTAAAAGTCCAATATTAAAAGTAATGGGTCTTTAAAATAGATGAGACTAGAAGGGGTAGAGGTGTAAATACCATTTAACTAATTAAAATACAACTTAATTATCCAAATACATATATATTATATGTAAACACACATATTATACAACTTTTAGAATCTTCAGGGAAAAAGAAAGAAAAATCGAGAGGGATAGAGAGACATCAAGAGAAAAGGAGGGAGAGATCGAGAAAGAGAAGAAAGAAAGAATTTCAAACTTTAATTCATTGAAATAATCATCAATATATTGAAATCAATCTAGGTTAATCATTTTCTAGCACAAGGTAAGCTTCTATCTTTATTCTTTTGACCTAAAAGTAAGGGTTTTTCATGATTATAGGATAAGATGATGAAATTAAGTCAATTAATTTGTGGGTTTTTGTTATTAGATGATATTATGAACATAGCAAGTGTTGTTTTTGATGTTAAGTGAAGATATGAGTGAAATTTTGATATATGTTCAAAATAGCTATTATGGAAAAGTATGGATTTTTATGAAATAATGATAACCCATGAATTTATTAGTGTAGAAAGATTATTTATAGGTTAATAGAGATGATTAAAATGATATTTGGAATGACAAAGTTATAAAGAAGATTATTGATGAAACTAGTGATGTTGAGCTAAGCTTGACTTTAAAAAGTCAAACTGGTCAAATGGGTTTAATATGGGTAAAGTGGTGTGAAGAAGTTGTTTATGATGTTATTAAGATGAATTAAGTAGGGTGATAGTTGAATAATCAATAAAATGGATGATAGACAAAGTAGTAGTATGAGACCATTTGACTTTAAAAGTCAAACTGGTCTTGTTAAGCTAGATGAGCTAAGTTGATTAAGAAAAGTTTTTAATTTGTTTATATTGATAATTCTATGTACTAATATGTATAGGCAACACGTTGGAAGAAATTTTGGTGATCATTGCTATTGTTCGTAAAAGGTGAGTAATATGGGGATTAGACAAGTTCGATGACTATATGACCCCGAGGTGTCATATAGTCATGGGACAATTAAGTTCAGACTATATGACCCCGAGGTGTCATATAGCCATATGATAGTTATGTTACATGTGTTGTGACTAACCGTAATAGTTTTTTGCATCATGGGGATATTCTAGCTTTATTGCTAGATTCCAGTTGTTATGTGCTAAGTTGTTAGTTGTTGCATATGCACGGATCCGTTGCAAGATAAGAGTTGTAAATCCCTATGTTTGCAATGGTTAAGATGTTAAGTTGCGTGTTTGATGCTTATATTGCTCACTAAGCTTTGTGCTTATTCCTTTAGTTGTTTTATTTTAATAGGTTTAAACGGGTCGGATGTTAAGAAAGATCAAAGAAAAAGAAAAGGAGGCAATAAAGCTTAGTGTGGATTTACTTGGATTATATATACTGTAAGTTTCTTTAAATTGCCGAGTTGATGCATCACTTGAAGTAAAGCGCCCATAAAAGAAAAGATTAACTAGTATTGCGTCGTTGAGTCATTTTGTGGTTTGTTGGAAATGGTTGGGATACAACCATGTTTTGTACCAAATGTATGGGCTTAAACTAATGTGTCAATTTTGTAAAAGAACATCTATCAATATAGTCAAAGTAATGGGGATATGTAGTTTGTAAAAAGAATGTGTCGTCTTTTACCCGTTTTGTACCCTAATTGGGTAAATGACCCATTCGTGTCATCTCATGAGCTAAAAGGTTAACTTTGAGTCGGGCGTATCTTAAATAAGGAGTAAATATGATCTGCAGCTTTGTGGAATAAGTGGTGGTCGTTTGATGCAAATGTAGTTAGTCAAAGTCTTATTAATTCGTAAAATGCACGGTTGGCCCGTTTGGCCTGTTTAAGCTCAAATTTTGGAACGAAAGGTTCAATCAAATCACATATATTATTTTAACTAATTCTGGAAGTTTTGGTGTTTTAAAGTTTAGTTTTGGTCGAATTAGGAGTCGTTGTCCATTCTGGTTAAAAATGACTTTTGGGTCAACTTTGGAGGCCAGTATTTTTGTAATGGTTCAGTTCTGGCAGCAGTGGCTTATTGGGTTGGAAAGTAGACTCCAAGAGCTTCGAAACGGTATAGGATATGTTTAGGTTTGTCCAAAGAAAAGTGGTTCAAAATGGATCGTAAAATAGCCGGTCAGGGCTGTTTTCTGTCTTTCAGCAACTATTTTCCAAGTAATTCAGCAACCAGAAATGTGTCTGAGCCGTTCAGCAACCAGCAAGCAGGTATGTAAAGTATAGGGTTAGACCTTTCAAAAGATATAGATTTGCTCAAAATGGATGTGCCTAAGTGGGTAAAAACTGAGTCACACAACAGCCACTTGGTGCAGTTAGGTAGTAAGTCGATTAAAGTTTAACAAATGAGCTATCCACGCAAAGAGGAAAAAGTCTACATTCTAATGGTCATAGTATTGAAGTCTATATCAGAATTAAATTCGACTTATAAGTTGTTATATGACTGTTGCTAGAGTCGACTAACCCTATTTAGTTTGTTCAAGAGTCGGGACCTGTTGTATACTATATGTTTATCTTATTAAACAATGTGTTTATAAAAAAGAAAAAGTTGGGCGTTTCATTACTGAAAATTCTTGCACATTAAACTTTCCAAAACATAATCTTTGTACCAAGAGCCATTGAGGTGGGATGAACTAGGTTTCTACCACAAATACCATTCGTTCGCCAATGGTCCAAAATACCTTCAACTCACTAGCACTTCAAAGTCTAAAACTTCAATCAACTAAAGCTAGTTCCTTCTTCCGGAACCACCTATAAAATGATAAACAACTAAAAAGTAAGCCAATGCTTAGTGAATAAACTTGCATACAAATATATATACGAAAGAGGGCAATAACACAAAAGACTATCGCATGTAGCCAATTGTACCGTCATACCATCACTTGCATACTCACTTTTGCGTTAACAACACATACATGGATCCATATACGCTAAACAATACAATCAAAGAGGTTCTTAGGCCTCATGCTCAAGAGGTTCTTATGTTAGGTACAGATTTAGTCCAGATTTACTGGACTCGCTCCAGACTTGACTACTGGAGCCTTACTGAAGATCTGTCCAGAAACGTGTTCTACTGGACCTACTCCAGACTTGGAATCTGGAGTCCCTCTGAAGATTTGTCCAGAAATAATGGAAGACCAGTGAGCAAATACTTGTATAGGAAATCTGGAGTATTCTCCAGATGAGCTCACTGGACTTCACCCCAGTCCAGATCAACTCTACTGAAGACATTTTGACTGAAGTCAAAGACTGAAGTCTGAAGAAAGAAGACTTAACAAATGGCGGAGTCCACTGGAAAGTCTTACCAGATCTGTACACTGGAGGATTGTCAGTGTTCTAGATCCTACAAGTCTGAACACTGATATCAAGGATTGACTTTTCCCTTTACACACTTTCCAAAGAACAATCCACTTGTTCTTTACCAAAGTATACGTGTGTAAAGGTGGTTGGATAAAAGGATACACTTGCATTTGATGTGACTTTATCCTTATTCCTTATCCAATACATTTAATGTTCTTGTCGGATCATTAAATGTATGCAACCATATTTGTACGGCACAAAATTCACTGGTGAATTTTGTTGCCTATAAATACAAAGTCATTTCCTTGACATAAATACTTTTAAGCATTCATTTTGCATTGAAGTGAATTTGTCCAAATACTCTCGATCTTAAACTGGGATACTTCACAACTTTAAGTATCTCGATCCTAAAGAGTTATTTGACAAATATAGATCATTTATAACTCATAGGTTGTTAGGATACATACTTAATTGTATTATCTTGATTCCGCAACAACCTTGTGTTTTATTTAACATCATAAATAAAATACCCATGAAAAATACATAATGTTCCACTTTATTTGTTTATTGCTTTAAGTCTTGTATTACTTTATTTATATACTTGCATTTATATTAAAGTAATACTAGTCCATTCTAGTTCTTATTAGACTTGTTGTATTTTGCACTTTCCTGGTTTAACCATCGAACTTAAGGGACTCACATTTGGTATCAGAGCAGAAGGCTAAACATTGCCTAGATCTGTTTCTTAATGGCTAACCAAGAAAATACACAAGGTTTTAGTCTTGGTCCCGATCCTAATGCAAATATTAATGATCAAAATGAACCACCAATTGTTAATAACACTAATCCACCTCCTCCTCCTACTCCTGCTTCTCCACACGTTCATGTGCACTACTCAAATAATCCTGTTCCTAAATTCAGTGGGAACAATGATGAATTTGGTACGTGGAAGGCTAGGATGGTTCTGCATGTCACTGGTATTGAGAGGAACATGATGAAAATTTTAAACGAAGGTCCTTATGTACCAACATCACCTCTCAATCCCCTTCTTGATCCTTCTGGATCTAGAAGAGGAAGGGAAAAGAGGGAGGAACATTGGTCAGAAGAGGAGAGGAGATTGGTGAATCTAGACACCCTTCTCAAAAACATGATCCTCGGGCCGTTCCAGAAACCCTAATTCCCACACTAGTTCTTTTTCCTAGTGCTAAAACCATGTGGGATGAACTTTTAAACCAACATGAAGGAGGAGATGACACCATTGTCACCAGAAAGGTCTCCTTAAACAAGAGGTATGAGTCATTTTTGCTCAACCTAACGAGTCTCTCACTGGTACTTACACCAGATTTATGAGTATCATAAACCAATTGAGAGGTCTTGGGGTTGAGAAGGACAAGGATATACTTCTGGAGAAATTTTGTGACATTCTACCCACCAAATGGTCTCACATGATCCTAGTCTTACGACAAGGAAAAACTCTGCACACACACACTCTCTCAACTCTTTATGGAGCTTTCAGGTACACTGAATAAAATCAAGCTCAGAGAGTGGTGGCAGAACAAGATGCTTTTAACCATGCCTCCAGTAGTCCTAATGTGGTTAGTCATACTGAATCACATAGTACAGCACTGATATCTTCTGAGAACGTATTTTCTATGAAGAAGATGGTGTCTGAACTCATGGATTCTGGAGAGTCCAGTCAAGTCTCTCCAGACTGTTGTGATGAAACTGAAGATGATGACCTTATTGCAATAATTGCTAAAACGTTTAACCGTTTCAAAGCAAGAGCAAATAGGCCATCTGGACAATTTGCATCCAGTTCTTCCACTAACAAGACCAATTTGACATGCTTTAACTGTGGCAAAAAGGGTCATTTCATGAAAGAGTGCAGGTCCAACCAGTTTGTATCCAAGCCTGGTTCATTCTCTTCAAATAATAAGCCTGATGATAGCTATAAATTGAAATATAAAAAGCTTAAGGCCCAGATTGCTCTCATGGCACAACAAATTGAAAACAATAACAAATGCATGATTGCAACAACTGAAGAGAAGTGGGTTCCTTCTGATGAATCATCTGTTGATGAAGAAGAAGAAAGAGATTGCTTTTACATGGCTCTGGCAGACGATGAGCACCTGGTGAAGGAAGATGTCACATCTGGACGATGGGTAGACATTGTTATTAAGAAGGTTAGTGATTATGATTGTGCAACTGACCATGAACTAAAACTGGACATAGCTGAAGCTCTTAATTCTAATTTGATTTTTGTAGAAACTGTTAGATCTGATTGTGTAAATGGTCTAGAAACAGATTCTTCTGAAATAAATGCTTTAAAATCAAAATTAAAGGAACTTCAAGACATTGAACTGGCATTTCAAGCCCAGGTTCTGGTAACTGAACAATTGATTCAAGAAAAATAAGATCTTGAGATCATTTTAGAGAAAGAAAAACTGGTAATAAAATCATGGCTAGAAACCAAAAAGCCATATGATGTTGTATTAAAACAATTTCCTGCTCAAAAACGTGCATACTTAGATGGAAATACTCATGTAGCATCATTAATACCAGTAATCGATCAATTACCAGAGGAGTTCAGGCCCACCACTATTTATGATGAGCCTGTAACTCCCAAGGCCAATTTTTACCCAGTTCAATCTCCAGAGGTTAAGACTGGAGAGCTCCAGATGACTGCTCCAGTTAAGGAGGTCCATCGGAATAGACCTTTGCCTCAGACCAATCCCTTACCAAAGCCTAGGACTGGAAAGGCTAAGGTATCATCTGAAGAAAATATTTTGTCCAGGTTAGAGAGCCAGATTCAAATTCTAACTCGTCAATCACAAAGTTTTAATGCAAGATTAAACTTTATTGAGGGTACTTTATCTGGCCCTAGACAAAATACAAAACCTTTTGCTAAGAAAGACAAATTTATTTCTCCAGTTGAGAAAATGAAAAAGGTTTCAAAATCATCAACCCTAGTGGTCTTTTCAACTAAGACCACTGTTGAAGAAAGTAAACTGAACCAGATTGCACCAGGGACCTATAAGGGAGGGTCCAGTGAACCCATCAGTCGATGGGTTCCCAAATCTAACTAGATCAATATCTGGTGTATGTGTAGGGCGATCGAAAGAAATATATCTGGTATCTTGACAGTGCAGCTGGCAGGACGATGACCGGATGTAAGACCCTACTGGAGGAGTTCACCATTTCTGATGGACCCTCCATTACTTTTGGAAATGATGGTTGTGGAAAGACTGAGGGATACGGTATTCTGAACAATGGACAAGTCAAGTTCAGACGTGTTGCATTTGTGAATGGTTTGAAATATAACTTGATCAGTGTAAGCCAACTGTGTGATGATGGCTATCAAGTTCTATTCAATATTGCTCAGGGTATCGTATTCAACAAGGACTGGAAGGTAGTGTTGATTGCTCCCAGAAAAGGGAATGTGTACGTGATGGATATGGAAAGCTCTCCTTCAGAGCAGTGTTTCTATACTCAAGCTGATGAAGACACAAACTGGTTATGGCACAAAAGGTTATCCCATTTAAATTTCAAAAACATTAACAAGTTGTCCAGAAAACAACTTACAGATGGGATACCTTCAGTTTCCTTCAAAAAGGAAAGGCCATGTTCAGGATGTGAGATGGGTAAGCAAAAACGTACCAGTTTCAAGACCAGACAGAATTTCAGCATTTCTGAACCTCTTCATATGCTTCATATGGACCTCTTTGGTCCAGTGAACGTTCAGACTCGTGCTGGTAAAAGATACACCCTGGTGATCGTAGATGAATTCTCCAGATATTGTTGGGTGATCTTTCTGAGGTCTAAAGGTGAAGCTGCTATTGAAATCATCAGTCTTATCAAGCAAATTGAGCTCAAGTACAGTCAAAAAGTGTGTAAGTTAAGAAGTGACAATGGAACAGAATTCCAGAATGCAACTCTGGAGTCATTCTGTACTGACACTGTCATCTCCCAGAATTTCTCATCAGCCCGCTCTCCAGAACAAAATGGAGAGGTGGAAAGGAAGAATCGAACGCTGATAGAAGCTGCCAGGAGTATGCTTGCTGAATCTGGACTGTCTACCAGTTTCTGGGCGGAAGCAATTGCAACTGCTTGCCACACCCAGAATCGATCAGTGTACATCAAAAGACACAAAAAGACAGCCTATGAAGTCTTAAGAAATAGAAAACCAAATATTGGTTATTTTCACGTTTTTGGATGTCCAGTTTACATCCTGAACGACTCCAGTCAGCTAGGAAAATTTGATGCCAAAGCTGATGAAGGGTATTTCTTAGGCTATTCAGCCATTCGCAAGGCCTTCAGAGTCTACAACAAGAGACTGGAGAAGGTCCATGAGTCAATTCATGTCACATTTGATGAATCAAATGCTGCAATCAACAAGAAGCCAGCCCTTGATACTCCCCCAGAAACTCCAATTGTCTTTTGTGAATCTGATCCAATAAACGACAAAAATGAAGATTTAAAAGACACAGTTTCCAGTCATCCTGATCTGGAACCTGTTCAGAAAAAGAAACTCTCCAGTAGTACTCCATTCTATCCTTCTATTGATTTCAAACTACCCTCTGAAATTAATATTGGTTCAGATGTTCGTACTACTCCCCCAGTATCAGTGTCAGTTGAGAATAGACCAGAAATGTCTTCTTATGAAGAATTTCAAACTGAACCAGTACTCCAGAAAATGCCTTCAAATGAAGAATTTCATGATGCAAATCGTGATTTAAATGACTCTGATGAAGATACTGAAGTAATCTGGCAAGATCCTCCTCCAGAAACAATTCCAGAGGAGACTCAACTGAATTCTTGCACTGATATTGTTGTCAGTAACAATCCTGGTCAATAATCCAGATAGACAAAAGCTCACCCTATTGATCAGATCATAGGTGACTCCAGTCGTGGAGTTCAGACCAGAAGAGCCTCCAGTGATCAATGCTTATATGTCAGTTTCTTATTTCTGAATGAACCAAAGAAGATTGACGAGGCTATGGAAGATCCAAGCTGGGTGACTGCTATGCAAGAAGAGCTTCACCAGTTTGAAAGGAACAAGGTCTGGTATCTGGTTCCTTTTCCAGTTGGCAAGAAAGAACCAATTGGAACAAGATGGGTCTTCAGGAACAAGGTAGATGAAGATAGCCACGTAATCAGAAACAAGGCCAGACTGGTAGCACAAGGTTACTGCCAGTCAGATGTCGATTTTGATGAATCATTTGCTCCAGTGGCTAGACTTGAAGCGATCAGAATATTCTTAGCATTCGCTGCTCATCATCAGTTCAAGGTCTACCAGATGGATGTAAAGAGTGCCTTCTTGAATGGAAAGCTTGAAGAAGAAGTTTATGTCAGACAACCACCAGGTTTCATTGATGAAAAGCATCCACATTGGGTATATCGTCTGGACAAAGCGCTGTATGGCCTCAGACAAGCCCCACGTACCTGGTATGACACTCTGACTAAACATTTATTGAAAAATGGTTTTAAACGAGGTGCAATTGACAATACCTTATTTATTCTTCATGAACGAGGTAATCTGTTAATGATACAAATTTATGTTGATGATATTATTTTTGGGTCTACTGATGAAAACATGTGCAAGAAATTTTCGAAAATAATGTCCACTGAATATGAAATGAGTTTGATGGGTGAATTAACATATTTTCTTGGACTCCAGATTAAACAAAACAAAGATGGCATCTTTATTAATCAGGAAAAATATGTTAGAGATCTTTTAAAGAAATATGATATGAACTCTTCACCATCTAAACCAACTCCAATTTCTGCACCACTGACACTGGACTCTGATCCAGATGGTAAACCAGTAAACACCACTGTCTATAGAGGCATGGTTGGTTCACTGATGTATTTAACTGCCAGTAGACCAGATATAATGTTTTTAACATGTTTATGTGCCAGATATCAGTCTAATCCAAAGGAATCCCATATGCTTGCTGTAAAGCGCATACTGAAGTACCTTAAGGGTGTCCCCAGTTTGGGTCTTTGGTATCCCAAAGGCTCAGGCATGGATCTAATGGGTTATTCAGATTCAGATCATGCAGGTTGTAAGATAGACAGGAAATCCACTACTGGTGGATGTCATTTCCTTGGTGGCAAACTGGTCAGTTGGACCAGTAAAAAGCAAACTTCAGTTTCATTGTCCACTGCTGAAGCTGAATGCGTGTCTGCATCCAGTTGTTGCGCTCAGATACTCTGGATAAAGAACCAGTTGCTTGATTATGGTATTAAGTATTCAAAGACTCCAATCTTCTGTGATAATACCAGTGCCATTGCTATCTCAAACAATCCAGTCATGCACTCCAAAACCAAGCACATTGATCTCAGGTATCACTTCATTCGTGATAATATTGTGAAAGGAAACATTGAACTCCATTTTATCCCCACTGACAAACAACTCGCTGACATTTTTACGAAACCACTGGATGTCAAAACATTTGAATATCTTGTTGGTGAGTTGGGAATGTTAAACCCTTAAATCTG
The DNA here is from genome assembly GCA_034093135.1 of Erigeron breviscapus. NCBI lineage: Eukaryota > Viridiplantae > Streptophyta > Magnoliopsida > Asterales > Asteraceae > Erigeron > Erigeron breviscapus. The sequence continues at coordinate 144,387,429 of CM067170.1, read as the reverse complement.
GAACCTTAGTATTGAACGCCATTGTGTACTACTAAGGATCTTTGATTTAAAGATTCATAAATTTATTTCTGGATCAACATTCCAGGGGGAAGACTTTGAAAGATATATTTTTTTTAAAAATGTTTAAAGTTCAAAGGGAATTTATTAATTTATTTTCTCACTGGACAAAATTTTCTTACTGGACGAATTGTCCAGAAAATATTACTGGTGCTTTGTAAATGTGTCCCTCTCACTGGTAATTGGACAGGTTGAAGTGCGTGTTTGAGGTGACTTTGTCTCCTTGTAAATGTGTCCCTCTCATTTATCTGTATTAGTTGACGTGCATGTTTGAAGTTACCAGTCTTTCAAAATGGTTTTCACTGGTACTTTACTGGAGTGTCCCTCCAGTGTACCATCAGTACATGCTTCACTGGACTAATCCACTAGTGATACTGGAGTGTCTAGTCAACCTCCAGATGCACTGAATTGAGTCACAATATTTTTTAAATACTTGGTCAATATGCGTGCCACGTAAGCAAACTTTTTCAAAGATATTTATCTTATAAATCCTACGTGGCATGTAATTTTTCAAACGAAATGATGGTATTTTTACCTTGGGAAGACAAAAAGAACAAGTTGTTAGTTTTTGTGGGCGGTGAACCATCACACATTAATGTGTGATGTGATGTACTTAATGCGGATCTCAAAACCCGATCAAAATTATATTTGATAATTTCAAATTAACCCATTTGAGTTCCACATTATCTCTCCTATATATACCCATTTTCACTTTCACTTTACATTTACTCCCAAATCTTCAAATTCCTTCATTCTTTTCCAATCATTAAAACTCTCATATTAACTGCAAATTCATTAATTTCTTCATCATAAACCCTAAATTTATTCAATTTCATCTTCATCTTTCAATCATAAATGGCACCCAAAAACCTTTTATCTGCCGAATATGCTCCGGTTGATAATGTTGCTAAGCCAGACACATTACTCTTGAGGCCAAAGCTATTCGAATCAATATGAATAACTGGATGGCCAAACTTTCCAGTTCTCATCCTGCTCAATCTATCATTGGGAGATTGAATACTTTCTTTCTCTTATGCCCTCTGTATGGTGCATTAACCCTAAATCCAGGGAGAATGTACCATGACTATTTGTGTGAATTCTGGTACTCCGCATTTTATAATGAAGAAACCTCATCAATTTCTTATACTCTTAGGGGTGGTACCAGATCCTTAAGTTTCTCAGTAAGTTTACTCAGGTTTGTTTTACAGTTGAACTATCTTGACCAGAATGAGATGCCCATCGAACTTCCCTCTGGCATTAATTACAGGGAAGTGTGCAGGATGATGGGGCACACAGAAATTCTTGATGACCATGGCCAGTTGTTGAGAAAAGGCACAATTTATATGAGTAGGCTGACAGACTCGTGGAGATTTTTCTTCACACATTTGGTTGAATGTCTGGGAGGTAGTTCTGGAGGACTTGATCAGATAAATCAAATGCAGCTCCAGATTGCCTATTGTTTGTGGTTTGGAATAAGAGTAGATTTTGCTCAGATCTTGTTCAATGACTTGGTAGATCGACTGAAAGCAAAAGGGAGAAAACCCCATGTTCCATATATCCGTTTTCTTTCCCTTATGTTTAGAAGTGCTCTAGGAGATGAGTATGATTATGATACTACTCACTTTTCTGTGAGTGAGTTTTTGAGGGATCTGACCAACCTTCAATCAAGAGCTGGAGAGGTAGATATTCCTCCAGCAATGTTGTCTTTTCAAAGGGAACAAGCAGAGGCACCAGGTAGAGCCCAAGTTATTGAAAGACCTGGTGATGACCAAGATGTTCAGGGTGTAGAGATGGTACAACCATTAAGGCAAGTGGCTCCAGAAGGTCAACAACCAAATGTTGAGTCTTCCAGACGACCTAGATCTAGTAGGCGTCTGATGAGAGGTGGAGTCCAGGTAAACCCAGCAAGACAGGCTGGTGATGTAATGGATTTAGATGGGTCTCCCATTTTTGAAGAGGAGAATGTTGAAAATATTGAACAGATTGAGAATGTAGAAGTTGTTGGCCAGTTTGATGAACAGGTTGGTGAGCAGGTTGAACAGGTAGAGGAGAACAGGTTGTCCAGTCTGATGAGCAAGAGGCTCAGATTGATTTGAATGTTCAGGCTGGTACATCGGCTGGTGATGCAACTGCTGGTGATATGTTTTGGGATGAGGCTGATTCTCCCATTTCTGAAGGTCAAAATTTTGATGTAAACATGAACTTTCTGGGTGAAGATGATGTGCAAGTTGAAAGTTTACCAGAAATACCACCACCTCCACCAGAAAGCAATATTACTCCTCCAGAAACAGATATGCCACCACCACCACCAGAATCAAACATGCCACCACCTCCACCACCTTCAATTCCACAATCAACTCCTTACTTCACTCCACTAATCCAAATTTCACAAACTCAACCACCACCCATTGAAACCCCAGTCAACCCTTCTGAACAAGGTGTGCCAGACTCTACAGTTATAAATGCTGAAACTATTGAAACTGGAGAGGTCTGGGCACAAGTACCAGTAATGGAGAGAATGACCTCTCATCTGGAACCGCCCAGTGGTCTCTCCACTTCATCTTCTGCCGAGGTCCAAGGCCTTCTTAGTAAGGTGGCGGACCTGGAGAGATCACTCCAGAGCTCTTCCCAGGTTATTTCTGATTTCAAATCCTTATTGTCAAATAATTTAGCATCAGAAATGAACTTGTTTGCTGGGAATGAGAAGTTAGTCTTTGAGAAACTGGATGAGCTGGTACTGGCCACCAATCGAAATTCTGAAAACATCAAAGTGGCAGTCCAGGGCTTAGAAACAAGGGTTGTTAGTTCTGTTCAGACTGCAGTGGATAGTAAGATTGTTCAACCACTGGCAGGTCTGAAAGAAGAGGTTGAGAAGCTGGTTACAAGGGTTGGTTCACTGGAGAGCAGGCCAACATTAGATCAAAATGATATTGTTAGCACCCTTTGTGATGAAATTGTTAGAAAATTTAGGGGTGATATGCTGAAAACAATCACTGATGATATCTCTGCTTCTGTTCTAAGAACCATTCAAGATAGCTTGTTGCCTGAAGTTGTTCAGATGATAGACACTAAGTTGCCTAAGCACTTGCCAGAAGAAATTGAATATATGAAGAAAGAAGTGCTGGCACTCAAGAAAGGTATGACTGATTCCATGCCAGAACAAGGAAGAACTTTTGTTCTCTGGACAGGCATATGATGGAAGAATTATGGAATGATCTCAAGTCCAGGACTGGTGATCATTCCAAGGGGGAAAAATCAACTATTCCATCATCTGGTGACCAAATAGATCAAATGACATTGAAAGAATTAGCACAAAGAGCATATGGCACTGAAGCCGGGCTAACTGAAGAAGCTACTGGCACTGAAGCCAGTGAGCCCAGGTTTGAATCTTTTCCAGATATACCAACAACTTTGAAATCTGTTAAGAGAAAAGGAAAAGAACAGGTATCTGAAGAAAAAGAACAAAATGTTGAAGGGTCATCAGATTTTCCAAGTGTTGATGATGACACCTCGAAGAAACTGCAACAACAATGCATCATGATTGAAATTTTCAAGACAAACCAAAAAAATGAACTGCTGGCCCACCAAAGGGAGATGGCAACCATGGGAACTCTGGACTCTTACAATGCTGGAAGGTTAGGCATTAACATTGAAGTGTTCAAGAAGATGAAGGATGATCCCAGAGTTCATCAATGTCTAGATGCATTGAATGATGTTCATATACGCTCGTTCTACGCTGAAGAAGAACAGGTATATGATTCATTAATTTATGGTGTTACCATTCCAGAATTGATAAGACAAAGAAGGGAGGAACTGGTGAACCTCCAGAGAAAGATTAGAAAAAATGCTGGTGCTCTGGAGTTAGAGTACAGAAAAAGATTGACTGGTCTGCCAAAGCTTACTGCCAAACAAATCAAGGCAATAAAGGATGCTGATGTGAGCACTTTCATTCCCCTGGATACTTCTCTGAGAATTAATCGCCAACAACTCCAGTCCACTGAAGGACAACAGAGTGGTGTATCCAAGGAAACTGAATATATGGTCCAGATGGCGAAGCAGAAGGCATCTTATGATCAAATGATGAATTTCAGGGCTAATGCTAGAAAAATTGTTGATGCTGAAATCAAGTTGGCTGAAAATCATCAAGGAATGACCAGATTTAATATAAAGTTGACCAGGGAGGGTAACTTTACAGATGAAAGGAAAGATACAACAGTCCAAGCTTTTGGATGGACTGAACTGAAGGAGATAGGATTGACATTTAAAGGTAAAACTGATTTATCTCCAGATGTTAAGGCGTTTATGAAGAGAATTGAGAAGGTCTGGAGAAGAATACAACAAATGGAAGCTGTGTTGGGTTTGAGACCACCAGTGTCTGTTCCATCATCTCCATCACCAAAGAGGAAGGCTACTGAAGATGCACTAGGGCAGTCATCAAAAAGAAGGGCCTGAATCTTTTATCATGTACTTATTGTAATTAATTGTTTGATGAAAGTTGTAACTATTTTCCAGTTGATGATAGTAATAATTAGTTGCAATTTTTAATTTCATATAAGTAAATGATCAGATTAAGTCTAAGTTAGAACTTAAAAGATGAAACTGAAAACACTCATGATCTATAAAGTGTTTTCTAGTAACTTAGATTTTTTAGACTTAAATCGACTAAGTGTTTTCCAGGCATACAAATTTGTATATCTATAAGCCTGAAAACACTTACATTATTTCTAAACAAATAGGGGGATTTGTTAGGTCCAGATTTACTGGACTCGCTCCAGACTCGACTACTGGAGCCTTACTGAAGATCTGTCCAGAAACTGACCTACTCCAGACTTGGAATCTGGAGTCCCTCTGAAGATTTGTCCAGAAATAATGGAAGACCAGTGAGCAAATACTTGTATAGGAAATCTGGAGTATTCTCCAGATTATCTCACTGGACTTCACCCCAGTCCAGATCTACACTACTGAAGAAGTTCTCACTGAAGTCAAAGACTGAAGTAAGAATAAAGAAGACTGACAAATGGCAGAGTCCACTGGAAGTCTTACCAGATCTGTACACTGGAGGATTGTCAGTGTTCTAGACCTTACAAGTCTGAACACTGATATCGAGGATTTGACTTTAAGCCTTTACACACTTTCCTAAGAACAATCCACTTGTTCTTTACCAAAGTATACGTGTGTTAAGGTGGTTGGATAAAAGGATACACTTGCACTTGATGTGCCTTTATCCTTATTCCTTATCCAATACATTTAATGTTCTTGTCGGATCATTAAATGTATGCAACCATATTTGTACGGCACAAAATTCACTGGAGAATTTTGTTGCCTATAAATACAAAGTCATTTCTTTGAGAAAATCACTTTTTAGCAAATTGGTGAACTTGCTTAAATACTCTCGATCTAAACAGTTATACTTCACAACTCTAAGTATATCGATCAAAGGAGTTTATTTAGCAAGTATAGATCACTTGTAATTCAAAGATTGTTTAGATACTTACATACGTGTAATATCTAGGTTCCGCAACGATCTTGTATTTTGTTTATTCATCAATAAAGAAAATACACTTGAAAACTACATTTGTGTTCCACCATTTATTTACTTGTTTAAATATTGCTTAAGTCATTTATTACTTTGTTTATATTCTTGCATATTTATATTGAAGTAATACTAGTCCGATTCTAGTTCATACTTGTCTTGTATTTTACACTCGTGGGTTAAACCATCGTGTGAGGGACTTTACATACATTTATTTATATCAGTTAAAAATTATATATAGATATTTTTTGTCATTGAATCATGGAAAAATGAATAGATAAAAGGAACTGTTGTCTTTTATATCAGTTCAAAAAATCTCTATATATATATATCGATATCTATATATTTATATAAAATTATATATAGATATTTTTTGTCATTGAATCATGGAAAAATGAATAGATAAAAGGAACTGTTGTCTTTTATATCAGTTCAAAAAATCTCTCTATATATATATAAATCACACAAAACATCATCAATATATATAGAGATGATACAAACATTCAAAAGACCATCGATCTGAATACATACATATATATAAATCACACAAAACATCATCAATATATATATGTATAGATATCGATATATATATAGAGATTTCTATTCACATACATTAAAATAAAAACTGATTAAACAAAAATACAGAACCAAGGATCGAAAATTGTTACCTTGAAAATTGTTTTCGTGATGGTATGAACCGGAATAACAAAATAGAAAAGGTTTCGTGATGTGCTGAATCCCTAAAGGTTTCGTGATAATATATAAATTTGAGATATTAGCCATTATTTTAAAACCCTAAATCCCTAAAGTTTAGGGATTTGAGGTAATCTGTAACGATGAAAATTAGGAATTGATTTGGAGATAAAATAGGAAAGGATTTTCGGGGACTATGAAAGAATTGGAAAAACTGAAATTAGGGATGTAGATGTTTATCGATCTGGATGTTTTTTTTCAAAAAAGCCGTGTGAATGAATCCTTATTAGTAGTGAGTTTGAGCATTCTAAACAAAAACCTCCATGGTTGAAGTGGTAAACGTGTTGAGCTATTGAACATAAGGTCCTGGGTTCGAAACCCAGCAACCCCTTTTTTTTAATAAAGGGTATATTTATGCCTTGCATACTTATGTGGACCCTACACATCAGCACGTAAAATGCTGATGTGGCTGCTGACGTGCCGTTCGAATCGCTCTGGTAACGCCACATCAGAAAAAGCTGACATGGCGGGCTCAGAGAGCGCCACCCGAGCGCTTTCAGATAGCCTTTTATATATATATAGAGATATCCACAACAATGAAAGTAACTGGGTCGGATCAAGTGGTTGAATCTCTTGTTTCTGGGACAGAGGTTAAAGGTTCGATCCTCATGTCGAGTATAGGTTGGAGGTCATTTTCTACCTTTGGTAGAACCTGGAAGCAACTTCTCTACCTTAAGTAAAGGTAAGGGTGTCTACATTATTTCAACCTCCCACATACACCGTCGAACACAGTATTAGAGCCCAAAACCCATAGAAGACGACATTGGGTGTTACTTTTTCTTTATGGGTTTTTTAGAAACCTACTCGGCAACAGCTAGTTAAAAAACTTGCATCTCTCTTTTTTATAGTGGCCCTCACCTAGGGATGGGCATGGGACCCGTCCCGTCCCGTACCGGTCACGGTACTGACGGTATCGATCCCGAATTTCTTTAAAACTTGGTATCGGTATCGGTCTCATTTTCCATTCGGTACCATTTCTCAATACTGCGGGCCCAAGTCCGGCGAACTAAGAAAAATGGGTACCGGTCCCGGTCCCGAGTCCCATTTGGTACCACTTTTCGGTACTAGAATCAGGATGGTACCAGGACGGGATAGGAGCTTGGGATAATATGGTCATCCCTACCCTCACCCTTGTAGAGTGAAATGGAGTTGCTATCCAAAATGTGTCGTTTAAATAAAAATTTATATATAGGGTTATCTACCAATAAACTAAAACATGATTATAGAACTGTTTGATCGACATGTCTCACTTTCTTAGGAGGACACGTGTCTTTTTATATTTAGTTAATATTTATATTATAAAAAAAGGGTTAATCTTTAATTTATATAATTTCCTTATATAATTTCCTATCTATTAATAATTCAAAACTTTTGTCCTATAATGACTTTTAATATAGTATATTATTTTTTTAGTATCCCATATTAGTATGTCTCTAATATTTTTTTATTGTTTTTTTTTTTAAGAACAAGGTAAGTTTTAACAAACACAAAGTTTTGTTTAGTCTAATAAATTAATAGTCTTCCTTTTCGGCCCACAAATTTAAATTCTAAATTTAGTTTTATTTAGTTTTTAAATAATAGTTTTACTTATAGTTTTCAAATAATAATTTGATCTCTTCTAGGGATGGGGATGACAATTGAGAACAGGATACAAGGATGGGGATTAAGATCCTCGATAATAACCGTCCAATTGTCATCCCTACGAGATCAAATATATGTAATAGAGCATGTTTAATTTTTAGAAAAACTTAATAATTCAATATTTATATATACAAAAATTTAATAATTCAATATATAGGGGTGGGTTATTTGTAGTACAAGGGGGAAAAAAGTACAAAAAGTACATGTGTAAGTTAACTTACTTCCTTCTTCTTCCTTCTTCTCCGGCGAGACTGCCGCCAACCACCACCATGATCATCTCCGACCACCACCATGATCCTCCGGCGAGACTTACACATGTGTAAGTTAACTTACACATGTGTAAGTTAACTTTCCGGCGAGAATCAGGTTCATTTTCGGGTGGATACGGTACGGGCCAGAGGCCCTTATCCGTTCTAAACTGACCGTCAAGGGACGCATATGGGAATCGTATGGATTTGATG
>CM067170.1:144334092-144377984 GCA_034093135.1 Erigeron breviscapus | reverse complement strand
CCTTACAAACTTCCATCCAGCAAAATCCCGAATTTAGTACTTGGACTCTGGATCAGATCATCGAAAGCTGAGAGGTCAAGATATGAAATGAAAGTCGAAGGAAGCAGGTAGCAGTGATTTTGTTCAGCGTCCTGAACTCTATCATAGCAAGTCAAGCATTCCTTCTGCAAAATCTTCAAGTGGAGGGATTACTGCCTTCTATAGTGGAGATAATGAAAAGTTGAACATGACGCTGGATTCTGACAACAACTTGATGTATGTAACTTCTCCGGAATCAGCTATGGTTATTCATAATGGGAATCAGCCACAGACATCTTGCTTGCTTCACTATTCCTAAGAACGTTTACAAATGTGTACATATATATATAGTAATGTGATCGATATGAAGTCAGTTTATGTTTATGTCAAACTAGAAAGCAAACCCATGGATCGACCCGCTTAAACAGTGATCCATCTACATCTACATAAATTTATAACTAACTAGTATATATATATTCGTTCCATTGCAGCAGGAGCTAAAAACTAAAATAAAAGTATGATATCACCATAGATATAAGTACGGAAAAAATTGTGCTAAAGTTGTTTGATGAAAACATGAGAACCTGTAAATTTAGTGTCAAGAAATTGAAATAAAAACTTTGATGTGGGGTAAAAGTTAAAAGATATAAATTTTAGAGGGTTAAGATGAAAATTGGTAAAAATTAGTATGTGTTATAAGAATTTGTACATTTCATACTTAAAAGACTTGTATATTTCACATTATTTTTAGTATATATATAATATGAGTGTGAATTATCTATAATAAAAAAAGGGTAATTGGATGGAAACCCCCTGATCCCATGTACCATTTGGTACCCACTAATCCCCAGCCAGGCTAGTGTCCAGGTGATTCTCAACCACTTAATAATCTGATTATCTCAAGTTTGCCTTTGACAGACTCGAACGCAAGACCTCACCTGAAAAGTGGCGGCTGGTGGTCACTGGATTATTACCCAATGGTTGTGAATTATCTATAATAGAATGCAACTTTTGATTTATTCAATTATGAAAATTCTTTACACGTGTCAACATATGAGTGTTTTCGGATTTTGGGTAATTCTTGTTTTTGAATTCTAAGTTTAAAAATTTATGTAAAATATCTTGTTATATTATGCAAGCTGTTCTAATACTTGTACGATGTACGGATTGGTCATATATATATATATATATATATATATATATTGTTAGACCAGTTTCGATGAAACTGGCCAGTCTCCAGTTGCACCTGGAGACTAAGAAGATTTGTCCGAAATATATTGAAGTCCAGTTGCAACGTACAGTTAAACGCAACTGAAGACTTCCTCCAGTTGAGAACTGACCAGTAGAAGAATCATTCCAGTTGAAGTCGAAGACAACAAGTGGAAGATAGAGAATGGCAATGGCAGCGAAGCCCAGTTGACATTCTAGTCAGTTACAAACTGGAGACCATCAGTGGAAAGCTCTTACAAAGTTTTACACTGATTACGAGGAATTGACTTTTATGCTTTATGTGCTATTACACGGATAATAAGATTTATCTATGTATTAAGTACAAAAAGGTACATAAAGCTGGTTGAGTAAAGTTGCTTTATACTGCAACTTTACACAGCATTTTAAGGAATTAAATGCTATTCCTTAAATGTTCTCAACCATATTTTTACGGCCAAAGTTAACATCCCAAATGTTAACTTTGCCTATAAATACAAGTCATTGCACAACAAGAATAATAAGTGAAAACTTTGCAAACCTGCAATATTCTTGGTGAACTTGTGCAATATTCTCTCAATCGTAAAAAGGAACATTTCACAACTTTAAGTGTTTCGATTGTTTAGAGGAATTCCAAGTGTAGATCAATTGTAGTTCATAGGTTGTTAGGATATTTACATACTTGTATTATCTTGGTTCCGCAACAACCTTGTAATTTATTTAAAGTTAATAAATAAATTACACTTGAAAAATACATATTGTCTCACCAATTTACTTTACAAGTACTTTATATTATTGCATTGTTCTTTACTTATTGTCACTTAAATAAGTAATCTATCTAGAACTTGGTATATACTCTCTGTAACTGGTCGTCTCCAGTTCAGCGCTTATATTGCAAAGTAACTCCACCATCGACATAGAGGTGTCTTCAGGTAGTACCATCTATTGAGTTGAGACTTACAAGTGGTATCAGAGCAGAAGGCTAATAAACTTGCCTAGATCTGCTTAGATGACTACTACTGAAGGTGGAGATGGTTCTGGTCAAGGTGAAAACCCTCTGAATACTAATACACCACATGTTCAAAATGTTAATACAAACCCTCCTCCTCCTACTGCCCCAAACCATGTCCATGTACATTATTCTAACACTCCTGTTCCAAAATTTAATGGAAACAGTGAGACCTTTGGTACATGGAAGGCCAGAATGCTTTTGCATTTTGGTGGGATAGAGAGATATGCTGAAAATCCTTAAGGATGGACCGTATATACCCATGTCTCTTGGGGTAAGTCCTCTTCTAGATCCAACTGGAAGAAGAGGTTCAAGAGAAAAGCTCGAAGACCTGGTCTGATGAGGATCGTAGACTTGTAGATCTGGACACAAGACTCAAGAACATGATCCTTGGAGCTGTCCCTGAAGATCTAATTCCAACACTTGTGTTGTTCCCCAGTGCCAAGTCAATGTGGGATGAATTAGTTATTCAGTTTGAAGGAGGTGATGACACTATTGTCACCAGAAAGGTTGCCCTGAACAAGAAGTATGAATCCTTCTTTGCTCTACCCAATGAAAGTCTAACTGGTACTTACACCGGTTTTCTAGCCTCATTAATCAGTTGAGAGGCTTGGGTGTAGAGAAGGATAAGGATATTCTTCTTGAGAAGTTTTGTGATATTCTTCCTTCCAAATGGGAAAATATGGTTCTTGTCTTGAGACAAGGTAAAACCTGCACAGTCACACTCTTGCATCGCTCTATGGAGCCTTCAGATTCACTGAAGATAATAATGCTGCAAGACTGGTGGCTGAGCAGGATGCCATGAACCATGCCCAGAGTCCCAAGGTTGCTAGTGTAACTGAACCTTGTACTGCTTTAATGTCTGCAGAGAGTTTCCAGGCACACTCAATGAAGGAGATGTTAAACAGTTTCTTGAACTCTGGCCTGACCACTGAAATCAGTGATGGTTGTGATGAAACTGTAAACAAGTACTAAATCGTGATTCAAGGTTTATGTGTGTGAGAGAGAGTTAGAGAGAGAAAGGGAGAAAGGGAATTATATTATCAAAGGTTTTAAAGGTTACATAATCCATGGGATGGAGGGGTATTTATACCGAAAGTTAATTACACAAAGGTCCTCCCTTAATTAAATAATAACCCCTCCATACTTAATTACATTACAATTGAACACCCCTCCATACTTAACTAAATTACAATTTAACACCACAATTTTATATCTAACAATCTCCCCCTTGGTGTTGAATTGTAAAAGTTGCATCATCTTGGTGGGTCCTTTTTGTTAAGAATCTTAGATGTTGAGTAGACTTTGAAGCTTTCTCTTTGTCTTCATCGTCTTCAAGCAGCTTTGACATTTTAGATTCTTAAACATTTTGAGAAGTCGAAGACTTGGGTTTCTTATGGAATGTGGAAGCTTGGCTTAGTGTTGAGTGTAGAACTGACTTGGTTCTTACATTACAGTCGTTGATTGTCTGTCTCTTGCTCCCCCTCAAACACACAAGTTTCTCAATAACAGATAATTAATCCAGAAAATGGTTTATCGCTTTAGCTCCCCCTCAACTTGTCGTATGAGCGAAATCTTCTCTAAATCTTGCCCCCTCACTCAATCACTCCTTTCAAAATATACAATAAAAACATACTAAAAGATCCAAGACTAATTTTCCTTTTAGCTCCCCCTCAACCCGGGCATAATTTTTGGAGCAAAGAATTAGACAAGGCAATGTGCTCCCCCTCAAAAGGATAATCAATCTCTGACGCTTTTCTCCCCCTCATGATGAACACATGTACCGTGTTCATCATGCACAATGATTGATGACAATAACGGTAATGAAAGGTATAACTATGAAGTAACGTCTCAATTACACATGTTTTGAACGGGTTGTACACTGAAATGTTTACAAGCCAAATCACAACCACCTACTTGGATCCAGACGTTGGAACCCATGTAAGGGTGGGTCCAACTGGATATTTGAAAAGAGAAGTAGAAGGTTGTGCATAGTAAAACACTTTTTGCACACGAGGGTGAATGACTCGTGGTGCTAACTTAAACAGCTCAGAGAGAGAGAGTATTTAATGGGAGTGCTTTTAGGTTTTGGTTTGGGTTTAGTATGAGAGAACCAGCCATATTGATCTCTATAACGAATGATTCCGGTGGTGGAATCCTTGAATATCTGGCAATGGCTGTTTATAGGCTTGAGAGGAGGTCTGGTCTTGGGAGGTGTGTAATATGGGTTAATTTGTTTGAGAGTAGGATGAGGTTTATGTGGAAGAGTTTTTGTGTGAAGTGAGGTTCTTTTGAGAATTTGGGAGTGGTATGAGCTGGTTTGGAAGATGGTTGTGGTTGTTTATTGTTTTGGTGAGATGGTTTGGTGTTATGAAGATTTGTTTTGATTTTGGAGGAAGGGTGTTGCTTGGTATTGGTTGATAATTTTGGGTGATTGTGGTTTGGTTGGGCATTTGAAGGAATGGTTTGAATTTTGGGTGATTGTGGTTTGGTTGGGCATTTGAAGGAATGGATTTTGTTTTAGTTGGAGATGGAGTGGTTTGGTTGGGAAGAGGTGATTCTGGAGCATGAGTTGAGGGAGGATTCACTGGGTGTGACTTCGTTGCAAGTTGAGTTTCCAATGACAAGGAATGAGCTTTAAGTTGTTGGATTAACTTAAAACATGTTTGCTCATTATTCTTCGAAGAAGTGGACTTGTTTTGCAAATCACGATTGAGCTTAGAAAGTTGTTGTTGCAAAACAAGTTCTTTAACTTGGGTTTCGAGGTTGGTTTCAATGAGCTCTTTGAGAGAAATATCCAACTCATTGGTTAAATTGAGAATCTTTGACTGCAAATGATCATTGTCTTTTTGAAGACTTTCCATGTTTGGCAAATGAGATCATTAGCAGATTTGAGCTCTTGTTCTCAGATTTGATTCGGTCAACTTCAGATTGAAGACTTTCCATGGCAGACAAACTGAAATTATTAGCAGATTTGAGCTCTTTGTTCTCAGATTTGAGTTGCTTAATTTCAAGTTGAAAACTGTTGTGTTGTGTCATAATTGTCTTAAATACTTCCACATTGACTTGTTTTTCCTCAAAAATAACCACTCCACATGGAAACGAACTGGTACAACACATACAAATGTGATTATCATGACGACGTATTTCTTTCCAACTTGGCTGTTCACCCATTAAAAAATCTAACACCGTCTCAACAAACTCATTCGGTATAATAGTTGACATTTTACAGGGTTTCAGAATTATAGTACTAATACAGGGTTTCGGAATTATAGTACTAAAACAGGGTTTCAGAAATGTAGTACTAAAACAGGGTTTCAGAAATGTAGTACTAAAACAGGGTTTCAGAAATTTAGTACTAAAACAGGGTTTCAGAAATTTAGTACTAAAACAGGGTTTTAGAAATTTAGTACTAAAACAGGGTTTCAGAAATTTAGTACTAAAACAGGGTTTCAGAAATTTAGTACTAAAAAAGGGTTTCAGAAATTTAGTACTAAAACAGGGTTTCAGAAATTTAGTACTAAAACAAGTTTTGGTAAATTTAGTACTAAAACCGGTTTTCAGAAATTGTGTACTAAATCCGGTTTTCGGCTCGAAATTTGGGCAGAGTCCCTTTTCCTAAAATGAAGAATTAAAGAACTAATACCGGTTTTGGAGTAAACCAGGTATTATAATATGCAAATGAACTCAACCACACAAATTCTCAACTAAAATCGGTTTTCAAGAAATTCTTCACTAAATCAGGTTTTCAAGAAATTCTTCACTAAAACAGGTTTTCAAGAAATTCTTCACTAAATCAGGTTTTCAAGAAATTCTTCACTAAATCAGGTTTTCATGAAATCCTTTGAAAAACCGGTTTTCGTGAAGAAATTTGGGCGGAGTTTTGGCTTAGAAAATGAAGAAATTAAGCACTAATACCGGTTTTGGTGTAAACCAGGTATTATGAAATAAAGATACGAAAGCTGGTATGAAAACCGGTAGGAAAGCTGGTAGGAAAACCGGAAGGAAAGCTGGTAGGAAAACCGGAAGGAAAAAAGACCGGTTTTACAACAGAAATTCGAAGAAAAATGAAAACCGGAAGGAAAGTTGGTAGGAAAACCGGAAGGAAAACCGGTTTTACAACAGAAATTAGAAGAAAAATGAAAACCGGAAAGAAAGCTGGTAGGAAAACCGGAAGGAAAACCGGTTTTACAAGAAATTAGAAGAAAAATGAAAACCGGAAGGAAAACCGGATTTCAGATCAGAAAGCTAAAATTTCAATTTCAAGCCAATTGGTTTTGAATTGGGATTTGAAACTTCTTGAGGATGATTATAGGAAGGTAATGAGTGGAATAAAACTAAAAAGGAAGAAACTTTAACATGTTTATAGGGTAAAGATTGGAACTTTCGGTAAAATGGGGAAAACACAATTTAGCACAAAAGTGAACAAAATCAAGCCATGGATCTTTCACAAGTTGTGATTTTTCTCTGATACCAAATGTAAACAATGGCTAAATCGTGAATAGTGATTATGTGTGTGAGAGAGAGAGTTAGAGAGAGAATGGGAGAAAGGGAAATTCTATTTTCAAAGGTTAATTACAAATGAGAGGTGAGGGGTATTTATACCGAAAGTTAATTACACAAAGGTCCTCCCTTAATTAAATAATAACCCCTCCATACTTAATTACATTACAATTGAACACCCCTCCATACTTAACTAAATTACAATTTAACACCACAATTTTATATCTAACAAAACTGACGATGATGATCTGGTCGCCATGATTGCTAAAACCTTTAATAGGTTTAAGCATAAATCTAAAAGATTTAATGGCCCAAACAATGCTTCCAGCTCCAGCTCTCTGGATAAAACCAATCTTACATGCTATAAATGTGGTAAGAAAGGTCATTTTATGAAGGAATGCAGATCTAGTCAGTTGAACAACCAAACTGGCCCCTCTGTCCCAAATTTCAATCGGCCTGATGATAGCTACAAAGCTAAATATAAGAAGCTTAAGGCCCAGATTGCCCTCCTGTCCATGGAAAAAGAAAGGGATCAGTGCTTGATGGCACAAACTGAGGGAAAATGGGAGTACTCTGATGACTCATCAGCTGATGAAGAAGAGGAAAGGGACATGTGTTTCATGGCCTTGGAAGATCAACAGTAACATGTGGCAAAAGAAGATGTCATCATTGGAAGATGGGTGGACATCATTTGAAAAAGGTATGTGATTATGACAACCAGGTTGACCCAGAACTGAAACTGGACCTTGCTGAATCATTAAGTGGTGTTTTGGCTTTTGTGGAAACTGTTAGAGCAGATAGTGAAAGATATCTTGACACTATCTTAATTGAACTAAACAATGTTAAACCACAACTGAATGATTTACAAAGTGTCCAGTTGGCTCTCAAGGAGTCAGTTTTGAAAATTGAGGCTTTAGAATTTGATAATCAAAAATTAGTTTCTGATCTTGAAAAAGAACAAATGATTATCAAGTCATGGGTAAAAGCATCTGGAAAGAACTATGATGCATTTTCTAGAACAATTGATGCCCAGAAAAATGCATGGAAATCTGGAGATCTGGAAATGGCAGCTCTCATACCAGATCTTCATGCATTGCCTCCAGCTCTCAGGGTTGAAACTTCTTATGATCAACCTGAGGCTGTTGAAACTGAACCCATTGAGACCACCCCATTGAGGTTAAACCTGGAGCCAAACAGGCTAGTGCTCCAGTTAAAAAGGCCACTGGTAACAAGCCTTTACCTCAGAAGTCTAAGGAGCCCAAGACCCAAAAGACTAAAACTCCAGCTGAACCAAGGTCCAAGGTTCAGTAGCCTGATGAAAACAATATTTTGTTTAAACTGGAAAGTCAACTCCAACTTTTGTCTCGACAGGTTCAGAGTTGTACTGCCCGGATTAAAAATCTGGAGGAGGTTCATCACCTCCAGTTGCAAAACAAAATATTAAACCCCCTTCAAAACCAAAACAAAAGAATGTTCCATCTGGAACTAAATCTGATAAGAAAAAGGGGAGCAGATATCAAATACCAATCGTTTTTACTCCTGCACCTGGATCTGGTGAAAAAGGTCCAGATGTAGTCTTCCGTTTACCTCCACAACAATCAACTGTGACTTCTGTAGAGAAGTCCAGTGAACCCATCAAGAAAAGATGGGTTCACAAAAATAACTAATGATTTTTGTGGGTGTGCAGGGCGATCGAAAGAAGAATATCTGGTATCTGGACAGCGCTGCTGGCCGAACTATGACCGGATGTAAGCCCCTGCTTGAAGAGTTCACTGTCCAAGATGGACCGGCAGTGACGTTTGGTAATGATCAAAGTGGAAAGACTGAAGGATATGGTGTGCTTAATAACGGACAGGTCGAATTCAAAAGAGTTGCATTTGTGAATGGTTTGAAATACAACCTGATCAGTGTCAGCCAACTTTGTGATGATGGCTACAGAGTTTTGTTCGATATTGCTCAAGGCACCATATTTAACAAGGATTGGAAAGTGGTGATGGTTGCACCAAGAAAAGGGAATGTGTACATCATGGATATGGAACCAGCTCCAAAAGAGCAGTGCTTCTATACCAAGGCTGATGAGGACATCAACTGGCTGTGGCATAAAAGATTATCCCATCTTAATTTCAAAAATATTAACAAGTTGTCTCGCAAACAACTGGTTGATGGGATACCAAAGATTTCTTTTAATAAAGAAAAGCCATGTCCAGGGTGTGAGATGGGCAAGCAGAAAAGAACCAGTTTCAAAACTAGGCAAAATTTTAGCATCACTGAACCTCTTCACATGCTTCATATGGATCTCTTTGGTCCAGTGAATGTTCAAACTAGAGCTGGAAAGAAGTACACTCTAGTTGTGGTCGATGAATTCACCAGATACTGTTGGGTGGTATTCCTCAGATCCAAAAGTGATGCACCTGCTGAAATCATCTCTCTCATCAAAAGAATTGAACTCAAGTATACTCGAAAAGTCTGTCAGTTGCGAAGTGATAATGGTACTGAATTTCAAAATAAGGTACTTGAAACATTTTGCAATGACACTGGCATCTCTCAAAACTTCTCATCAGCACACTCTCCAGAGCAGAATGGAGTTGTGGAAAGAAGAATCGCACACTGATAGAAGCAGCCAGAAGTATGCTATCTGAATCAGGTCTTCCCACCAGTTTCTGGGCTGAGGCAGTTGCAACTGCATGTCACACCCAAAACCGGTCAGTCTACATCAAGAGACATAAGAAGACTGCCTATGAAGTACTCAGGATCGTAAACCAAATATTGGATACTTTCATGTATTTGGTTGTCCAGTTTATATTTTAAACGATTCCAGTTAGCTTGGAAAGTTTGATGCAAAAGCTGATGAAGGGGTATTTTTAGGTTATTCAGATATTCGAAAGGCCTTTAGAGTTTATAATTATAGACTCCAAAAGGTTCATGAGACAATTCATGTCACATTCGACGAATCCACTAAAGCAATCAACAAGAGACCAAGCCTTGATATTTCTCCAGTCGTTCCAATAAATTTTGGTGAAACTGACCAAGTTCATCAGTCAGTTGTTTCACCAAAAGATGTTTCCAGTTACAACAAATTGGAACCAGTTAAGAAGAAGAGCCCCACCAGTGACACTTCATTCTATCCCTCCATCAATTTCAATTTACCACAGGAATTGGTGATTGGATCTGATGTACGTGCCACTCCAATATCAGCACCAGTTCAAACTCCAACTTCTCCAGTTCTTCAAGAAATGCCTTTTAATGATGCAAATCGTGACCTCATTGACTCTGATGAGGACGTAGAAGTAGTTTGGACAGATCCTCCTCCAGAAGCTGCTGCAACTGAAGAAGATCGCTAGGTGACTTGCACTGATATTGTAATTCACCAGCCTAGTCAATACACTAGATGGACTCGAGCACATACAATTGAACAGATTGTGGGAGATCCAAATAGTGGGGTTCAGACTAGAAGAGCCACCAGTGAGCAATGCTTAAACGTCACCTTCTTATCTTTAATTGAACCAAAAAAGATTGACGAGGCTTTGGCAGACCCAAGCTGGGTGGAAGCTATGCAAGAAGAGCTCATCCAGTTTGAAAGGAACAATGTGTGGGAACTTGTTCCTTGTCCACCAGGGTTAAAGAAAGAACCCATTGGTACAAGATGGGTCTACCGAAACAAGATGGATGAAGATGGCCATGTTGTAAGAAACAAGGCCAGATTAGTTGCCCAGGGTTAGTGTCAAGCAGAAGGCGTTGACTTTGATGAAACTTTTGCTCCAGTTGCAAGACTTGAAGCCATCAGAATTTTCTTGGCTTATGCAGCCCATCTGCAGTTCAAGGTCTTCCAGATGGATGTCAAAAGTGCGTTCCTTAATGGAACATTTGAAGAAGTTGTGTATGTTAAGCAGACTCCAGGCTTCATCAATGAGAAGCATCCTCACTGGGTCTATAGACTGAACAAAGCTTTGTATGGTCTTAGACAAGCCCCGAGAGCCTGGTATGATACTTTAACTAAACATCTTCTTAAAAATGGCTTTCAAAGAGGTGCAATAGATAATACCTTATTTATCTTGAAAGAAAAAGGTAATATCTTATTGGTACAAATTTATGTTGATGACATTATATTTGGTTCAACTGATGATGCAATGTGTAAAAAGTTTTCTAAAATCATGTCATCTGAGTATGAAATTGAGTTTAATGGGTGAATTAACATTTTTCTTAGGTCTTCAGATTAAGCAAACTGAAAATGGAATTTTCATAAACCAAGGAAAATATGTCAGAGATTTGTTAAGAAAATACAAATATGATTCAATCCCATAAAAAACACACCTATTGCAGCACCATTAAATTTGGACTCTGACCCAACTGGCAAACCAGTAAACATCACTGAATATCGTGGAATGGTTGGTTCACTGATGTATCTAACTGCCAGTCGACCAGATATAATGTTCGCAACATGTCTATGTGCCAGGTTTCAGGCTAACCCTAAAGAATCACACTTACACGCTGTTAAGCGTATCTTTAGATACCTGAAAGGGTGTCCTAACCTTGGTCTCTGGTACCCCAAAGGCTCAGGGTTAGATCTAATGGGTTATTCAGATTCAGATCATGCAGGTTGTAGATAGATAGAAAATCAACAACTGGTGGTTGTCATTTCCTTGGAGGAAAACTGGTAAGTTGGACCAGCAAGAAGCAGATGTCAGTCTCTATGTCCACTGCTGAGGCAGAGTACATTTCTGCGGCCAGTTGCTGTGCCCAGATTCTCTGGATCAAGAACCAGTTACTAGATTATGGTAAAAAGTATACAAGGACCCCAATCTTTTGTGACAACACCAGTGCAATTGCTATATCTCACAACCCAGTGATGCACTCCAAGACAAAGCATATTGACATCAGGTATCATTTTATTCGTGATTATGTTATGAAAGGAGACATTGAAATTCATTTCATCCCCACTGACAAACAGCTCGATGATGTTTTTACAAAACCTCTTGATGAGAAAACCTTTAAACATCTCATCAGCGAACTGGGAATGTTAAATCCTTAAAACTGGAGATTTTTGTTATGAACGCGTCAGTGACACTGATGAAGTTCTCCAGTTGAGGAGGTCCAAATAATCTTTGCTCGCCAGGCTATCGAACGCCTTTGTGATACTATCCTGGCACTAATCGATTTCTGGATCATCATTTTAGGGGGAAAGACTCAAAATAATTTTCTGACTAAAATTCGTTTTATTTGAAAATGGCAACTGGAGAACTCTCCAGTTGGAAACTGGCGCTGGACTAATCCTCCAGTGACCAGGTTCAGTCTTGTCTTAATTTTTTCATAACGTTAGAAAATACTTGGTCAATATCTAAGACACGTGATGGTACTCGAGTGTTTTAACCCACTTGATATCGTCATCCGACGTGTTAATAGACATTTTGGTAAATGACAACTGTTTTATTGGGAAAATGAAAATTAGTGGGCGCGTGGGTAAGTTAAGCCGTCGTAGCATTTAATGCTGACACAGTGAATTATGTTTTTGATTCAAAATTCAAACTAATTTTGTAAAAATATCTACAAAATTGATTTTGTTAATAAAATATAATTTTTGGTATTTCATTGGGATCTTGAATTCCTTATAAATACCCTTATTTACTCCGATCACATTTACTTCCCTTTACATTCTTTTCATTTACTTCCCAATCATCTAAAATTGCTTCTTTTCTCTCTCTACTTCATAAATCAAGAACCCTAATTCCAAAGTTTCAATTTCATTTTCAAATGGCACCTAAATCATCCCGTTCTAGAGATGTAAATATCCTATCTGTCCCATATGCTCCTCCACCAGATGTCAAACAGGCATCTGGTGCTCCTGGTAATACTACGCTCATCAAACTAAATCCAAATAATCCGATGGCTAGTTTACAAGGAACCCAAGGGTCCGATACCCTTATTGGGAGAATCCAAAGATTTTTGAGGATTCTCCAATCGGACCCTCATTCTCCTTAAACCCACGCAAGATGTTTCACGACTACTTGTGTGAGTTTTGGTACACTGCTTCTCTTTCTTCCGACTGCTCCTCCATCAATTTCACATTAAAAGGTGGAACAGTCCGGTGTACCTTATCAGCAGATGTATTGAGGGATGCTCTACACCTCAATTACTGGAGACAAGGAGAGTCTCCTGTTGTCATCTCCCCAAATATAAATTTTCGCCAGGTCCTCCTTGATATGGGACACAAGGAGTGCCTCGAAAAAGGGGTTTTGAAAACAAAGGGTGCGATGACCATGAAGGGCCTTACACCTTCATGGAGGTACTTTTTCATCCAGCTTGTGGAAAGTATGGGTGGGAGTTCTGGTGGACTTGACCAGATTAACTCCGCACAGGCAGAAATGGAATACTGCCTGTGGAATGGATTGAGAGTGGATTTTGCTGATATCCTATACAGAAGTCTGGTTCAAAAACTGAAGGGCACCAGGGGACTATGTATCCCCTTCTCCAGGTTTCTCTCTCTTTGTTTTCTACAAATTCTGGGCAGTGAAGCTTATTTAGCACAGATTCACTTTACACTGTCCCAGATTTGTTGAGGAATTCATCAACAACAACAAGGGTATATTTCTTTCCCGCTCTAGTCTGAACATTCACTGGTCCAAATAGGTCCATGTGAAGCAAGTGAAGAGGTTCAGTTATACTAAAACTTTGCTTTGTCTTGAATGAAGCTCTTTTCTGCTTACCCATTTCACAACCTGGACATGGCTTGTCTTTATTGAAAGACATTGAGGGTATCCCATCCACAAGTTGTTTTCTTGACAACTTATTTATGTTCTTGAAGTTCAGATGGGATAATCTCTTGTGCCACAACCAGTTTGTGTCTTCATCTGCCTTTGTGTAGAAACATTGTTCAGTGGGTGAACTATTCATATCAATGATATAAATGTTTCCTTTTCTTGGTGCAATCAATACTACCTTTCCATCCCTGTTGAATATGGTGCCTTGTGAAATATCAAATAATACCTTGAAGCCATCATCACACAGTTGGCTGACACTGATCAGGTTATATTTCAAACCGTTCACATATGCAACACGTGTGAATTTGACTTGTCCATTATTCACAACACCATATCCCTCAGTTTTTCCATTTTCATCATTCCCAAATGTTATTGAGGGCCCCTCTTGCACCTATATTCTTCCAGCAGGGTTTGATAACCATTCATGGTTCTGCCAGCAGCGCTGTCAAGATACCTTATATTCTTCTTTCGGTCTCCCTGCACAAACACAAAGATTAGTTCTTTTTGGGAACCCATCTCGTGATGGGTTCACTAGACTCTCCCTTAGCAGTCTCAGATTTCTTTGGTTTAGAAGGAACTGAAGGATCGAAGGGGATCTCAGTCATGATCTCAGATGACACAAAAACAGTTGGTTTGATGGGGATTTCAACCTTTTTCTTCTCAGATTTTTGCTTGATTTGTTTGGAAAAAGGTTTTGCATTTTGCTTAGGTTGAAGAGGAGTGGTTTCAACATTTTTTAAACGTGCATTACAACTCTACACTTGTCTAGCCAATAACTGAAATTGACTCTCTAACCTCAACAAAATTGATTCTTCATTAGACACCTGAGCCTTACCTGAATCTGAGGTAGAAGGCTCAGTGGGGGAGATATTTTTCTTCTTCTTTTGGCCTTGGAACCTTAGATGAAGTCTGAGGGGATGGCTTTTTGGTTTTAGCCTTCTTTTCTGAAACAGTTGTCTGAGTTGTTTCAGATTTACCCTCAGATTGTTCCTGGGCCTTATCAGTTACAGTTTTCTGTTTGCCAACTTTAGGAAAAATAATTTCAGGTTTCATTTCCTTTGGAAGTGCATCTAAATAAGTGATTATAGATGCCAAATGAAGATCACCAGATTCATATGCTGTTCTTTGAGTTGCAAAAGTATTTTTAATTGCAGCATCTGGTTTTGGTGCATTCATCCAAGATTTGATTATTTTCTGTTCTTTTTCAAGGATGGTTTTTAATTCTTCTTTTTCCAACTCTAAAGTGGCAACCATAGACTGATAGCTTTTTAAAGCCAACTGAACATCTTTCAGTTCTTTTAGTCTGGCTTGACTGGCGTTCAGTTCTGAAGTATTATTTTCAAACATTTTTAGGCTTTCTGAACGCACAGTTTCGACAAATGAAATGTCAGCCTCAAAAAGAACCAAAAGGTCCAGTTTTTGTTCCTCATTACTTTCAAAACCAAAGTCACTAACCTTTTTCATGACTATATCCACCCATTGACCAGATTCAACATCAGACTTGACCAAATGACCTTGATCTTCACGTGCCATGAAACACATATCCCTTACTTCTTCCTCATCATCAGATGATTCATCAGATTCTTCCCATTTTTTAGTCTTGGCAATCATACAACTATTATTGCTTGAGTTGTTTTGAGCCATGAGAGCTATTTGGGCTTTCAGCTTCTTGTACTTCGCCTTATAGCTGTCATCAGGTTTCTGAAAAATAGAATGATTAGGGGCAGATTGTGATGATGAAGGCTGACTAGATCTGCATTCCTTCATGAAATGTCCTTTCTTGCCACACTTAAAGCATTCAAGATTGGACTTGTCAATAGAAGTGCTGGAAGCAAATGGTTTGCCAGATCGATTTGATTTGGCCTTAAAACGATTGAACGTTTTAGCCAGCATGGCAACCAGATCATCATTATCATCCTCATCACAACTATGAGTTACATTACAGAAATACCAGTTTTTAACATTTCAGAGACCATCTTCTTCATCGAGTCAGAATGATCACTCTCAGAAGATAGTAGAGCAGTACCATGTGGCTCAGAATACTGAACCATGTCAGAACTAGTAGAAGCATGATTTTTGGCATCTTGCTCAGCCACAGCTCTCTCAGCTTTGTTTTCTTCAGTGTACCTGAAAGGCTCCATATAGGGAAGCAAGAGTGTGACTGTGCAAGGTTTTTCCTTGTCTTAAAACCAAGATCAAGTTTTCC
Organism: Erigeron breviscapus; assembly: GCA_034093135.1. NCBI lineage: Eukaryota > Viridiplantae > Streptophyta > Magnoliopsida > Asterales > Asteraceae > Erigeron > Erigeron breviscapus. The sequence continues at coordinate 144,362,287 of CM067170.1, read as the reverse complement.
CATTTTGAAGGTAAGATGTCACAAAACTTTTCTAACAAAATTTCTGTCTTTAGTTACACCCAGGGCTTTCAATTGATTTACCAGATTAGTAAATCTGATGTAAGTTTGTGTTAAAGTTTCACCAGGGATAGCAAAAAAAGACTCATATCTTTTATTTAAAGCAACTTTTCTTGTGACAATTGTCTCAGATGTGCCTTCAAACTGTGTCATGAGTTCCTCCCACATTAATTTTGAATTTTCAAGTAAAACAAGGGTGGGCATAAGAGTTTCAGGAACAGCATACAAGATCATATTTTGCAGCTTGGTATCAAGGTCTACCAGCCTATGATCTTCTTCAGACCAATGATCCTTCTCCTTGGGTGAAACCCTAGGAGTCACATCGGCATTTCTGACAACAGTGGAGGCATTCATGGGGACAAAGGGTCCTTCTTTAAGAATGTCGGTCAAATGTCTTTCAACACCAGCAATATATTTAAGCATGCATGCTTTCCATGTTTGAAAATTTTCACTGTTCCCATCAAACTTGGGAACAGGATTATTTGGAAAGTGTACGTGCACATTGTGCGATGGTATATTGTTGTTGATGATAGGGGGTGGAGTAGGTGGAGTAGTATTAGCATTAGCATTAGGGTCAGGGCCTGTATTGAAAGCTTGGTCAACCATCTTTGCAGATCAAAGGTTAATGAATTAAAATAATTCAACCTTGCTGCTCTGATACCAATTGTGAGTCCCAAAAATAGATGGTTAATACCCGACTGGCAAGTAGTTCTAACTGGAAGTTGACCAGTTCAGAATACGATCCAGATATGGATAAGCAATACAATAAAGATACTGAAAGTAAATGCAAGAAGCAATAAAGGGCTGAAACTATGTAAATAATATGTATAGATCAAGTATGTAGCATTGAGACATGATGTACTTTTCAATGTATTTGATTTATTGATATAAACAAATACAAAGGTTGTTACGGAACAAAGATAAACACCCAAGTGTAAATATCTAAACAACCTAGAAATACAAGTGATCTAATAACTTGGAAATACTCGTAAGGATTACTTAGAGTATATCTCACAAGTTGCAATGCTAAGGTTTCAAGCAATTTGCAAGTTGTGGAAGACTTATATTTATAGACCAAGTCCATGATGACGTGGACCAGATCGTACAAATATGGTTGGGAGCATTTAAGGAATTAAAACTAATTCCTTACATGCGTACTTTTAAGGTTTAAGTATATAAGTCAATTGATGTGACTTATCATACCTTATTCCCAACCTTTACTTTACCTTGTACTTTTATTAATAGTTAAATCTATTAACTGGGTAAAGAAATGTAAAGTAAAAAGTCTTCCTCGTAATCAGTGTAAAAGTGTGTAAGTACTTTTACACTGAGATGCTTCAGTCTTCGATCAGGTAGAATCAGCTTCTGAGCTCCACATCTGAGCTGATTCTCTTTCTTCAGACTTCAGTCTTTGACTTCATTCTGAACGGTATTCTGATACGTTGATCTGAACTGAAGTGAAGCTTCAGTGAATTAATTCTGAGTGACTTCAGAATTCTATTCAAGTATTCTTCACTGAGCTTCAGCTATTTCTGAACAAATTATACTTGGTCGATTTTCAACTTAACAAATAATTTTTTAAATTTTTATATGGAATTAGTTAATTAAAGAGAGAATGAAAAAAGTGAAAAAAAGAAAAAAAGTTCAAAAAAACAAACTAAAAAAAATCAAAAACGAGCCTTCTCTCCTTAAGGTACCTTCTCATTTGATCTCTATCCTAGATTTATATTTATATTTAAATTATGTTATATATTGTAATATTAATATCATTAATGGTACAAGTTATGAAGTGATCTTTTGTCTTTATTTGATATTTTAATATATGTAACAACCCTCAAAATCCGACTAGGACAATCCACTTGGACTTATCTAGACATCTTCTAGCCATTTAAGGCATAGTGATAATTGCCCTCTAGTTCAATGAGATACCATAGATGACTAGCTATCTTAGACTTGCCATAAACAATAACTATAATCATTCAAGACAATCTCAAGCTATAAATTAGTCCTAATTGAACTTGATGAAATGTCAATGAACCAAAAACTTCATTTCAAGAAGTCAAGTTATATAAATAATAATGTAAGACTCACAACTGGTGACAAAGCCAATAAATCTTACAAAATGTCCAAAAATTCAATCACCAGGCCAATTTAAGTAAATATGACATGGAAATAAAATGACTATCTCATAATATATTTATAAACCAATATGCACATAAAAGTGTTTGAATGATAATAATAAGTATATATATGTCTAATATAAATACAAAATGTACATACAATGAGTTAAGTGACACAACAAAAATACAAACATATACATACATACATACATACATACGGCTATATATATATACACTTAGACAATATGTTTTGAAAACAACTAAATAACTAGTAAATAAACTTCCTTACATGAACCTATACATACAACATATACATGTATATTCAACAACTAACAAAAACTAATAACCCTCTTAACATTTTATACATAATTTCGGCCCCTCCCTCTCCCTCTCAACCGAAAACACCCAATGGGTGTGTAGCTAGTCCACTATCTTTACTTTCACCAAGACATAACATGTCCAAGACTACACACCAACATCTTACACAAACATAATCACTCTTCCATCTTCCCAACACACACACTCATCTCTCTCTCCCAAAAATCTCATTATTCCTCTCAAAAATCTGCACTTTCTCTTCTCCTTCTCTTCTTCATTTTCGTGAGCAAGCAAGCCAAAAATGAGGGTTAAATCTTAACTAAATCAACTATAATAATAAGGATTTACAAGGGATTAATCAAGGGTTAATACAAGCTAGGTTTAAGGGTTATTTCAAGCTTGGATTAAGGGTTATTAGGAGCACATAAGCCACGAAATTTTCTGCCCAAAATCATCTTCAAAACCGAGTTCAAGAAGGGTATAAATCTCCATCTCTTTGTTTAATCTATCTTGTTTTTGTATATATTAAAAGATCTTTATCAAAAATCATGTTTTTCTTTGATTTTCTTCTTGATTTAAACTCAATAAGGGCAAGGTTGATAGATCCTTATCTCACATGTTCATGCATGTAAAGATCTAGAGAAAGGATTCAAGATTCAACACAAACAAGACCCAAGAGTTAGTAGTTGTAAGATTTGTTGCTAAATGGGTTTAAGGATTTGATTAAATCTGATTTTTAATGAATATTATGAGATTATAATTTGTGATTTTTCAATAAAAAGGAGTTTTCAAAAAGGATATAAAAGTTTATAGCTTGTTTGTATGTGTAATGGTTAGATCTAAACATGCATGCTTAGATTTGCACTAGTTTTGATTGATTTTGATTTTGGAAGTTGAGATGGATTATTGATGATTTTGAATATGCTATAATCAGTATATTTGATGTTAAAGTCATACAAAAAATAACCAACAAATATGTTAGTGGTAATTTAGAGTGCAAAGTAAGCAAACCAAGCCATTGGTTGGTTGTTTGGACCAAAATACAATCTGACAGAATCACAGTTTTCACTTTGGGCGGATAAACTGAGCATGTGACGACCGATTAAGGGAAAGTTGTCAAAATAAAAGTTGTAGATAAACGAGTTAAATTTAACCACCAACTGGAATCACTCAAAAATACTAAACCAAACAAAAGATATGATTTTTCTACTAAAATCGGTTACACATCAAATGATGAATAAGGATAATATAACTTAATATGGCATTCCCATATGATAACCTAAGATGCCAAACGAAACCACAAATGAAGACAAGTTACCGAAATTCTAACAACTTATAACTACATGTATATTGAAAGTGACTTTTTTCACCATCAATCCTTACAACCAAAAAGATACGAATATTAGCAATACACTTGGATTCCTTAATTGATGACAACTTAATGATAGTGGCATTTCTAAGTGATGGCTTAAGATAGGAACTTACATATATTAGTCCTCTCGTAGGGATAGTCTTGGCTTTGAGTATGGTTGAGGACCATGATGAAATATATGATCAAGGAAGCTATAGATGGGAAGTACTCATTTTGGATAACTGAATATAATATGCGGCATATCAAGGTGAGTCATAGCCCCCTTTCAAACTCTTTTATGTGTTTTACTTTCGGGGTGAAAAGCATGATAAATAAAATTGCTTTATATATATGAATGATTCTTGAAAGAATGATTATGAAATGGGATATATTGTATGTTCAATGTGTTATAAGTTATATGATGAGCTTGAGTTCTGTCAAACTATATCACTTCGGTACACTACTATTAACTCCGAAAGAGGAGGCCTGTAGTTAGAGGGTTGCGCAACTAGGAGTCGTCCACTTACCCACTAAAATAGGTAACGGTGGAATGGTGGTTGCCTTTGTGGCCACTTTCATTGCCAGTCCGACCCGAGCGGTGCTCTAATATACTTTATATTAGGCGGTCGTCTCCATGGCACGATCCCCTTCTTTATTAATTGCACTTGATTGACAGCTTGTGCTATGAAATGAAATATTATGTTGGTTAGGACAGGAAATGGTCTTAGTAGTGGCTCAAGCACAAACTCATCAAATTATGCCTTGGGCTAAATATTATTGATATTATTTATGGTTGGATATTATGGATTGAACATACGGTTTGGGTATTGGACCTCATATGGAATATTGAAAGTTGTTGAAGTTGGCGATATTGAGATGTTGATGACCGAATGGTTTTGATGTATGACTAATCGATTTATATACTTTTTCTCTCACGATAAATTTGACAAATGAGAACTTTATAATTTACCATTGATTCTCAACTCTTTGAAATGACGTTATGGTATTTTGAAAACTTGATGGTTTGATATGGAAATTTTCGCCGATCATACGGTTTGGGTATGTTGATATATAATAACATGTTTTCTAAGTGTTTAAAATGGTTAGGTAACGAGATTTACTTAAAAACCTATGCACTCACCAACTACGTTTTCGTAGTTGACACTTTTTCTTCATGCTTTTCAGAATTAGCGTAAGCTTTGAGGAATTATATGCATCATGATTATTTGCATTGCACTTGGGAGTCAAAGATCAAACCTTGTGATGGGCAATGGAATCCGCCTTGATCATTGTAGTATATCATCTCATGTATTTGTTATTTATTTCGTGGACTCAATATCCAAGTATGGTAGACGTATTGTACTTGGGAATTGGTTCACATGCTTGTACATTATAAAATTATTTTTATCAAATAAAGCTATGGTGAATGTTATCTATTATCCTTTGTTTTGAATACTCGACTTTCTGTACATCTCATCGTTCCGCCTTAGTTGGGGTGTTACAGAAAATGGTATCAGAGCCTAAGGTTATAGAGAACATTGGGGTTCCTCTGGGAATCTCAAAACTATAGCCACTTTTCAAAATGAATTTTTATAGTCGAGTCGAGCATAAGGTTAAGCGGACTAGTTTGAGCTTTACATGGTAGGACCCTAATTAAACGTAGGTCATGAACTACGTTTAATTATGGGAGGACCATGTAAAACTCAAACGGCCACTTGGACTCATGTTCAAAAGGATTCCTTTTCAAAAAAAAAAAAAAAGAAGATCTTTAATAAATCCTTTTTTTTATGAGAATACTTGTTGCATTTAGACATTCACCTAAGCATATATAACGATTCGAGACTTGCTTTACTTGAGGATTATGCTAGTTTAGTAGGATTCCCCTTTTTCACATTAGAAGTGAAATGAATATAAGATTGAAAGATATTCGTTGATACATGCTACTCTATGCTATAACATGTGAATTTGGGCATGATTTGATTGCAATGTGAAAGTTGTAATGTGCAATGTGAAAGTTGTAATGTGCAATGTGAAAGTTGTAATGTGCAATGTGAAAGTTTGAAATATCAATGTGAAAGTTTGGAATGTGCAATGTGGAAATTATGGGAGAAATGCATGCGTAAAAGCCTTATGATTCATGATGTTGAACTTTAAGTTGCATATGCACTTTAAAATAATGAGATTACTATGAGGCACGAAATAATTTTGGGGATATGACTTGTTCAAATTATTGAGTAATGATGTTGATTATTTATGATTGATTTGGAAAGAAAATATAGGCATGACGAGTTGATATGAAATTTCATGGACGATATGGATATAAGAGCCCTTACTCTCTAAGTTTGAGCTATTTGAAACTAGCGCGTGAATATTGCAACGATTATGTAGTCATGCCTTACTATTAAGATAGTTATTGCGCCCTAAGGTTGAGCTAATTGAGGGCTAGTGCATGAACGATTTAATGATTATATAGTTGTGCCTTATTATTGAGATAGTTATTATGCTCTAAGATTTGACTATTGAGAACTAGTACCTGCTAGATATGATGATAATGTGGTTAGTCCTTACTACTGAGATATATATTACGTGATGAGATTTGACCGCTTGGGAACTAGTGATTGTCTCTGAGAAATCCATTATAAATTAGAAATTTCCTAAGTATGAAAGTTGTTATTAAGTACCCCTCCAATCCAATATTCGTTCACTCGTGCTCTTTTGAAACTATCCCACATCCTATTGCTTATGACACCACTATTCATTACGGACATACGACAACGTGATATCATCGGTGGAGCATCTTCTCACGAACGTCGGATGATATACTCCAAGAATTGTAGTCCCAAGGCATGATGCGACTCTATCCCCTTAGATACTACGCGTAACCTTCGTATTCGATCTGAAATGGTGCGAAACATATGGAAACATTGGATGAAGTTGGAGACTTGTGAAGGGCGAGTGGTATTAAAGCCAAACTACGATTCGATGACACTGGTAGAACACATTCCGATATACATTCTAGACGACACATTCTAGGGATTTTAGCTCTGAAATTTGGTGCGATATCTCTATTCTAACACGCGTACACGAACGGTTATCCATACTATCTAAGTCGGTGTGACATATATTGACGTCATTGAAAGTTGGAGTCCATCGGGCAACGAAAGACAGAGAAGTGATTTCTTTAACTCGCGCAAGGAGTCTGATTCGAGCCTTAAGGATTCTTTTGTTTTTGTATTTCCTATTTCATTCACTCGAAACCAAATTCTATATCCTTGATATTCTTGATTATTCAAAGTAATGATCACCACCGCTTCTCTTCAAAAGTTAGTAACCTAACAATATACAATTCATTTACGCAATACTCAGTAAAGGCAAATTCGAGTAAGTAGTACCCACTCTCTCGTTGCGACATCAAGGGACGCGAAAAACAGTTGAGACACCAGTCGTCCATATGTGGAAGACTTGGGATAACTTTATCGCGTAGAAGATGCTATTGGGTCACGTACATAACGTAGGGTGTGCAAGATATGTTGTGTGTCAATCAAAGTACAAGGAAGCAAATTTTCACAAGAGACGTTGAAGCAATCCGTTCAACTCACCTAAGAATATTAATTTGAGTTGTCGTCTTATTCTCGCTATGAACTCTTACTCCCCACTTCCACATTGAAATTAGCCAAGTGAATTTCGACAATCTTGAGGACCAGACACGATGAAAGCATGGTTCTTCTTCTTTTCCAAAGATTTACGATTCCCTTGATCCACGGATGACTCGACGCAACACCTGAAAGTGGTGAGACCAAATAACTAACACCACCCACTCGCAACGACGTTAAGAGAAGGACCCACTCGATACAAGGAAGTTTAGAAAACTAGTGAGTTAGAGAAGTATAGTATAGAAGATACTATAGACTAGTATACCCAATGAAAGTGATGCCTTGGATATGGTCTACATGTGAGAGAGTGTAGAGGCAATTGAACTGAGGCCTCAAATTGGTGAAGGAATTTAAGGACCTTCTATCCATGTAAAAAAATGGAGCCTCAGCGGCAATTAGAAGAAATCCCAAAGTTACCGTTGGAGCGAAGATGTAATTAAGAAGGAATAAGAAATTTGGCGAATTGAAGATCGTCAAGGAAGGCGAGGAGAATTGAAGAGCAGGAAGCCCTTTGCATTTTTCTAGAGGAAAAATGTTAAGGGGGTAATCACAACAAAAGAAGATACTCGAACAAGGAGTATGAAACGTAAGATTATACTTTATCGTCCAAGAAGAGTTATTCACTAGCATCATTGAAGGTAACGTGGAGTAGAAAGTAAAGTAAAGGAAGGCGATTGAACCCAAACGGTAAAGTAACGACATTGACGTCATCTACAAGGTGTAGTTCTGGAGGTATTCATCTTTATGGCGCTCCTCATGTTATTCTTTGAATATCACTTGGAAAACCTCTATCGAAAGACAAGCTATTAGTAGAACCTATCAACTAAGCCAAGAGAAAGCGGTATACGCTCAACACCCGACGGAGGCTAGTTTAGAAGCACGGTGAGTTATGATGGTTATCCCCTTAAGGTTAATGGTCATATAGAGGTAAGCTAAGATAGGATGAACTTAGGTGAGAAAAACTTTGCAACAAATGGTGAATCGTCAAGGGCCATCGACCCACGAAGTAGTACGCCCAAGAAAGGCGAAGAAGGAAAACAACATGAAATCGCTAAGTTAGTAGTGAAAACAAATAAGAAATACGACGCTAGAAGTCGAGGCACATACCACCACAACGACCAAGGAAGTTGGTCGTTGAACTAATTTTCAAGAAACTAAAAACTCCGTGAAGAGCTAGTTATGGAATGTTTGAACGAAAGGGTGATAAGGATAATTCGCATCTGTGATGAGTTAGGATCAAAGGATCCGTATCACCATGATCTGACAAGTACCCTTGAGATAACTGCAAGGACTAGCGACTGCTTGTGTGCTGCTCAAGACGACGATTACTCTAGTTAAAGATGGATTTGAGTGACGAAACGGTAAGGAGTATGGTGACCCATAAGAAAACGAAAGGAAAATGGAGAAAACCGAATGGTTGAGAAAAGGATAAAGTGACCGATGTTTCCCCTAAATTATATTATATCACGATTTCTAAGGACATTAGGTTATTGTATTTGAAAAGAAGCTTAGCTTAGAAAGCTGGAAATGGATATGAGGCTCAGGAGAGCAAAGTAATTGACAGTTTTGTAGAGGTCAGGAGGACCTAAGAAGGATTATTTTAAAGGAGGAGTTCATACGAATAAGGACATCGAAGTGTTTACCTTGAAATGATGGTGGTGATATGATTACTTAAGAGCATAAGGATTGTGTAAATCCTATCATGAGGAATGCGTAGGTATAGCAAAGAAACCGAATAGGTTATATGTGCGATGTTAAAAGAGATTTGTCGGTGATGAGTCATAGATAATGGTCCCTCTAGCGTAAAAAAGGAAGTAATTAAAGGTACCTTAAAACGATTTGAAAGCCAATATCGGAAAAAGCAAGAGAAATTGGTAACGATATGACTTAGTGAATAATGAAAGAGGTGACTTTGGAAAAATAAGGGCGAAATTGAAGAACAAAGGTGAGTGTGAGGAACAAGATGGAACTATCGTCATACAATTCATGATTCCCTCGAACGCCATAAAATAACAAAGACAACACTAGAAAACCCTAAAATGAGGTACTACGAAGATGTACCTTTGCAATTTTAGTGCAACTCGGCACCCCAGTTAGTATCACTTTTGTTAAGGGGGTAATCCCTTAACAAGTGATTAGTCACAAACAAAGCCAATATTTTCAAGTAGCAACAAGCGTGTCCAACGTCAAACCAAAGAAGGATGACAGTGGGCGAGAAGCTATTGGAACGATTCTTTAATTGGGGTAGAAGACGATAAAGGAAAGTATGCAAAGTGACAATGGAAATGAGTAGCCACCAACGATCGATATCCCAACGTCTCTCACTATTTTATTGTAACTCACGTTACGAGCCGTTTGCTCATTTTACACCTCCGTATTGACATTCTTATCAGCAACCCATTATTAAGTATTGAACTAAGCAAGATTGACAGCCCACAACGATTACATACGATTAATCTCTAGTCGTCTCCAGAAGAGAGCGACATTCGTAATCTTCTTTTTTTTTCCCGAAGTTTCTAATCACGAGAAATGTTAAGGCACCAAGCAATGGATGCCCCCAACGATGAAGATCAAAAGCTTGTAAGTAACCAAAAAGGTCATGATGAAACCTAGTTGAACTCTCACATTTTGTACGTCTCCGTGAAGCTATCCTTATCGTCAATCTATTTATTTTATCACCATGTGAACGAGCGAACTTCGAGGACGAAGTTGTTGTTAAGGGGGTAATGATGTAACAACCCTCAAAATCCGACTAGGACAATCCACTTGGACTTATCTAGACATCTTCTAGCCATTTAAGGCATAGTGATAATTGCCCTCTAGTTCAATGAGATACCATAGATGACTAGCTATCTTAGACTTGCCATAAACAATAACTATAATCATTCAAGACAATCTCAAGCTATAAATTAGTCCTAATTGAACTTGATGAAATGTCAATGAACCAAAAACTTCATTTCAAGAAGTCAAGTTATATAAATAATAATGTAAGACTCACAACTTGTGACAAAGCCAATAAATCTAACAAAATGTCCAAAAATTCAATCACTAGGCCAATTTAAGTAAATATGACATGGAAATAAAATGACTATCTCATAATATATTTATAAACCAATATGCACATAAAAGTGTTTGAATGATAATAATAAGTATATATATGTCTAATATAAATACAAAATGTACATACAATGAGTTAAGTGACACAACAAAAATACAAACATATACATACATACATACATACATACGGCTATATATATATACACTTAGACAATATGTTTTGAAAACAACTAAATAACTAGTAAATAAACTTCCTTACATGAACCTATACATACAACATATACATGTATATTCAACAACTAACAAAAACTAATAACCCTCTTAACATTTTATACATAATTTCGGCCCCTCCCTCTCCCTCTCAACCGAAAACACCCAATGGGTGTGTAGCTAGTCCACTATCTTTACTTTCACCAAGACATAACATGTCCAAGACTACACACCAACATCTTACACAAACATAATCACTCTTCCATCTTCCCAACACACACACTCATCTCTCTCTCCCAAAAATCTCATTATTCCTCTCAAAAATCTGCACTTTCTCTTCTCCTTCTCTTCTTCATTTTCGTGAGCAAGCAAGCCAAAAATGAGGGTTAAATCTTAACTAAATCAACTATAATAATAAGGATTTACAAGGGATTAATCAAGGGTTAATACAAGCTAGGTTTAAGGGTTATTAGGAGCACATAAGCCACGAAATTTTTTGCCCAAAATCATCTTCAAAACCGAGTTCAAGAAGGGTATAAATCTCCATCTCTTTGTTTAATCTATCTTGTTTTTGTATATATTAAAAGATCTTTATCAAAAATCATGTTTTTCTTTGATTTTCTTCTTGATTTAAACTCAATGAGGGCAAGGTTGATAGATCCTTATCTCACATGTTCATGCATGTAAAGATCTAGAGAAAGGATTCAAGGATTCAACACAAACAAGACCCAAGAGTTAGAAGTTGTAAGATTTGTTGCTAAATGGGTTTAAGGATTTGATTAAATCTGATTTTTAATGAATATTATGAGATTATAATTTGTGATTTTTCAATAAAAAGGAGTTTTTAAAAAGGATATAAAAGTTTATAGCTTGTTTGTATGTGTAATGGTTAGATCTAAACATGCATGCTTAGATTTGCACTAGTTTTGATTGATTTTGATTTTGGAAGTTGAGATGGATTATTGATGATTTTGAATATGCTATAATCAGTATATTTGATGTTAAAGTCATACAAAAATAACCAACAAATATGTTAGTGGTAATTTAGAGTGCAAAGTAAGCAAACCAAGCCATTGGTTGGTTGTTTGGACCAAAATACAATCTGACAGAATCACAGTTTTCATTTGGACGGATAAACTGAGCATGTGACGACCGATTCAGGGAAAGTTGTCAAAATAAAAGTTGTAGATAAACGAGTTAAATTTAACCACCAACTGGAATCACTCAAAAATACTAAACTAAACAAAAGATATGATTTTTCTACTAAAACTGGTCAAAACTGCATTTTTGTCTGAATATTTTATCAACTTTAACAATTTTTATCTCCTAATCCATAAGGTTCCAGGAGGCCATACTTGGTGGAAAGTAAGTCCAATGTGTCCTAAACTAAAAATAAAATCATGGAATTTTTATTAAGATCAAAACCCAAAGAACTTTTATAAAACTTTAGAGTATGCAACACAGTGACTGTTTTGACCATTTCCAATTATAAAATTATTTAGAGGTAGTAAACATTCTTTATAAATTAATCCAAAAATTACAAAATAAGTGGACACATATAGGTTATTGTATAAAAATCAGGAGGGTCCAAATAATTCGTTTTAACCCCAAAACAGTAGCCAACATCTCATAAAAATGTGAAGTAAAAACAGAAAATTCTGAAGTAAACCAATAATTTGGGTAATGGGCTAAAAGATACACTAAGGACCATAATGGGCTAACCCGGCCCAAATAATAAACCCATTGCACCATAAATCAGTAGGCCCATTTGGCCCAATAAATCATGTAGCCCAATAACCAATATAACCCATTAAGCACATAACCCAAATAAGGTTAAGCCCAATAACTAAATTAAGCTCAAGTCACCTAAAAGCCCATAACACTTAGGCCCAATTTGGTAAAAGCCCATAACACTTAAACGAATTTCATAAACCCGGATAATCATAAGATATATCGAGAAGTATGTGAGTTTGAAAGATAAGCGAAATCAAAGTAACATAAAAGATAATTAAGTGGAATGGACATAAGCAAGTACGTTAACCAAACTATAAATTGATATCACAAATGCTAATTCGTGCTAAAATCGGTTACACATCAAATGATGAATAAGGATAATATAACTTAATATGGCATTCCCATATGATAACCTAAGATGCCAAACGAAACCACAAATGAAGACAAGTTACCGAAATTCTAACAACTTATAACTACATGTATATTGAAAGTGACTTTTTTCACCATCAATCCTTACAACCAAAAAGATACGAATATTAGCAATACACTTGGATTCCTTAATTGATGACAACTTAATGATAGTGGCATTTCTAAGTGATGGCTTAAGATAGGAACTTACATATATTAGTCCTCTCGTAGGGATAGTCTTGGCTTTGAGTATGGTTGAGGACCATGATGAAATATATGATCAAGGAAGCTATAGATGGGAAGTACTCATTTTGGATAACTGAATATAATATGCGGCATATCAAGGTGAGTCATAGCCCCCTTTCAAACTCTTTTATGTGTTTTACTTTCGGGGTGAAAAACATGATAAATAAAATTGCTTTATATATATGAATGATTCTTGAAAGAATGATTATGAAATGAGATATATTGTATGTTCAATGTGTTATAAGTTATATGATGAGCTTGAGTTCTGTCAAACTATATCACTTCGGTACACTACTATTAACTCCGAAAGAGGAGGCCTGTAGTTAGAGGGTTGCGCAACTAGGAGTCGTCCACTTACCCACTAAAATAGGTAACGGTGGAATGTTGGTTGCCTTTGTGGCCACTTTCATTGCCAGTCCGACCCGAGCGGTGCTCTAATCTACTTTATATTAGGCGGTCGTCTCCATGGCACGATCCCCTTCTTTATTAATTGCACTTGATTGACAGCTTGTGTTATGAAATGAAATATTATGTTGGTTGGGACAGGAAATGGTCTTAGTAGTGGCTCAAGCACAAACTCATCAAATTATGCCTTGGGCTAAATATTATTGATATTATTTATGGTTGGATATTATGGATTGAACATACGGTTTGGGTATTGGACCTCATATGGAATCTTGAAAGTTGTTGAAGTTGGCGATATTGAAATGTTGATGACCGAATGGTTTTGATGTATGACTAATCGATTTATATACTTTTTCTCTCACGATAAATTTGACAAATGAGAACTTTATAATTTACCATGATTCTCAACTCTTTGAAATGACGTTATGGTATTTTGAAAACTTGATGGTTTGATATGGAAATTTTCGCCGATCATACGGTTTGGGTATGTTGATATCTAATAACATGTTTTCTAGGTGTTTAAAATGGTTAGGTAACGAGATTTACTTAAAAACCTATGCACTCACCAACTACGTTTTCGTAGTTGACACTTTTTCTTCATGCTTTTCAGGAATTAGCGTAAGCTTTGAGGAATTATATGCATCATGATTATTTGCATTGCACTTGGGAGTCAAAGATCAAACCTTGTGAGGCAATGGAATCCGCCTTGATCATTGTAGTATATCATCTCATGTATTTGTTATTTGTTTCGTGGACTCAATATCCAAGTATGGTAGACGTATTGTACTTGGGAATTGGTTCACATGCTTGTACATTGTAAAATTATTTTTTCAAATAAAGCTATGGTGAATGTTATCTATTATCCTTTGTTTTGAATACTCGACTTTCTGTACATCTCATCGTTCCGCCTTAGTTGGGGTGTTATAATATAAATATTAGAATCAACAAATATAGAACAAAAATATGAGATGATTTAGTGGTTGAGGCTATATTCTTTGGTAGAGAGGGCTTAAGTTTGACCCTCTCCACCCCATCTTCGTTTTAGGTTTAAATATATTGTGTTAAGATTTGCAATTTGTCCCCTCTAATTTTACCCTTTTTCTTCTGCTCCTTCTGTTTTCTTTTTGATTTTTTCAACCCCTAAGTTTATATAATTTTTGTTTTTTTAAAATTTTTTTTTTTTATAATACTATATATCTTATTCAAATGTTTTTTTTTTTTTTTTTTTTTTTTTTTTTTTTTTTTTTTTTTTTTTTTTTTTTTTTTTTTTTTTTTTTTTTTTTTTTTTTTTTTTTTTTTTTTTTTTTTTTTTTTTTTTTTTTTTTTTTTTTTTTTTTTTTTTTTTTTTTTTTTTTTTTTTTTTTTTTTTTTTTTTTTTTTTTTTTTTTTTTTTTTTTTTTTTTTTTTTTTTTTTTTTTTTTTTTTTTTTTTTTTTTTTTTTTTTTTTTTTTTTTTTTTTTTTTTTTTTTTTTTTTTTTTTTTTTTTTTTTTTTTTTTTTTTTTTTTTTTTTTTTTTTTTTTTTTTTTTTTTTTTTTTTTTTTTTTTTTTTTTTTTTTTTTTTTTTTTTTTTTTTTTTTTTTTTTTTTTTTTTTTTTTTTTTTTTTTTTTTTTTTTTTTTTTTTTTTTTTTTTTTTTTTTTTTTTTTTTTTTTTTTTTTTTTTTTTTTTTTTTTTTTTTTTTTTTTTTTTTTTTTTTTTTTTTTTTTTTTTTTTTTTTTTTTTTTTTTTTTTTTTTTTTTTTTTTTTTTTTTTTTTTTTTTTTTTTTTTTTTTTTTTTTTTTTTTTTTTTTTTTTTTTTTTTTTTTTTTTTTTTTTTTTTTTTTTTTTTTTTTTTTTTTTTTTTTTTTTTTTTTTTTTTTTTTTTTTTTTTTTTTTTTTTTTTTTTTTTTTTTTTTTTTTTTTTTTTTTTTTTTTTTTTTTTTTTTTTTTTTTTTTTTTTTTTTTTTTTTTTTTTTTTTTTTTTTTTTTTTTTTTTTTTTTTTTTTTTTTTTTTTTTTTTTTTTTTTTTTTTTTTTTTTTTTTTTTTTTTTTTTTTTTTTTTTTTTTTTTTTTTTTTTTTTTTTTTTTTTTTTTTTTTTTTTTTTTTTTTTTTTTGGTTTCAGTATATATACTTTTTGTATTTTTTTTCTTTAACATTTGGTTTCAAAAACTGTTCTACATTTATCTTTTGAATTTTTGGTTTGAACCAGAAGTTGTAGGATTCTATAAAGATAGTATTGAAAATGACCATGGACAGTTTCAATATTCGAATATGCAATTAAATACACATTCAGACAATGAACCAATTTTCTTACACGCTAAGAGCATCAAGTATGGTTGCAGGACGCAGAACCACCCAGAACGTCATCTCAACGTCACATCAGCTTTTACCATTTCATCAGTTTTGAGCCGTTATGGATGCAGAACGCAGGATACACAATTTTTTTCCCTTTATATTTACTTCTATAAATCATATAAATTTAAACTATTCTTTATTCAATAATAAAATAAAAACACATTAATTAATTAATTAATAGTAGCAAAGTTAACTGTATATTAATAACAAACTCTTGAAAATAACAATATATTCTTTTTTATTTTTTACAGTATTAAAACACTAAAACAGTAAACATGACTTGTTAACTTATAAAAAATAAGCCATAAACAATGCTCAAACATAATGTATGTAACTAGAATTTTAACCCCGACGTTGCCCGGGAGACAGAACTATACGTAAAACGTACAAAAAGGTACTACACGAATGTTAAAATCTGAGAAACTATTTACAATGGATGGTCATTTAGTTGTAGCGGAAACACTACACGATTTTTTGGTTGTGTAACACCCGTTTCGTAAAAATATGGATTTCCAAAAATTTTGCCTAACGGCGTTAAATCATGCGGAAACGATTTAGGAAAATACTCAACTAAGGAAAACAGTTGAGAAAACATAAGTGGTGTTACTAATAGCATCAAATCAGTAATAAAAGAAATCCATAAGATTGCCCAACATAAAGCAATCATAACATAGTCATTACATAAGTTCCATAAAGGAAATCAATAACATAGTCATTACATAAGTTCCATAAAGGAAATCAATAACATAAGGTTTATGCGAAGCTATTGGGTAAACTAAAGCCAGCTTGATCATCTACCCATCTCTCGCCAAAGCTTCACACGTCATCTCAACTACCTAACCTGAGGGGTGTCAACACATTAAAAGAAACAAGTGTTAGCTATAAAGCTAAGTAAGATAACACCAGGTTTAAGCAAACATTTCATCCATTTAAATCGTCACTTTAAAGCATTACGTCATTTTAATTAGGCATTCATACCACCGTATAAACATATCCACATCACATATCCACATCACATATCCACATCACATATAAGCATAGAGTTCATGACCCTAAGCGTGCCTAATCAACTTCGTCATCTCATCTCATCTCATTAAGTTGTGACTAGGTCACCGTTAAGTTGTAACTGAAGTTACCATTAAGGAAAGACAATGTCGATCCATGAGTAGCACGTTATGTTCATGACATTAGGTGGGTCATCAGGCCACCCGAAACTACTCGCCACATATGACTTGTTGCAAGGAACCACCCGAGCAACCATTTTAACATACCTATAACCACCGTAAGGCATGACGTACCTATTACCACCGTAAGGCACGATTTATACGTACCTATTACCACCGTAAGGCACGATGTACCTATTACCACCGTAAGGCACAGGTTATGCATAACACTTAACATCTAATTAGCTCGAGCATTTATCGTATTTAGTTTAGATTTCCACCTTTAACCTAAACTAATCCATACTATCATCTTTCACGTTAGGGCCCTTAAAACGTGCACGTGTCATGGCAACCTAAAAAGGTCTAGTGTTCTAGATGAACAAGCCACATATACATGCACATAACAACATTACAACATATCATTAACCACCGTTCATCATATCATATCATATCATAAACATATCATTAACCACCGTTCATCATATCATATCATAAACATATCATTAACCACCGTTCATCATATCATATCATAAACATATCATTAGCCACCGTCATCATAACATATCATAAACACATATCATTAACCACCGTCATCATAACATATCATATCCATCATCATAACATATCATTAACCACCGTATCATAACATATCATTAACCACCGTCATCATAACATATCATATCGTAAACATATCATTAACCACCGTTCATCATATCATATCATAAACATAACTACGGGGAAGCATCATAGGCATCGTCATCATTATTCCCGAGTACCTCCCATATCAACCCAACCACATTATAGGTTATACATTACCGTTATGGAGGTTATAGTTTATGAAACCATTTTTGTTGCACCCTCAGCGTGACAAAAGTAGTGTATCTTACCTCGTAGTAGTGTATGCGCGTAAACAACAGCTAGTAGTGCTTAATAGTAATCCCCGACACCTATCGTACATTAACATATGAAGTATAAGTCATTTGGGACCTTAAAAGGACTTGAAAACGAACTTAAGCTTAACTTCGTCCAGAAAACGAATTTAGCATCAGAAACGAATTTAAACCCAGAAAACGAACTTAATACTTAACTTCGTCCAGAATTTAGAAAATAACTCTGTTCTTCATTTTTTCCAGAAATCGATCGACAATGGCTTCTTCCAAAACATGTTTTTGACATAATTAAACATCTTTCGATCATCAAGATCGTCTATACACCCGTTAAACACCATTATGAACATCAATTAACCAAAACATCTTTTAAACTCTAATTAATTGCAAAACCCTTTTGAAATCAGTTTTGAATCAATATTAAAACATCTTTTGATCTGAAAATACAATTAACAACCCATTGATTACCTGATTGCTTTGATAGCCAATTGAAAGTAACCCAAAATACTCAATCAATTCAACCAAAACTTTGAACAATTGCTTTAGAATTCGATTACGGGATTGGAGAGGCTGTGAATGTTCTTAATTATGTTTAGAGACTGCCAAATTAACCTAGATTAGGCTAATCCTTTTCTTAACCCGTTTTTAACTTTTCACCATTGGCAAAACCAGTCCCTGGACTTCATATTAACTTTAATTCACATTAAAACACCTATTGGGGATATACTTAACACATTAAAGCACTTTCGCACACTACATAGGCCTTTTACACATCATTTAATCCACTTTATTGTCACTCATTAAAGACATTTAAGTCTTACAATTAGGGCACATAAACATATAAACACGTATTTCCACGTAAACATATCACGGACTTATAATTTGACCTAACGACGTTAGTCAACATATACGTTTAAGTTTTGGGATGTTACAATTACCTCCCCCTTAAGAGGATTCCGTCCCCGGAATCACTTCAGCATCAAAAAGGTGGGGATAGGTCTCCCGCATTACGGACTCGGTCTCCCAAGTCATACTTTCGCCGTGATTGTGTTTCCACTTTATGAGAACTAGATCGATAGTCTTTCGTCGTAGCTTCTTTTGTTTCCTTCCCAATATAGCAACAGGTTCATCGACAATCTGCTTGTTGGGATTAATACTTACGTCCTCGAGTGGAATGACATCCGTTTCATTCGCATAGCACTTACGTAGGTAACACACATGAAATGTGTTGTGAATTCCATTAAGTTCTGGAGGTAAGTCCAGCTTAAATGCCTGTTCATTAACCTTCTTAATGATCTTAAAAGGTCCAATGAATCTGGGGCTTAACTTTCCACGTTTTCCAAACCGTAATACACCTTTCCAAGGCGACACCTTGAGTAAAACCATTTCGCCTTCTTTAAAATCGAACGGCCTCCTTTTCTTATCAGCATATGACTTTTGCCTTTCACGAGCAACACGTAAGGCTTTCTTGCTACGTTAACTTTATTTCACATTAAAACACCTATTGGGGATACATACAACACACTAAAGCACTTTCGCACACTACATAGGCCTTTTACACATCATTTAATCCACTTTATTGTCACTCATTAAAGACATTTAAGTCTTACAATTAGGGCACATAAACATATAAACACGTATTTCCACGTAAACATATCACGGACTTAGAATTTGACCTAACGACGTTAGTCAACATATACGTTTAAGTTTTGGGATGTTACAATTACCTCCCCCTTAAGAGGATTCCGTCCCCGGAATCACTTCAGCATCAAAAAGGTGGGGATAGGTCTCCCGCATTACGGACTCGGTCTCCCAAGTCATACTTTCGCCGTGATTGTGTTTCCACTTTATGAGAACTAGATCGATAGTCTTTCGTCGTAGCTTCTTTTGTTTCCTTCCCAATATAGCAACAGGTTCATCGACAATCTGCTTGTTGGGATTAATACTTACGTCCTCGAGTGGAATGACATCCGTTTCATTCGCATAGCACTTACGTAGGTAACACACATGAAATGTGTTGTGAATTCCATTAAGTTCTGGAGGTAAGTCCAGCTTAAATGCCTGTTCATTAACCTTCTTAATGATCTTAAAAGGTCCAATGAATCTGGGGCTTAACTTTCCACGTTTTCCAAACCGTAATACACCTTTCCAAGGCGACACCTTGAGTAAAACCATTTCGCCTTCTTTAAAATCGAACGGCCTCCTTTTCTTATCAGCATATGACTTTTGCCTTTCACGAGCAACACGTAAGGCTTTCTTTGCTACGTTAACTTTATCGGCCGTAATTTGTACTAATTCGGGTCCAGCAAATTGCTTTTCCCCGGGCTCCAACCAACAACTAGGAGTCCGACACTTTCTACCATATAACATCTCATAAGGTGGCATTCCAATGCTCGCATGATAACTATTGTTATACGCAAACTCAATAAGAGGTAGGTGTTTATCCCACGAACCACCATAATCCATTACACAAGCTCTGAGCATATCTTCGAGCGTTTGAATAGTCCTTTCACTTTGCCCATCGGTTTGCGGATGGTAGGCTGTGCTCAGACGAACTTGCGTACCAACTTCCCGTTGAAAACTCTTCCAAAAGTTGGAAACGAATCGAGCATCACGATCTGACACAATCGATATCGGAACACCATGTTTAGAAACCACTTCATCAATATACAACGTAGCGAAGTTCTCCATAGGAGCAGTCTCACGAACTGGGAGAAAGTGAGCACTCTTCGTTAATCGATCGACAATAACCCATATCATATCGTGACCACGAGGCGTCCTCGGAAGTTTGGTCACAAAATCCATCGTAATGTGATCCCATTTCCACTCAGGGATCTCAAGTTGCTGAAACTTCCCGTAAGGCTTTTGATGTTCAGCTTTCACCTTCGCACACGTCAAACATTTCTGCACATACATCATCACATCGTTCTTAATACTGGGCCACCAATAAATAGGCTTCAAATCTGCATGCATCTTTGTGGCACCAGGGTGTACAGAATACTTAGTTTTGTGAGCTTCATCCATTACTAACTCACGATTGCCTCCATAGAGAGGAACCCATATTCTACCTTTGTAGGTTCGAAGGCCACGACTATTTTCTTCCATTTGGAGTCTGTTCTTCTTCTTTTTCCCAATAGACTCCGCTTTCACATTAACTTTCCCCGGGCTCCAACCAACAACTAGGAGTCCGACACTTTCTACCATATAACATCTCATAAGGTGGCATTCCAATGCTCGCATGATAACTATTGTTATACGCAAACTCAATAAGAGGTAGGTGTTTATCCCACGAACCACCATAATCCATTACACAAGCTCTGAGCATATCTTCGAGCGTTTGAATAGTCCTTTCACTTTGCCCATCGGTTTGCGGATGGTAGGCTGTGCTCAGACGAACTTGCGTACCAACTTCCCGTTGAAAACTCTTCCAAAAGTTGGAAACGAATCGAGCATCACGATCTGACACAATCGATATCGGAACACCATGTTTAGAAACCACTTCATCAATATACAACGTAGCGAAGTTCTCCATAGGAGCAGTCTCACGAACTGGGAGAAAGTGAGCACTCTTCGTTAATCGATCGACAATAACCCATATCATATCGTGACCACGAGGCGTCCTCGGAAGTTTGGTCACAAAATCCATCGTAATGTGATCCCATTTCCACTCAGGGATCTCAAGTTGCTGAAACTTCCCGTAAGGCTTTTGATGTTCAGCTTTCACCTTCGCACACGTCAAACATTTCTGCACATACATCATCACATCGTTCTTAATACTGGGCCACCAATAAATAGGCTTCAAATCTGCATGCATCTTTGTGGCACCAGGGTGTACAGAATACTTAGTTTTGTGAGCTTCATCCATTACTAACTCACGATTGCCTCCATAGAGAGGAACCCATATTCTACCTTTGTAGGTTCGAAGGCCACGACTATTTTCTTCCATTTGGAGTCTGTTCTTCTTCTTTTTCCCAATAGACTCCGCTTTCACATTAACTTTCCCCGGGCTCCAACCAACAACTAGGAGTCCGACACTTTCTACCATATAACATCTCATAAGGTGGCATTCCAATGCTCGCATGATAACTATTGTTATACGCAAACTCAATAAGAGGTAGGTGTTTATCCCACGAACCACCATAATCCATTACACAAGCTCTGAGCATATCTTCGAGCGTTTGAATAGTCCTTTCACTTTGCCCATCGGTTTGCGGATGGTAGGCTGTGCTCAGACGAACTTGCGTACCAACTTCCCGTTGAAAACTCTTCCAAAAGTTGGAAACGAATCGAGCATCACGATCTGACACAATCGATATCGGAACACCATGTTTAGAAACCACTTCATCAATATACAACGTAGCGAAGTTCTCCATAGGAGCAGTCTCACGAACTGGGAGAAAGTGAGCACTCTTCGTTAATCGATCGACAATAACCCATATCATATCGTGACCACGAGGCGTCCTCGGAAGTTTGGTCACAATCGTAATCCTTTAATAACTCCATCCACCGCCGTTGTCTAACATTCATGTCCTTCTGAGTAAACACGTACTGTAAGCTCTTATGATCCGTATAAAGGGTACACTTTGTACCATACAGATAATGTCGCCACAACTTCAGAGCAAAAACAACCGCAGCCAGCTCAAGGTCATGAGTAGGATAATTCCGCTCATGAGGCTTCAGCTGTCGAGAGGCGTAAGCGATAACTTTGTCTCGTTGCATTAGTACACACCCTAACCCCGTGATGGATGCGTCACTATAAACCACTAGATCATCTGTTCCTTCGGGTAAAGCTAAGACTGGAGCTTCACACAACTTCTTTTTCAACGTTGTGAAGGCTTTCTCTTGAGCATCGGTCCACACAAACTTCACACCTTTCTTCGTTAATTCAGTCATTGGCTTGGCAATGCGCGAGAAATCCTGAATAAAACGTCGATAATAGCCAGCCAAACCGAGAAAACTCTTGATTTCAGTAGGAGACTTAGGCTGCTCCCACTTCGACACTGCTTCTATCTTCGAAGGATCTACTTTTATACCATCAGAGGAGACGACATGGCCGAGGAAATGAACTTCCTTTAGCCAGAACTCGCACTTGGAGAATTTAGCATATAGCTTTTTCTCTCTGAGGACTTGAAGGACAGCTCTCAAATGCTCTCTATGTTCCTCTTCCGACTTTGAATACACAAGAATGTCGTCGATAAAAACAATAACGAAATGATCCAAAAATGGTCGACAGACACGGTTCATCAAATCCATAAACTTCGCTGGAGCATTTGTCAAACCGAATGGCATGACAAGGAACTCATAATGACCATAACGAGTTCGGAACGCTGTTTTGGCTACACTTTCTTCTTCAACCTTCAATTGATGATAGCCAGACCGTAAATCAATCTTTGAGAAATAAGAAGCACCTTGAAGTTGATCGAATAAATCATCAATACGAGGGAGTGGATATTTATTCTTCACCGTTCTTTTATTCAGCTCGCGATAATCGATACACATACGCATGGATCCGTCTTTCTTCTTTACGAAAAGGATAGGAGCACCCCATGGAGAGGAACTCGGACGAATGAAACCTTTATCTAAAAGTTCCTGAATTTGAGTCATCAGCTCCTTCATCTCCGTCGGAGCTAATCGATACGGAGCTTTGGCTACAGGAGTAGCACCAGGAATAAGGTCGATAGAAAACTCGACCTCACGGTCAGGAGGAAGACCTGGAAGATCTTCAGGGAAAACATCAGGAAACTCGGAAACAACTTCGACATCAGAGACTGTAGGCTTCGCGATACGAGAATCGATGACATAAGCTAGAAAATGTGACTTAGTTTGCCGTATACAACGAAGCGCTTTCATCATCGAGATCACCTTAACATTTCCCGGCTTCTTGTCACCATAAACACAGACACCTTTACCGTCGGGAGTAGCGATACGGACTATCTTTTTCGAACATAGGACGACAGCATCATTCTTAGACATCCAGTCCATACCAAGTACAACATCGAAACTAGGAATGGTAGCGGGTAACAGGTTAGCAGTAAATGAACGACCCTCTATTTCTATTGGACAATCAGAATAACCTTCCCGAATAATAGACGTTGCACCATTAGCCACTTCTACTTCTATAGGACACCGTAAAGAACTAGTAGTCATGTCTAACTTAGGAGCAAACAGAGTAGACACAAAAGATTTGTTCGCACCAGAATCAAATAACACATTAGCAGGTTTGGAGTTAACAATAAGGGTAGCAGTAACTACCTGATCGTCGTCTTTTGCCTCCTCAGCCGTCATCTGAAAAGCACGGGCTTTGGCTTTGGAAGCTTCTGCCTTCTTTCCCTCATCTTTCTTCATCTGCGGGCAGTCTGCAATACGGTGCTTGGTGTCTCCACATTTATAACATCTAGCCTTGTCAGTGCATTGATCAATGGTATGACCCTGAGTTCCACACCTATTGCACCTGCGGGTCTTTGTAGAACACTGACCAGAATGGATAGATTTGCAGCCAGGGCACCATTTTCCATCCTTGTCTGCCCTTCCCTTGTCAGAGGACGATGAAGATCCCTTAAATTTCTTACCAAAACGATTTGACCCACCAAACCTCCGTTTATTGCCAGACTTCTTCTCATCTTCTTTCCTTTCAACTTTCTTATCCGCAGCAAAATCATCATCAAGCTTTTTGGATTCCTTGATTGCTTCAGTTAGGGTCTTATGCTGCCTACAAATACCTCGATAACTTGGAGGTAAACCATCGACATAGCAGGCGACTGATCTGCATCAGTTCTGAATAGATGACCCACAAATTTCATCTTTTCCATAAAGGAACGAGCATAATCATTGACTTTACCAATTTCAGCCGTCAAAGCACGAAACTCTTTTTCCATCTTGCGCTGTTCATGAGTCCCGATATACTCCTCAATAAACTTCTGCTTGAAGGTAGCCCATGTGATAGCAGACACCATATCTGGAGTCATCGAAATAGTAATGCTCTTCCACCAATCTCGAGCACCTTCTTTTCAACTTTCTTATCCGCAGCAAAATCATCATCAAGCTTTTTGGATTCCTTGATTGCTTCAGTTAGGGTCTTATGCTGCCTACAAATACCTCGATAACTTGGAGGTAAACCATCGACATAGCAGGCGACTTGATCTGCATCAGTTCTGAATAGATGACCCACAAATTTCATCTTTTCCATAAAGGAACGAGCATAATCATTGACTTTACCAATTTCAGCCGTCAAAGCACGAAACTCTTTTTCCATTTTTCTCTGCTCATGAACTCCAATATACTCTTCAATAAACTTCTGCTTGAAGGTAGCCCATGTGATAGCAGACACCATATCTGGAGTCATCGAAATAGTAATGCTCTTCCACCAATCTCGAGCACCTTCTTTCAACATTCTACTCGCACACAACACCTTTTATCCTCTGGACAGTCACAAGCTTCAAAGACCATCTCAGTATCATCAAGCCATTCCATACAGCCTACTGCGTTAAGTGTTCCATTGAATTTCTGAGCTCCACACTTCTGGAAACTTTCGAACTTAAATCGAGGAGCTTGAACTACATTAGGAGGAGCCACATCAACATTAACAGGGGGAACGACAACATTATCCACTGGTGGCTCAATGTGGTGAGATGGCACTGAGTAGTTGCCATCAGTTCCTTCAGCATTCTCAGCAAGAGCGTTGTTCAGTTGCTCTTGAGTCTGTGCTAACTGGGCTTGGAGAGTCAGCACAAGATTGTACAGTTCAGCTGCATTAGGGATTTGCTCCACCACTGCTTCGTTAACTCTAGGTGGATTGCCGGGAGGTGGAGGCATAGGACCTAATGGGCTTGGCTGATTTACTTGCTGGGGGTTTCCTCGATTTCCATTCACGTTAGCTGCAGTAGCAGTAGCAGCAGCATTAGTAGCAACTGCACCTGGATGGACAGGTGGAGTAACGCTGGCAGTTGCTCCGTCACGTTGGATGTTGCGGTTGCGAGTGTTAACCATTTTCCTTCAATAAAATGGTGGAGTCGATAAGCGCGAAATAAAACAAAAGTTCGTTGGGATAAGGCTAAATCATATCATCGTAACATAAACATCTCATAAGCCTTATCATACTCGCACTCATCCCAACCCATCCTACATCACATGTCATCACTAGCTAAGGCATCCTACGAATACCTAGCATGCGCATCTTAAGTTTAAGTCCATATCATACCGTAAACATATCATTAACCACCGTCATCATAACATATCATATCGTAAACATATCATTAACCACCGTCATCATAACATATCATATCGTAAACATATCATTAACCACCGTCATCATAACATATCATATCGTAAACATATCATTAACCACCGTCATCATAACATATCATATCGTAAACATATCATTAACCACCGTCATCATAACATATCATAAACATATCATTAACCACCGTTCATCATAACATATCATATCGTAAACATATCATTAACCACCGTCATCATAACATATCATAAACATATCATTAACCACCGTCATCATAACATATCATATCGTAAACATATCATTAACCACCGTCATCATAACATATCATATCGTAAACATATCATTAACCACCGTCATCATAACATATCATATCGTAAACATATCATTAACCACCGTCATCATAACATATCATATCGTAAACATATCATATCGTAAACATATCATTAACCACCGTCATCATAACATATCATATCGTAAACATATCATTAACCACCGTCATCATAACATATCATATCGTAAACATATCATTAACCACCGTCATCATAACATATCATATCGTAAACATATCATTAACCACCGTCATCATAACATATCATATCGTAAACATATCATTAACCACCGTCATCATAACATATCATATCGTAAACATATCATTAACCACCGTCATCATAACATATCATATCGTAAACATATCATTAACCACCGTCATCATAACATATCATAAACATATCATTAACCACCGTCAGGCACGATTTATACGTACCTATTACCACCGTCAGGCACCATTTATACGTACCTATTACCACCGTAAGGCACGATGTACCTATTACCACCGTAAGGCACGATGTACCTATTACCACCGTAAGGCACGATGTACCTATTACCACCGTAAGGCACGATGTACCTATTACCACCGTCAGGCACCATTTATACGTACCTATTACCACCGTCAGGCACCATTTATACGTACCTATTACCACCGTAAGGCACGATGTACCTATTACCACCGTCAGGCACCATTTATACGTACCTATTACCACCGTAAGGCACGATGTACCTATTACCACCGTAAGGCACAGGTTATGCATAACACTTAACATCTAATTAGCTCGAGCATTTATCGTATTTAGTTTAGATTTCCACCTTTAACCTAAACTAATCCATACTATCATCTTTTCACGTTAGGGCCCTTAAAACGTGCACGTGTCATGGCAACCTAAAAAGGTCTAGTGTTCTAGATGAACAAGCCACATATACATGCACATAACAACATTACAACATATCATTAACCACCGTCATCATAACATATCATATCGTAAACATATCATTAACCACCGTTCATCATAACATATCATATCGTAAACATATCATTAACCACCGTCATCATAACATATCATATCGTAAACATATCATTAACCACCGTCATCATAACATATCATATCGTAAACATATCATTAACCACCGTCATCATAACATATCATATCGTAAACATATCATTAACCACCGTCATCATAACATATCATATCGTAAACATATCATTAACCACCGTCATCATAACATATCATATCGTAAACATATCATTAACCACCGTCATCATAACATATCATATCGTAAACATATCATTAACCACCGTCATCATAACATATCATATCGTAAACATATCATTAACCACCGTCATCATAACATATCATATCGTAAACATATCATTAACCACCGTCATCATAACATATCATATCGTAAACATATCATTAACCACCGTCATCATAACATATCATATCGTAAACATATCATTAACCACCGTCATCATAACATATCATATCGTAAACATATCATTAACCACCGTCATCATAACATATCATATCGTAAACATATCATTAACCACCGTCATCATAACATATCATATCGTAAACATATCATTAACCACCGTCATCATAACATATCATATCGTAAACATATCATTAACCACCGTCATCATAACATATCATATCGTAAACATATCATTAACCACCGTCATC
>CM067170.1:144326592-144329092 GCA_034093135.1 Erigeron breviscapus | reverse complement strand
CCTGATTATCTCAAGTTTGTCTTTGGCAAGACTCGAACCCAAGACCTCCCCTGAAAAGTGGTGGCTGGTGGCCACTGGACTATTACCCAATGGTTGTGAATTATCTATAATAGAATGCAACTTTTGATTTATTCAATTATGAAAATTCTTTACACGTGTCAACATATGAGTGTTTTCGGATTTTGGGTAATTCTTGTTTTTGAATTCAAAGTTTAAAAATTTATGTAAAATATCTTGTTATATTATGCAAGCTGTTCTAATACTTGTACGATGTACGGATTGATATAACATATATGCAGTCTAATTAGATATCCAAGTTATATATATTATATATATTGAGGTTGGTTTCAATATTGTCGATGTACGGATTGGTCATAATATATATATTATATATATATATAATATATATTCTATAAAAAAAGATTTTTATATATATATATATATATATAGGGAAAGATAATTATAGTACATGTACTTTTTATAGTACATGTGTAAGTTAACTTACTTCCTTCTTCTTCCTTCCATCTCCGACCACCACCACCACCACCATGATCATCTCCGACCACCACCATGATCCTCCGGCGACCATCTCCGGCGAGACTTACACATGTGTAAGTACAACTTTTTTAGCATTTTAGGGTTTAAAATTTTTAGGTTTTTTCCTTCGCGAGACAACCACCACCAGCCACCATCATCTCCGACCACCCCAACCACGGCGCCGGCGCGGCAGCAAGGGCTTCGCCCGTACCGTAGCAAACCGTCACCATCTCTTGGATTGCCGCCCATCAAATCCATACGATTCCCATATGCGTCCTTTGACGGTCAGTTTAGAACGGATAAGGGCCTCTGGCCCGTACCGTATCCACCCGAAAACGAACCTGATTCTCGCCGGAAAGTTAACTTACACATGTGTAAGTTAACTTACACATGTGTAAGTCTCGCCGGAGGATCATGGTGGTGGTCGGAGATGATCATGGTGGTGGTTGGCGGCAGTCTCGCCGGAGAAGAAGGAAGAAGAAGGAAGTAAGTTAACTTACACATGTACTTTTTGTACTTTTTTCCCCCTTGTACTACAAATAACTCACCCCTATATATTGAATTATTAAATTTTTGTATATATAAATATTGAATTATTAAGTTTTTCTAAAAATTAAAAATTAAACATGCTCTATTACATATATTTGATCTCGTAGGGATGACAATTGGACGGTTATTATCGAGGATCTTAATCCCCATCCTTGTATCTTGTTCTCAACTGTCATCCCCATCCCTAGAAGAGATCAAATTATTATTTGAAAACTATAAGTAAAACTATTATTTAAAAACTAAATAAAACTAAATTTAGAATTTAAATTTGTGGGCCGAAAAGGAAGACTATTAATTTATTAGACTAAACAAAACTTTGTGTTTGTTAAAACTTACCTTGTTCTTAAAAAAAAAAACAATAAAAAAATATTAGAGACATACTAATATGGGATACTAAAAAAATAATATACTATATTAAAAGTCATTATAGGACAAAAGTTTTGAATTATTAATAGATAGGAAATTATATAAGGAAATTATATAAATTAAAGATTAACCCTTTTTTTATAATATAAATATTAACTAAATATAAAAAGACACGTGTCCTCCTAAGAAAGTGACACATGTCGATCAAACAGTTCTATAATCCTGTTTTACTTTATTGGTAGATAACCCTATATATAAATATTTATTTAAACGACACATTTTGGATAGCAACTCCATTTCACTCTACAAGGGTGAGGGTAGGGATGACCATATTATCCCAAGCTCCTATCCCGTCCTGGTACCATCCTGATTCTAGTACCGAAAAGTGGTACCAAATGGGACTCGGGACCGGGACCGGTACCCATTTTTCTTAGTTCGCCGGACTTGGGCCCGCAGTATTGAGAAATGGTACCGAATGGAAAATGAGACCGATACCGATACCAAGTTTTAAAGAAATTCGGGATCGATACCGTCAGTACCGTGACCGGTACGGGACGGGACGGGTCCCATGCCCATCCCTAGGTGAGGGCCACTATAAAAAAGAGAGATGCAAGTTTTTTAACTAGCTGTTGCCGAGTAGGTTTCTAAAAAACCCATAAAGAAAAAGTAACACCCAATGTCGTCTTCTATGGGTTTTGGGCTCTAATACTGTGTTCGACGGTGTATGTGGGAGGTTGAAATAATGTAGACACCCTTACCTTTACTTAAGGTAGAGAAGTTGCTTCCAGGTTCTACCAAAGGTAGAAAATGACCTCCAACCTATACTCGACATGAGGATCGAACCTTTAACCTCTGTCCCAGAAACAAGAGATTCAACCACTTGATCCGACCCAGTTACTTTCATTGTTGTGGATATCTCTATATATATATAAAAGGCTATCTGAAAGCGCTCGGGTGGCGCTCTCTGAGCCCGCCATGTCAGCTTTTTCTGATGTGGCGTTACCAGAGCGATTCGAATGGCACGTCAGCAGCCACATCAGCATTACGT
>CM067170.1:144311622-144325592 GCA_034093135.1 Erigeron breviscapus | reverse complement strand
TCAGCTCAATTCTTTTGATGAGAGAGATGATTTCAGCAGGTGCATCACTTTTGGATCTGAGGAATACCACCCAGCAGTATCTGGTGAATTCATCAACCACAACTAGAGTGTACTTCTTTCCAGCTCTAGTTTGAACATTCACTGGACCAAAGAGATCCATATGTAGCATGTGAAGAGGGTCAGTGATGCTAAAATTTTGCCTAGTTTTGAAACTGGCTCTTTTCTGCTTGCCCATCTCACACCCTGGACATGGCTTTTCTTTATTAAAAGAAATCTGAGGTATCCCATCAACCAGTTATTTGCGAGACAACTTGTTAATATTTGAAATTAAGATGGGATAATCTTTTATGCCATAGCCAGTTGGTGTCCTCATCAGCTTGGTATAGAAACATTGCTCTTTTGGAGCTGGTTCCATATCCATGATGTACACATTACCTTTTCTTGGTGCAACATCACCACTTTCCAATCCTTGTTAAATATGGTGCCTTGAGCAATATCGAACAAAACTCTGAAGCCATCATCACAAAGTTGGCTGACACTGATCAGGTTGTATTTCAAACCATTCACAAATGCAACTCTTTTGAATTCGTCTTGTCCATTATTGAGCACACCATATCCTTCAGTCTTTCCAGATTGATCATTACCAAACGTCACTGTCGGTCCATCTTGGACAGTGAACTCTTCAAGCAGGGGCTTACATCCGGTCATAGTCCGGCCAGCAGCGCTGTCCAGATACCAGATATTCTTCTTTCGATCGCCTGCACACCCACAAAAATCATCAGTTATTTTTGTGAACCCATCTTTTCTTGATGGGTTCACTGGACTTCTCTACAGAAGTCATAGTAGATTGTTGTGGTGTTGAACCGGAGGCTGCATCTGGAGCTTTTTCACCAGCTCAGGTGCAGGAGTAAAAACGATTGGTACTTGATACTTACTCCCCTATTTTTACCAGATTTTGTTCCAGATGGAACATTCTTTTGTTTAGGTTTTGAAGGGAGTGGTTTAATATTTTGTTTGAAAACTGGAGGTAATGAACCTCCTTCCAGATTTTTAATCCGGGCAGTACAACTCTGAACCTGTTGAGACAAAAGTTGGAGTTGACTTTCCAGATTAATCAAAATATTATTTTCATCAGGCAACTGAACCTTGGACCTTGGTTCAGTTGGAGTTTTAGTCTGTCGGGTCTTGGGCACCTTTGACTTTTGAGGTAAAGGCTTGTTACCAGTGGCCTTTTTGACTGGAGCTTTAGCCTGTTTGGCTCCAGTTTTAACCTCAATGGGGGTGGTCTCAATGGTTTCAGTTTCAACAGCTTCAGGTTGATCATAAGGTGTTTCAACCTTGAGAGCTGGAGGCAATGCATGAAGATCTGGTATGAGAGCTGCCATCTCCAGATCTCCAGATTTCCATGCATTCTTCTGGGCATCGATAGTTATTGAAAATGCATCATAGTTTTTACCAGATGCTTTTACCTCATGACTTGATAATCTTTTGTTCTTTTTCAAGATCAGAAAATAATTTTTGATTATCAAGTTCAAAGCCTCAATTTTTAAAACTGACTCCTTGAGAGCCAACTGGACACTTTGTAAATCATTCAGTTGTGGTTTAACATTGTTCCAGTTCAATTAAGATAGTGTCAAGATATCTTTCACTATCTGCTCTAACAGTTTCCACAAAAGCTAAATCACCACTTAATGATTCAGCCAGGTCCAGTTTCAGTTCAGTGTCAACCTGATTATCATAGTCACATACCTTTTTCAAGATGATGTCCACCCATCTTCCAGTGATGACATCTTCTTTTGCCACGTGCTGCTGTTGATCTTCCAAGGCCATGAAACACATGTCCCTTTCCTCTTCTTCATCAGCTGATCAGTCATCAGAGTACTCCCATTTTCCTTAGTTTGTGCAATTAAGCACTGGTCCTTTTTCTTTTCCATGGACAGGAGGGCAATCTGGGCCTTAAGCTTCTTGTATTTAGCTTTGTAGCTTTCATCAGGCCGATTGAAATTAGGGACAGGGGCCAGTTTGGTTGTTCAACTGACTAGATCTGCATTCCTTCATAAAGTGACCTTTCTTGCCACACTTATAGCATGTAAGATTGGTTTTATCCAGAGAGCTGGAGCTGGAAGCATTGTTTGGGCCATTAAATCTTTTAGATAAAGGTTTTAGCAATCATGGCGACCAGATCATCATCGTCAGTTTCATCACAACCATCACTGATTTCAGTGGTCAGCCAGAGTTCAAGAAACTGTTTAACATCTCCTTCATTGAGTGTCCCTGGACACTCTCTGCAGACATTAAGGCAGCACAAGGTCGCTCAGGTACACTAGCAACCTTGGAACTCTGGGCATGGTTCATGGCATCTGCTCAGCCACCAGTCTTGCAGCATTATTATCTTCAGTGAATCTGAAGGCTCCATAGAGCGATGCAAGAGTATGGCTGTGCAAGGTTTTACCTTATCTCAAGACAAGAACCATGTTTTCCCATTTGGAAGGAAGAATATCACAAAACTTCTCAAGAAGAATATCCTTATCCTTCTCTACACCCAAGCCTCTCAGCTGATTAATGAGGCTAGAAAATCTGGTGTATGTACCAGTTAGAATTTCATTGGGCAAGGCAAAGAAGGATTCATACTTCTTGTTCAAGGCAACTTCTGGTGACAATAGTGTCATCACCTCCTTCAAACTGAATAACTAATTCATCCCACATTGACTTTGCACTGGGGAACAACACAAGTGTTGGAATTAGATCTTCAGGGACAGCTCCAAGGATCATGTTCTTGAGTCTGGTGTCCAGATCTACAAGTCTACGATCCTCATCAGACCAATGGTCTTCGAGCTTTTCTCTTGAACCTCTTCTTCCAGTTGGATCTAGAAGAGGACTTACCCCAAGAGACATGGGTATATATGGTCCATCCTTAAGGATTTTCAACATATACCTCTCTATCCCACCGAAATGCAAAAGCATTCTGGCCTTCCATGTACCAAAGGTCTCACTGTTTCCATCAAATTTTGGAACAGGAGTGTTAGAATAATGTACATGGACGTGATTTGGGGCAGTAGGATGAGGAGGGTTTGTATTAACATTTTGAAAAGGTTAGGCATTAGTATTCAAGGGGGTTTCACCTGAACCAGAACCATCTCCACCTTCAGTAGTGTTCATCTTAGCAGATCTAGGCAAGTTTATTAGCCTTCTGCTCTGATAACACTTGTAAGTCCCAACTCAATAGATGGTACTACCTGAAGACACCTCTATGTCGATGGTGGAGTTACTTTGCAATATATGCACTGAACTGGAGACGACCAATTGCAGTGTGTATATACCAAGTTCTAGATAGATTACTTATTTAAAAGACAATAAGTAAAGAACAATGCAATAATACAAAATACTTGTAAATTAAATTGATGAGACAATATGTAATTTTCAAGTGTAATTTATTTATTGATGTTAAATAAATTACAAGGTTGTTGCGGAACCAAGATAATACAAGAATGTAAATATCCTAACAACCTATGAACTACAATTGATCTACACTCGGAACTTCTCTAAACAATCGAAACACTTAAAGTTGTGAAATGTTCCTTTTTACGATTGAGAGAATATTGCACAAGTTCACCAAGAATATTGCAGGTATGCAAAGTGTGAAATATATCGAAGTGTATTCGAAGAAGTAATATTCTTGTTGTGCAATGACTTGTATTTATAGGCAAAGTTAACATTGGGATGTTAACTTTAGCCGTACAAATGTGGTTGAGAGCATTTAAGGAATAGCATTTAATTCCTTAAAATGCAGTGTAAAGTTGCAGTATAAAGCAACTTTATTCAACCAGCTTTATGTACCTTTTGTATTTAAATAATAAGATAAATCTTATTATCCGGGTAAAGGACATAAAGCACAAAAGTCAATTCCTCGTAATCAGTGTAAAGCTTTGTAAGAGCTTTCCACTGATGTCTCCAGTTTGTAACTGACTAGAATGTCAACTGGGCTTCGCTGCCATTGTCATTCTCTATCTTCCATTTGTTGTCTTCGACTTCAACTGGAATGATTCTTCAACTGGTCAGTTCTCAACTGGAGGAAGTCTTCAGTTGCGTTGACTGTACGGTGCAACTGGACTTCAATATATTTCTGGACAAATCTTCTGGGTCTCCAGTTCACTGGACAGTTTCACTGGGTCTCCAGGTGCAACTGGAGACTGGCCAGTTTACCAGTAAACTGGTCCTAACAATTAGAA
Source organism: Erigeron breviscapus (assembly GCA_034093135.1). NCBI lineage: Eukaryota > Viridiplantae > Streptophyta > Magnoliopsida > Asterales > Asteraceae > Erigeron > Erigeron breviscapus. Next base: position 144,321,363 of record CM067170.1, on the reverse strand, counting down.
AAATTTTAAAAGATGTCGACCATATATATATATATATTTGAGTTTCAAAACAATATATTTTAAACTCATTGGAGTTTAACTTTTAAAATCACCAATTTTAATCTTTAAACTCATTTTGTGTTTTTATTTAATGTTTTCATCAAAAACATTTTAGCATATTTTATAATCAACAATTATAAATAAGTGCAAAAATAAAAACACAACCATGCATCACACACACATAGCCTAGCCCAAAAATATATGCTTGATTTCATGAGCAATATGAAATCAAGAGGTCAATCTAAGGACAATCCTATACTCCCACTTAATCCAAGAACCAAGTGAGATTTTGTGCCATACGTTGTTGACTTGATAAAGAAAACACCATCTTCAAAGCAAAACTCCATGTTGCATCTTTTATCTTCAATCTTCATCTTGTTACATTTATTTAAATTGAAAAGTACAACTAGTCTAATACTTACAATAAAAATAAATATAAATACAACAACTATGAAAATTAAAAATAAATATTATACAACTTTTGCTTCTATGGCCCCAAATAAATTAATCAACATTTATAATGTTGTAATAATAACAATCATCACAACAAAACAATTCCATAGGCTAAGGGCATCATGGGCTATGCATGCAACAACAAATTTTAATAACTACATTATTAAAACTACATATGGCTTGTCCATGGTTGCAATGCATGGGTACAACCATGGATTATATAGAATCAATAAAAATAACTAATCAAGCCATAAAAATTAAATTCAAAATTTAAAGTGGTGATTTATTTTTCTATCAAATGATCAAAAAATAAAATCACCTGACAACTAAAAGGTGTAAAAGTGGCTCTGATACCACTGTTGGAAATACTAGGCCCTCGTGTGTACTTTTAAAATTTATAAACGCAGCGGAAGACTTTATATACAAACATGTATTTTATAAAAACATGCACACGATTAATATTTCCACCAAGATCCAATTACACCATAATAGTTGTCATAAAAGATAGATTAAGAATAATACCTTTTGAGTAGATGAAATAACGTAGGATGAAACAATATTCAATAATATGAATATCTCTACAGTTGATCCACACGAACACTTCAAACAATACCCGAAGGTTGCTAGACCTTAATCACCTAGAGCCAAACTCTTAGTTTGACTCTTTACTTGTTCTAGCCGAGAGCAACAAAAGAAATCTAATATCTCTTTTGTTTTTCTAGAATGAAGCATATATAGGAACCTTTTATATCTCATTCCCATAAACTAGACTTAAACAAAGTCTCATTTTATAGCTCGGCTAGAAAGGTTTTTCACAAAACAATTGGCAGAACCAAAAACAACATATGAGAAAAAAGCATAGAAAACCTTATCATGTGCTTTTTTTTAGAGTTAATTGCATTTTTGGTCCTTGTGGTTTGTATGTTTTTGCAGGTTCAGGACCTTTTCAGGTTTCATTGCATTTTTAGTCCCTAATTCGGAAACCTTTTGCATATTTGGTACAAATTAACGGTGGTTGTTAAATGAAGCCGTTAAGTGCTGTTAGAATTAAAAATGGTGTTTAATTGTAAATTTCTAAAAGTGTAAGGGGTATTTGTGTTAATAGTGTTGGTCAAAAAGTTTGTCATGTTGTCACTTAGATATACACGTGATTGTTTTGTAAACATTTAAAAAAATTTACAAGCTCTATAAATGAAAGTTTTGTAATTTAGCTCACTAAATGTAAGAAACAATGTCGGCCGGAATGTTCAACAGATCGCCGGAAAATTCAAAACGCGTCGGGAAAACGAAATTCACGATTTCTCCCTTCTTTCTTCGAGTAAAAACTCGAAACTGATACCAATCGACTCAGAATTCCACCATGCACAAACCATGACCAAAATGAACTTCAGAAACCGTCGCCGGAAAATATGGCAATTCGCCGGAAAACTTAAATTTGCGATTTCTCCTTTGTTTTTACGAAATAAAACACGAAACGGGTACCAAAATGCTCAGGTTTGCATTCCGCACAAACCCTAGCCTATTATTATTTCAAAACACGTTGCCGGAAAATTCGCCGGAAAATTAACTGTCAACATATCTCAATTAATCGGAAAACTTAAAATATGAATATGCCCGGAATCGGATCGTGAACAAAACCTGATGTTTTTCAGATCAATTTGACAACGCGAAAACGGAATCGAAGAGAGAAGTTTGCAGAAAAAAAAATTTTCTTTTTTTTTAAATTAAAAAAATGGATGTAAAAGCAATAAAAGAAATAAATTGTTTTAACAGGACAAACTTTTTGACTAACATTATTGACACAAATACCCCTTACATTTTTAGAAATTGACAATGTAACATCTGAATTTTGACCCGTTGACTTTCGTGTAATATGATTAACAATTTAAGTTAATGAATTATTTGGGTCGTTTTGTGAATTAAATGACAATGTGTTATATTCGGGTCGATAATATGTTTTGATCGGTGTTTAAATGTCTAACGATTGTAATTTGGCTTGAGAAGAGAAACGGGTCGGCCCGTGGGTCATCCACGACCCATCAGCCCCCCTTGACCCATTTCTCCCCTTATCCTTTCCTTTACCTTTCATTTCTATCTTCTATCTCTTCTTCTCTTATCTCTCTAAGTAAAAGCAAGACCATCCAACCCATCTCATATCTCCCATTCTCTTGCATCCATTTAGTGTTTGGAACTGCTTAAATACAAGAATCATCATCATTGTCATCTTATAATCTTCATTTAATCATAAGCTTGAAGTTCATAGTACAAGACTTTCACCCATTTTGACCAAATTCGGGTTTGAGCTCTAAAAGAAGTTTTGGTAAGTCTAATTCATTCCATTTGCATCTATTTATGTTTATTTACTCATTTCTAGTCGTCTCGTGCAATTACAGGTCCTAAATCGGCTTAAAACGAGTTTTGGGTCAAATTAGGGTTTAACTAGGGTTTGGATCGATTTGGTTGTTTGATGATGTTTTGGATTGATTTGAGGAGTGGGTTAAGTGTAGCTAGGTGTAATGATGTTTAATCAAGCTTCAAAATGAGTTCAAACTCCTGCCAATCGTTTTGGTATGGTTTGGGTCGAGTTTAGGGGTATTTGGCTCGTTTTCTGCACTTAAAACAAAACTGCTGCTGCTGGTGTTTGGCCTCACTGCGGCGCAGTGGCAAGGCAAGGCCTTGACTGCGGCGCAGTGGATAACTCCTGGAACGAGACCTTGGCTTTGACTGCGGCGCAGTGGCAAGGCACAGCCTTGACTGCGGCGCAGTGGATAATCTCTGGTCCCGATGTTCGTTTTCGTTTCCTAACTTCAAACACTTATAACTTTTGATCCGTAAGTCCAAATAAGTCATATGACCTATCGTTGGAATCGTGAGAGAGTCTAGTTTCTCGTAGTAACCTTCATTTTGTATGAATCTTCGTACGTTTCTAAAAATGTCAAGTCAAAGTGTTATGTTTCACACTCGGTAATGTTAAGGAAGTAATTGCGGGTTCGTGACTCGACTTAAACCTAAGGAACCAACTTATTTATGATTATAAAGTTGACATTATGATATATGACATGCTTTGATAGGTTGTGGACGCATGGGGCCCAATACTCGCTATTAATCTTTTATTAACTCGACTTAAGCTTCTTTGCCAATCGAGGTGAGTTCCGTAGCTCCCTACTCCTTTGAGATTCGGGCTGAAAAGTGTAAAACTTGCGTGTTTACTTACGTTGTTGATTGATTGATTGATTTGGTTTAAATGTTGGATTGATGAGACGGTTTATCATGTTTGATTGACTTGGTTTATGTTTTGTTAAGTATTTCATTAATATTAGGATAGACGTACATACACGGAAGTCGGTTATGCCTTCATTGGGTTTTAGATGTGGTGGGAAGGCTGCGGGTGACCCTATATATAAGCATCTGGAACTCGAAGAATGGATAATCCTCTTAAGTGTATGTACGTATAGTTGGTTTAAATTACGATTATTGGGTTATGATTTGACGAATGTTGATTGTTGGTTTATGACAGACGACATGTGATTGATGCATATACGATTGATTGTAGGCATGCATACGTAGTTACATAATCCCTCGGTTGAGGACTCAAACATCCAAGTGTATAGATGTATACACTTAATCCATGAGATGTTGGTGACATGCCATCCGAGTATATAGACATATATATCTCGATGATTTTGAGATACAACCTTGTTCATTGTGATGACAGGCGGGTATCGTTGCATAGGTGACTTGAGTTCACGCATAAGATAGGCATGTTGGCTTATTTATGCATTCGGTACTTGTATTGATACTTATATCATTTGTGCACTCATATTACACACTTACTTGCTTTGTGTAATCTTGTTGTTGGACGTTATTGTGTTACTTAGAGGCTCACTGTAAGTCATGTCTAGCCTTTATTCGTACCTTGTGATTATTGACGGTGGTTCCTTATGGACCATTACTACGAACTCACCAACCTTGTGTTGACTATGCTTAGTACACTTTTCAGGTAATCAGGTTATCCCCGGACGTGGAGTTTAGTTGCTTGCTTGCTATTAAACCCGGGCATTGGACTTTATGAATCAAGGATTCATCGACCTCCTCTTTTGCATTATACTTAGGATCGATTTGCCATCTTCTGGATGTTCTTTTGTAAACTTTGATGGTTATTTGCTCCTTATGTATTTTGGTACTTGTTTCGTATCGTAATGGATTCACTGAATCTTTATTTGCATTTAGTTCTTGTTCTATTGTAATTCCACCTTGCGCTATATGATTTCCGTATATTTCGAGCCTTGGCTTGGGGTGTTACAGAATGGTGGCCCATGCGTGGTCGTAGAGAATTAGGCGGTTTGACGTAGACTACGGCTTAAGTTAAAACTCTTCATATAGCATGCATGGTTAGGAAATTCGTGTGCAATGTGAATTATGTGAATCCCCGTGTGAGTTCATAGTTAAGACCACTTGTGTGATAGCTTGAATTCAATGTGATGAATGTGGAATGTGGCTAATATGGTTTGTTGTTGTTATTGTTTGGAGCTAATTTGATGATTTAAGGCAAAATGAAGTTATGCCATTAACTTAGTATAATATTGTGGCAACCCTAAAAGAACCCGATCAACTCTTTTATGGTTACCCAACATTATAACAAGTTAATGACATCGTGGATTGCGCACGTGTGGCTTAAAGTATAATAAGGAACCGATATGCTTAATGGGAGTTGATTAGGTGGAGGGTTAGCCATTGGTACACCCTGTATACATACCCGGTCGATAACTAGAGAGCATATCGAATTCGGATTATACTTTGAATCATTCGTGTTAGTTATTTGATTGCATGATGTTTTGAGCATGATTACTTGAGTTAATGATGAATGATTGTAATGAAATTGACATGATGATATGCTAAGTAACAATCCCATAGGATTCTAGCACTCTTGCCATAGCATAATGATATGAAATGAGTAAGTGGTATCGGTATGAGAGCATTGACTACTTGTGTGACTAACATGTGAGCATTTGAGACTAACTCTCGGGTCAACGTGTCACTTGTTTTATAGAAATGGTGAGACCAAGGAGAACCGGAACGAACTATAGTCCCGAACCGGAAGAACTTGTTAGGTCCAGATTTAGTCCAGATTTACTGGACTCGCTCCAGACGCGACTACTGGAGCCTCACTGAAGATCTGACCAGAATCGTGTTCTACTGGACCTACTCCAGACTTGGAATCTGGAGTCCCTCTGAAGATTTGTCCAGAAATAATTGAAGACCACTGAGCAAATACTTGTATAGGAAATCTGGAGTATTCTCCAGATTAGCTCACTGACTTCACCCCAGTCCAGATCAACTCTACTGAAGACATTCTGACTGAAGTCAAAGACTGAAGTCTGAAGAAAGAAGACTTAACAAATGGCGGAGTCCACTGGAAAGTCTTACCAGATCTGTTCACTGGAGGATTATCAGTGTTCTAGATCTTGCAAGTCTGAACACTGATATCAAGGATTGACTTTTCCCTTTACACACTTTCCAAAGAACAATCCACTTGTTCTTTACCAAAGTATACGTGTGTTAAGGTGGTTGGATAAAAGGATATACTTGCACTTGATGTGACTTTATCCTTATTCCTTATCCAATACATTTAATGTTCTTGTCGGATCATTAAATGTATGCAACCATATTTGTACGGCATAAAATTCACTGGTGAATTTTGTTGCCTATAAATACAAAGTCATTTCCTTGACAAAAATACTTTTAAGCATTCATTTTGCATTGAAGTGAATTTGTCCAAATACTCTCGATCTTAAACTGGGATACTTCACAACTTTAAGTATCTCGATCCTAAAGAGTTATTTGACAAATATAGATCATTTGTAACTCATAGGTTGTTAGGATATATACTTAATTGTATTATCTTGATTCCGCAACAACCTTGTGTTTTATTTAACATCATAAATAAAATACCCATGAAACAATACATAATGTTCCACTTTATTTGTTTATTGCTTTAAGTCTTGTATTACTTTATTTATATACTTGTATTTATATTAAAGTAATACTAGTCCATTCTAGTGCTTATTAGACTTGTTGTATTTTGCACTTTCCTGGTTAACCATCGAACTTAAGGGACTCACATTTGGTATCAGAGCAGAAGGCTAAACATTGCCTAGATCTGTTTCTTGATGGCTAACCAAGAAAATACACAAGGTTTTAGTCTTGGTCCCGATCCTAATGCAAACATTAATGATCAAAATGAACCACCAATTGTCAATAACACTAATCCACCTCCTCCTCCTACTCCTGCTTCTCCACACGTGCATGTGCACTACTCAAATAATCCTGTTCCTAAATTCGGTGGGAACAGTGATGAATTTGGTACGTGGAAAGCTAGGATGGTTTTGCATGTCACTGGTATTGAGAGGAACATGATGAAGATTTTAAACGAAGGTCCATATATACCAACATCACCTCTCAATCCCCTTCTTGATCCTTCTGGATCTAGAAGAGGAAGGGAAAAGAGGGAGGAACATTGGTCAGAAGAGGAGAGGAGATTGGTGAATCTAGACACCCTTCTCAAAAACATGATCCTCGGGGCCGTTCCAGAAACCCTAATTCCCACACTAGTTCTTTTTCCTAGTTCTAAAACCATGTGGGATGAAACTTTTAAACCAACATGAAGGAGGAGATGACACCATTGTCACCAGAAAGGTCTCCTTAACAAGAGGTATGAGTCATTTTTTGCTCAACCTAACGAGTCTCTCACTGGTACTTACACCAGATTTATGAGTATCATAAACCAATTGAGAGGTCTTGGGGTTGAGAAGGACAAAGATATACTTCTGGAGAAATTTTGTGACATTCTACCCACCAAATGGTCTCATATGATCCTGGTCTTACGACAAGGAAAAACTCTGCACACACACACTCTCTCAACTCTTTATGGAGCTTTCAGGTACACTGAAGAAAATCAACCTCAGAGAGTGGTGGCAGAACAAGATGCCTTTAACCATGCCTCCAGTAGTCCTAATGTGGTTAGTCATACTGAACCACAAAGTACAGCACTGATATCTTCTGAGAATGTATTTTCTATGAAGAAGATGGTGTCTGAACTCATGGATTCTGGAGAATCCAGTCAAATCTCTCCAGACTGTTGTGATGAAACTGAAGATGATGACCTCATTGCAATGATTGCTAAAACGTTTAACCGTTTCAAAGCAAGAGCAAATAGGCCATCTGGACAATTTGCATCCAGTTCTTTCCACTGACAAGACCAATTTGACATGCTTTAAGTGTGGCAAAAAGGGTCATTTCATGAAAGAGTGCAGGTCCAACCAGTTTTCATCCAAGCCTGGTCCATTCTCTTCTAATAATAAGCCTGATGATAGCTATAAAATGAAATATAAAAAGCTTAAGGCCCAAATTCTCTCATGGCACAACAAATTGAAACAAATAATAAGTGCATGATTGCAACAACTGAAGAGAAGTGGGTTCCTTCTGATGACTCATCTGTTGATGAAGAAGAAGAAAGAGATTGTTGTTACATGGCTCTGGCAGACGAAGAGCTCCTGGTGAAGGAAGATGTCACATCTGGACGATGGGTGGACATTGTTATCAAAAAGGTTAGTGATTATGATAATGCAACTGACCAAGAACTAAAACTGGACATAGCTGAAGCTTTAAATTCTGATTTATTTTTTGTAGAAACTGTTAGATCTGATTGTGTAAATGGTCTAGAAACAGATTCTTCTGAAATAAATGCTTTAAAATCAAAATTAAAAGAACTTCAAGACATTGAACTGGCATTTCAAGCCCAGGTTTTGGTAACTGAACAATTGATTCAAGAAAACAAGATCTTGAGATCATTTTAGAGAAAGAAAAACTGGTGATTAAGTCATGGCTAGAAACCAAAAAGCCATATGATGCTGCAGTAAAACAATTTCCTGCTCAAAAACGTGCATATTTAGATGGAAATACTAATATAGCATCATTAATACCAGTAATCGATCGATTACCAGAGGAGTTCAGGCCAACCACTGTTTATGATAAGCCTGTAACTCCCAAGACCAACTTTTACCCAGTTCAATCCCCAGAGGTTAAGACTGGAGCGCTCCAGATGGCTGCTCCAGTTAAAGAGGTTTATCGGAACAAGCCTTTGCCTCAGACCAATCCCCTACCAAAGCCTTGGACTGGAAAGGCTAAGGTATCATCTGAAGAAAATGTTTTGTCCATGTTAGAGAGCCAGATTCAAATTCTGACTCGTCAATTACAAAGTTTTAATGCAAGATTAAACTTTATTGAGGGTACTTCATCTGGCCCTAGACAAAACACAAAACCTTTTGCTAAGAAATACAAATCTATTTCTCCAGTTGAGAAAAAGAAAAAGGTTTTAAAACTATCAACCCCAGTGGTCTTTTCAACTAAGACCACTGTTGAAGAAAGTGAACTGAACCAGATTGCCCCGGGGACCTATAAGGGAGGGTCCAGTGAACCCATCAGTCGATGGGTTCCCAAATCTAACTGATAAATATCTGGTGTATGTGTAGGGCGATCGAAAGAAGTATATCTGGTATCTTGACAGTGCAGCTGGAAGGACTATGACCGGATGTAAGACCCTACAGGAGGAGTTCACCATTTCTGATGGACCCTCCATCACTTTTGGAAATGATGGTTGTGGAAAGACTGAGGACAACCCTCAATTTCCGACTAGGACAATTTACTTATATTCATCTAGATATCTATCCCTAGAGGTTTCTTAAGAGATTTTGCCTTCCAGACATTAAGGCATAGTGATACTTGCCATCTAGTTCAGTAGAATTCCCAAAGATAGCTAGTTGCCTTAGAAATGCCATGAACAATAACTATAATCATTCAACACAATCTCAAGCTATAAATTTGTTCCAATTTAACTTGGTGAAATGTCAATGAACCAAAAACTTCATTTCCATTAAAACTAGTTATATAAATAATAATGTAGGACTCACAAGTTGAGATAACCATCAAAAAAAAAATCCTTACGAAGGTCCAACAATTTAATCATTTAGTTAATTAAAGTAAATTTGGCCATGAAAATACCATGAGCACCTTAAAAATAATTAAAACTCTTTAAGTACATGAGAATGCTTGAATAATAATAAGTATATATGTACAAGTCCAATATAAATACAAGATTACAACCAATGAGCCTTGTAACAAATGAAAAACACAAAAATATACACATACATACCTACATACACGACATATATATATGTATACACATACTAG